>JALPQD010000043.1:9231146-9500349 GCA_023101885.1 Typhlomys cinereus
AGATAAATAAGACTTTCAGAAATTCTAGAACACTTCCTGTAGTCCCTGTAGGACAGTCCTCTAGGGTCTTTGCAGAAGGTTCTAGAACTTCTATAAATCCCCCCTCCCAGAGGAAAGAGCCTTCCAGGATCTTTGAGGAAGTTTCTAGAATACTTCAGGAGCCCCTCCCCCCCAGGAGAGTCTTCCAGGATCTTTGTTGAAGGCTCTCTGATTGTATCCCACAAAGCCAAAATCAGCATGATTAAATGCAATAGTTTAGTTTTCCTCAATAAAGAAGAGGGGAAAATGAATTTGAGTCCTGCTATGTAATTTCAGCTCCCTAATAAGGTCTTAGGAAAACTGTGGATGGAGCAAGTGTGTGATTTTGGTCTGACTTTTCTTTCCCTTAGTGTTGAGATGATTTCTTCCTGCACAGTGTGTCCCGTGAAGTAATAGCCTGTTGTGGCTACCGTGCTCCTCATCCACTTTTACTTTCCAAAGGAGTGTTGAACAGCCCTCTTAATAACTAGAAGAAGGAGGGAAAAACCCTCAAGGTTGACCACACTTCTTAGTCACAAGTTAAATGTTTTCAACAGTTTGATGACCGTAAGCCTTCTTTAGCCTCAAGAATGTCTCCCAAGAAGGACAAAGTGGAAAAAAGAAAGGTTCAGAATGTATTTCCGCGGGGGATTCTTACTGCCCACACTGCCCCATGTGTCTGTGGGGTCTCTCTGTCCCATGTGGTGATCCTTCCACCTGCCACATGCAAATCATCCTGGGAGCATCAATGGTGCCGACTCTGGCATCTTCTGGATGCTGTGAGACCCCGAAACCCCTTTGGTGTTACTGGTAAAAAGCTAGTTGACATCACTCTCTGAACCCCACATACATACACAGAAGGAGTTGCATTTGTCCATCAATGCAAAAAGATATGCTCTATATGTGAGAAGAAGAGGAGGCTTTTTTTTTACAGAATTGCACACAGAATCAGTGGCCGTTCCTCTATGCAGCTAATTATTGTCGTCCAGGTGGACTGGCATTACACTCCTGAGCCTTCCATCCCTTCCCGCTCTGGCTGTTAACATCCTTCGTTCTTATATTTAAGATAAAGAAATGAGTTTTATCTCATTCTACTCATTAGTAACCATGTTATTGTTGTGCGCACGTGTGTGGTGCACATGTGTACGTACACGTATGTAGATGCCAGAGAGCATCCTCCAGTGCAGTTCCTCAGGCAGTATCCATTGGGGTTTTTGTTGTTGTTGTTGTTATTGGTTTTGCTTTGTAGTTGAGAGAAGGCTTCTTATTGGCTCTGTCTTGCTGTTGACCTGGGCTTTCTGGTCATCAAGCTCTGAAAATCTCTTTTGCTTCCTGACATAGATTTGGGGGAATCAAGCAGGGATCCTATGTTTGTGAAGCAGAGGACTTTACCCCGACCCCTCATGGTATTCCTTCTTTTTTAAAAAAATTTTTTTATTATATTATTTACTCAATTGTGTGTGCATGCGTGTGTGTATGTGTGTGTGTTTGTGTGTGTGTAGAACCACAGGCGAATTCGGGAACCCCCATGGACCGCCTCCACCTCCTTGTTTACTCTGCCCCGGGATTCACAGGTTCCGCCCTACCAGGACCAGAAACGCAGGCCGCCCCCGCTTCCACCCGACGTCTATACGTGGGGTCTAGGATCCGAACTCAGGACCTTCCGCCTGCAAGGCAGAGGCTTAACCCCTGAGCCACCTCTCCAGCCCCGGTATTCCTTCTTATCATGGATGCTCGCTCATAATCTCCAAGATGTCACAAGCTGAAGGGGAATGACTTAACGAATTGGGTCTCTGAACAGATGCCTGATATCTGCTCACAGAACCCCCTGCCGGACCCTCTCTTAACCTATGTCCTCTCCTTTCTTCCAGGTATCTCTGTGACAAAGAAGACGCACACATGTAAGTAATGCATTTCTTCTGTTGTCGTTGTTCAAGTTTCCTGAAGAGTCGGGACTCGCGCATGTCTGGCTGCTGTGACCTATATAAGTAGACTCTCGTTTCTGCTGTGATCCGTGGTCCACAGAGGGCCTCTTGGCAACCTGTAATGGTCGGTTGGCACATCTCCACCTGTTTGTACTGAGTGTGTGTTGAAGAGCGAGGTGATTTTAGTGTCTCGAGCCAGGAGTTGGTAGAGAAGTCATGTAACCTAGCCAGGAGGATCGATCACCTGCCAATCACACCTTTCTGTGGATCCCTCTTACAAGAGTTGGTATGTTTCTAGAAAACATCACCTGGTTCCTTCCACACTTCCGTCTGCTTTTCCTTCCCATTAGCTCACAGATGGGGCTGTTTTTGTTCTTGTGTCTGTGAAGCAGAGAGCCATTAAGGGGGATAAAGGCACTGCGGGGCAACCATGGGATAGCCCCCTAGGGTCCCATCCATGGGTATGGGAGGTCGATGTGTGCTGGCTCGATGGTCTATATTCACCCCACACACACTTCTCAGGTGCCATAGTGCTCATCGCCTGTCTTCTTTCAACTTCGTGCCTCTCAGGTTCATGTGAGGTGCTGTGTTGTGTAATCCAAGCAGCACCGCTTGGCTGTGTACGAACTTCAGGATACAACACACTGGTTCACGCAGTCAGTTGACCAGCTTCGAACAACTCTTGTCATTAGTCTCTGAGGACTTTTAGACCATAGATCCGCGCATCTGGGAGAGGTACTGGACATCTTTCTTAGGCCAGGAGCAGAACTATTTTTTTTTTGGCAAAGCAAAGTAATAAATGAGGACATCATCCCATATTTTTCTTAATTACACTTTTTTATTAATTTTTTTTAAATTCCTGTGAAGCCTTTGGTGGGGGAAGAAATAGGTTGTGTAGCTTGGAGATAGAATTGAACGTCTGCCTACGTTGATTCCTGGTATCTGCCCTTGGGTTTGTCTGTCTGTCTGTTTTTGTAGAAAACAAAACTCTAAAGGAAATACAACACAGAGAGAAAAAAAATGAAAGGAGAAGAAACGTTGCATTTGATGAGCAGCTGCCTGACAGTCAGGGCCTACCTCTCCTGTCCCTCCACGTGACTAGATCTCCCGGACTTCTGTGGGATACTTGCTTAGAAATGATGAAAGGTCCGGCTTAAGCTAGACACATGGTCAAGATGGCCCTTCTCCCTGTCAGAGCCCAGTTTCTGTGGCTCTCCCTCCATCAGGGTGGTTTGTGGCCTGTTACTCTCGGGGGTTGTACTGTCATTTGCTCTTCTTGTTCTTGCTGTTGTCGGTGGCTATTTGAGCTCATGCTCACTGCAAGATTGACAGCGCAGGCGACTGAAGTCCTCTGTATATCCGCAGGGCAGGCATGGTTCAGAGCGCACAACCTTGCCCATGAGCTCGTCCCTGGGCTGGAGGGACCCACTCTAGAGGTGGTAAGTAATTCAGTCTTTCTGCCGGCTCGGTCCTGGGCCTCTCCCGAACAGGGGCTGATCGTTGTGCCTAGTGTGTAGGGTGGTTTGGGGGGCTTGCACTCCTGGCCACCTAGGGATACACCGAAAGCTACACACTGTATGCACGGTGACTCTGTGTCTGCGAGCTACGTAGATAAAGTCCCAAGTTCACTGCCATGAGCACTTTACCCACTGAAATACAGAGGCCGTCGAGATTGGTAGGATAAAGACAGTTCATCTGCAAAGACGTTCTAGAAATGGCCATTATGGGCTCTGTAGAAATCTGTGGAAGGACTTCAGGAACAGCAAGAGATTGGTGGCTGGTGAGGGGAAACAATATTTCCACAAGAAGCCATTGAACTAGGCGCGACTTTCGGCAAAGGCTCAGAGATTTTTCATCCTTTGAAACAAAACCAAGCTACAGCCCAAGTAGGTCATCTTGGAGCATCTGCTGACCTCCACACGCTATCTGGGGTCGCCAAGTACTGACATCATGGCAAGTTCATGCTTGAGAATCGCAGTCAAGTTACCAAAAAGGTGTTGGAAAGATCTCAACGTGTTTTAAGTTTACAGTGTAAGTTTTGTGTTGGGCAGCAGGCCATGAGTTAATCTATGCAGAAAAGCTCAAAGCTGCTTTGTATAATTGACCAACAGACCTAAGCGAGACGTCATATTTGGGGGGCTGGGTGTGGTATTTAACTTTTATGAATTGGGGGAGAACGCCCAAAATGAACTGATCCAATGGTGAACGGAAAGAAGGATATCAAACCAGCAATTGACTTGAAACTTTACGTGTGTGAAGGAGAAATTGAATCTCCCAAGCTGTAGGACTAAAAGTCCTCCATATTATCAGGGCACACAGATGGCTTCTGTCATGGCTCTGGGACAGCCTGTCTTATTCTGATCTTACACTCTACAGAG
The DNA here is from genome assembly GCA_023101885.1 of Typhlomys cinereus. Taxonomy (NCBI): domain Eukaryota; kingdom Metazoa; phylum Chordata; class Mammalia; order Rodentia; family Platacanthomyidae; genus Typhlomys; species Typhlomys cinereus. Next base: position 9,235,468 of record JALPQD010000043.1, read on the forward strand.
CCCACAATCTGTGAGGAAGAAGAAAGATTCCTCTGTTCTCTAATAACCATCCCATGAATGACTTCTTCAGCATCTGTCAGATTTTTCTTGAACACCAAACTATCCTAACTTGTCTCAAAGTTTTTCTTAAGGTATTATGTTCTAGCTGCTCTTAAATCTTCTTGACATTATTCTTCAATACATTTCACTATCAGTGAAGTGCATGAAATTGGGATTTTTTTTGGTACTGTCTTTAAAATTTTCCATTTATAGCCAGGGTTGTAGAAACCTCAGTCCAGCCTTGACTGTACATATAATTGTCGACAGTTTATGTCACCCTGCACTGGCAATTTCCATTTGAGTTTCCCAACTGCCCCTCCTAAAGAGATAGTTTAATTTACAAATTAACATGTACAAAATAGATTGTCAGACCAGTGTGTCAGCTCATGAGTATACCAATCGCAGGTGTAAGAACCAGCCAGTAAGCTTGAACACTTAAGATGGTGGCAGTAACATAGGCCAGTCTGCTGTCTGGTATGTACAGGTGTTTTCCTTTTTTTTTTTTTAAATTGTTTTGAGTAACATAAGCCATAAACTCCCATGGAACAATAATCGATTATGTGCTTCTGAGCTATTTCTGAATATGGTCCTTAGAGATTGAAGTTGTCCTGAGTTTCTACAGAGAATCGCCTACTGTTTGTTTTAACTCCAGTTGGCTCATGAGAGAAGGTGAAACAACAGAGAATTCTCACGCAAGTTCATCGTGCCAAACTGGTTAAGGAGCGTCGGGGATGTGTCTTCAGTTGTCAGTAGGAAATGTTGCCATGGATTTTTGGTGCTTGGAATTGCAGGGTAGGGACATATTAGATCCATTTCACAGTGCGGTGTGGAATTTCAATTCAATTTCCATGGTGATTAAATAGCGTGGATTTGGCCGGACACGTGCGAAGATGGCTTTCACTTTGGTGTTTCACGGGCTTGCTCTGGTCTCTCCCCCTGATGAAATTGTGTCCTGTGAATTTTATGTTTTTCTTGGACTCCATTGCTGTTTGGATTTTTTCACTATTTGTCAAGGGCAACTGGCCCAATTCACTCCTGACTTCTTAATCAAATTCTATCTGGATAGTTCTGCGTTTGCTAAACTGTTACCACAGCACAAATGGAGAGGTAAAGGCCCTAAACAAATCATGTGCCTGATTGCCACTACTGGGAAGCTTAGCATCACTGAACTGCCATTATAAGGGCAGATCCTGGGGATACAGCGGTCCTAAGAGGGTCTCCTGAGATGCTGGCCGCCATCACATTCACCCATCCTTAGCCGTGCTTCTAGTCCAATCCAAGTCTGCCCTTTCTCTTTCATTCTCTCCCAGGAACTATAAAAGTCCAAACAGCACGGTCTCTCAGTACTAAACAGCAAGCCAATATGACATTATAATCCAACATTAACTAATCCCTTTCCTCCCCCCCCAAAAAAAAGACCTAAATAAAACATGCATTTGAACCTTCCAAAAGATTTTAATTTTCACACAATAGCTACTGAAAAGTAACTTAGTATACCTCCACCAGTTTGGTTACAGCAGCTTGCACCTAAAATAAATCATGGGAACACTGTATTGTTTGTGAAGACAGGCTCATTCTCGGCAGTCAAAATATTTCAGCACATGTCAGAATGTTTCTTTCTGGAAGAGTCTTTTGTGTCCATTTAAAAAGTATTCATTATGTATTTTATTGTTTTTATTCTTTTATTCTTTCTACATGACAAAGAATACGTTTATACAATCAGCTGCTTGTTACCCAATCCTTCCTCCCCTTCCATCCCATCTCACGCTTTCTTGTTCCTAGCCAGTCTCCCTCTTCCTTTCACATCTTTCCTGGCATGTGTGGTTCGCTTATTTCCACCTGAGATACTTGTACAGACAAGCGTCCGACTGCTTCCTGGGGCGTGGATGACTTCACTGGTAACTCGCTGAGGTTCTCTCAGTTGAGATCTTCCTCCTGCCATGGTACCACTTAGGTGGAACAGATCCGTGTTGTCTCAGTCCATCCCTGAGCAGGTGACTTGGAGTTGCACTTGGAGAAAAAAACCTTTTACGCCTCGGCCTCCTCTTCCGGAGTGTTTGCTTCTCAGCACGAAACGCACCAATCACCTGTGGCTACCTGTTCAGGCCCCACCACCTCTCCTCCCCTTTCCTCGAAGATACTCTTTCTGATTTTTGATACTCGGCCACTTCAGACTTGAGGTTTGCCCCCATGCGATTTTTTTTTTTCATTGTCCAGAAAAATCCAGGCACCATTCTTGGCAAAGCTACTCCTGGAAGGTGTTTTGGTGATTAGCGTCAGTAGGTTGCCATGACAACCTATCTGCCTCAAAGCATGGCAGTCGTGGTAATTTCATTCGCTGGCAGGGGTGTTCTATCAGGACAGACAGAAGCTGAACCCAAGTTCCATCCTCAGGAAAGAAGATAAACTAGTGCACAGAATGTAGCCAAAACTATTGTCCATCCCAGACAGAAAGGTTGCTGATGATGGAAAATGACTAAATATGGCATTTTCAGGGCTAGATGCTGTGTGCTGGTGCATGATGGGGCTGGGCGCCGCCATGTGCGGAAACCCCTGTTGCCTTCGAGAACCTTCTAGACTGTTCTAGAAGGTTCTAGAAGAGAGACCCAGAGTTGCAGTTGATAACACAAACCACGAAATGTACCTTGAATTTCATGCCTTGTCCCTGGACTTGAGGGACATGGCTTTTGTAGTCTTTAGATCACATTATTATAGCTAAGGTTTTCATTTCCAAACTACTCAACTCACCTTTTACCTTTGACTGCACCAGATACCTCCAGATAAGAATGTTCTTTATGTCTTCTTCTTCCATCTCTGGGCAGATGTCATAGTTAGGCACAGGTGTCAACTCGACAGTTGAGGGTTTGAGCTCTGGGCACGTTTGTGGAGAATAGTGGTAGCAAACCTGAAGGAGATTGTCTAGCTGATGGGAAAGGCCCAGTCCATGGTAAGTGGGATTAAGCCCTGGAATAAAATACAGAGAGCTGGTTGAGAGAGTCGGCATCCTTGTATACACTTGGCCAGACATGCTGGTCTGGCAAGTAAGGATCGTCCCTCTCTCAGCTGTTATGTAGAGATGGTGTGGCCAGTTCCCTCGGCCCTGGTGCTGGTGTGAGCTCTCCTGCTAAGATGGACAAACAACTATAACCAGGAATCATAAGAGAAAATAAACCTCTTGTTCCCTGAAGCTGTTTGATGGTGATTTATCAGCAACCATGCAAGCAAATTGCAACAGCAAAACATTTCTCCTACATAGCAAAGATGGCTTGTGTCGTGTGTCACTGTGTGGATCGTCTCAGCATTAACCCCAGCTCTTCATGTCTTGGTCAACGGCCAAGTATAATGATAAAAAGGCACATCGAGTCAAGCATGATGGTACACACGCATGATCCCAGTATGTAGAGACTGAGGCAGGCAGGATGGTGAGAGTCGGAGGCCAATATGGGCTATATCGTGAGTGCCAGAATGGCCTGGGCTGTAGAATGAGCCCTTGTCTTCAAACAAAACAGAAATGAATTAATCCAAGGTAATCAGTGGCAACCTCAGATACGGAAACACTGAATGTGCTGAATTCAGGTTTCAGTGGGAAGAAATTATTCGCACACCTTCCATTTTGTTTTCAAATCGTTGCAGACGGGAAGAGATTATATGATAGAAAAATCCAGAAACTTAACACTAGGACCCAAAGACAGCTGGCGAGAAGAAGACAGCCAGTGTCACCCACAAGGACAAGAGCCAGGCTGACTCACCAACCAAGAAGTTACTAGCCCGTCTTCCATGCTTGTACCACACAGGACATAAAAACTTCCCCTGCCTCTCCTAGGTCTCTACTAGCTCAGTCTGGAGGAGAAAGGTTACCTGCACCTGAAAAACTCTTAAAGGGGATAAATCCTCTGCTTCACAAGCAGAAGGATCTGAATTCAAATCCCTGCGATAGATCTGGTGGTGGCACCCCTGGAAGGCAGAGCCTGGGAAATCCCAGAGCAAACTAATAAGGTGGAAAAGCAATCCAGGATTCCTGATATCGCTCTTGGGCCTCCACACTCAAGTACACTCTCATGTACACATACACACATGTGAAAAAAATTTATTAATTAAAATAATGACATAACTGCAGAACCACACAGGACTGAGTTTCCCGTTAGATATGTTTCGGTCCCTTGTGGGCTCAGGTCACAGGGCTGATCCAAACTCCATCTAGAATGTGCGAAGGATTAGATGTGACCAGCAAGTCGGTGGAAGACTCACAGGGTGACACTAGGGACAGAGTCGTGTGACTGGGTGGTGCGTTAGCTGACCAGGAGCAGAGGAACAGGAGGAAGGCCCACGACCTTCTAGTGACATCGGGGAGCAATAGAATGCACAAGGTGGGGGGCACAGTGATCAGTAACTTGTGTTTCCCGCCATCACCTGGCATTGCAAGAAGCAGATGTTCTGTCACTCGCCCCCGATAAAAGTCAGAGGACCATGACCAACGATGTAGAGAGAACACTCGCTGATCTAAAAGACCAGGCGGGCTGTTTTGACAGTCAAGAGAAAGTGTCTCTCCTTTTCTCCGTCTTCCCTGTTCTAAGGGCTGATCATGAGACCAGCTCTTGCCAGTTCATTAAAACCAGAGATTAGGAATGAGCAGAGAAACCTAAAAAATACATATAGCCCTTTGAATCCCACGGCTAACGGGGTCTTTCTTTTCTTTCATCCTGTAGCTAATTGGCCAGAGAGTCTGGGAGACGCTGCGAACCTGTGTCTCTCCGAGTCTTTTTTTAACTCAGCTACAAAAGGCATGATAAAAAATTTGAACCCCCCACATTCCAAATCTTGCTCACATCTTAGGTCGAGCATGTAAACTACACCAGTTTGCTACCTCTCATTCGTGACAAATCCATCTCTCGTCCTGTGAATCATGTCTTCATTTCCCTGTCAGGGTTCCTGTGGTTTTCCTGAATGAATGAGGCTTCCTTTGTCTACACCCCAAAGCTCTTCCCAGCACCTTGAGTTAATTTCTCTGTCTCTCCTATGCCCTGTTTTCTTTTTCCCTCAACAAAACTGAAAAGTCATTTTGCCCCCTACCAAGTTGGGAGGATGGGGGTGCATCAGGATAATTGATTGCCACCTGTCTGGGGTGTGGTAGAGAGAATTACACTGGCTTCCCCCAGAGAACAGGTGAAGACTAAACCCTGTCCCCTTGGGGCCAATGAAATAACTGTTTGGTCCCTCGTGCGACACTCACTAATGCCTTAGCTGGGCAGCCCGCAGGTCTCCGGAGGTTTCTTCCACAGGCGTATTCCCTCTGTGCGAAGATTGCTTATTAAAAATGATTTTCTAATGAAGTTGCCTCAAATAGCAGTTCTTTTCCTGCTCGTCCTTGAAGATGTTGCTGGGAGTCTTAGAAACAACTGTCTAGGGTTTTTTTCTCCTTGTTAAAACCTTCTCCCCGAGCACGCCCGACACTTGATTTTGAAGGAGACGGAACGTAACCGACAGGAGTCCCCTGCGCCAGCTCCTCGTCCCTGATGCCCACACTGCTCATCTAGAGCCAGACTCAATTGATCTCCGTGGGCAGAGGACACGGGTCTGTCCTGGAGACGAGTGGATCCCCCCCAGGGAGAACAATGGCAGGGACCCCAACTCTACCAAAGCTGCAGGTCCCAAGTCTTGTCCCTTCCTCTTCCGTGTCTCCTGTCTGTAGACTCACCAACTGTCCTGCCCTAAGGGACTATCATTATTATTATCATCGTCAAATAATAATCTAAAAAAAATGGGAGCTGGGAGGCAGCCAAGTTGGTAAAGTATTTGCCTAGCAAGCCTGAGGACCTGAATTCTAGCCCCAGAAGCTACGTTAAAATAATTAATTAATTTAAAAAAGAAAGTGGGGGGCTAGGGAGATGATTCAGGGGTTAAAGCTTTTGCCTAGAAAGCAAAGGTACCTGCGTTCAGATCCCCAGGTTACATGTTTAAAAAAGCCAGACAACGGCAGCGGTCTCTATGTTACCACAGTAGAAGACAGAGCCCGGGAAACTCCAAAGCAAAGCAAATAGGAGGTAGAGCAATCAGAGTGATTCCAGGAGTCCTCCTTGGGCCTCCACAGACACACATGGTGCCCTCTGATACACACATACACACACACACACACACACACACACACACACACACACACACACGTGCGAAAAGATTAGGGAGTGGGAGAACCAAATCTGTGAGGCGTGGGAGTCATGCTTACACCCCAGTGTTGAGGAGGCAGAGGTGGGGTCATGCTTGCACCCTGGGGTTGAGGCGGCAGAGGGGTCATGCTCGCACCCTAAGGTTGAGGCGGCAGAAGGGGACAGGCATCCTGGCGCTTTGCTGACTGGCCAGTTTAGCTTCCTTGGCAAGATCCAAGTCAGTCAAAGACCCTGTCTCAAGAAAAAGGTGGGAAGAACCTAAGGACCCCCATGTTGCCCTTTGGCATCTATGCATATACACACACACATATACACAGACATGCACCACAAGTGCAGACACACACATATACACATGCACAACAGGTACATACACACATATACATATACACACACTCACAAGGGGTATATACACACATGCACACATATATACACACATACACATACATGCACAACGGGTACATACACACATATACATATACACACACTCACAAGGGGTATATACACACATGCACACATATATACACACATACACATACATGCACAACGGGTGCATACACATACATGTATACACATATATACACCGGTACACACACACACATACATGCACAACGGGTACATATACACATACATACATACAGGTGCATATACTCATACACATCATCACAGCGTGTAAGTTTTAGAAACTCTTCTGTGCATGTGGCAATTTGAAGAAAAATAAGATTTAGGTTGTGTCCAGCATCAGCCTGGCTTTTTGGGTCAAAGAGGCATCCTTACTCTGGCGCATTTCCTATGAAGAATGGGAACACGGTTGCCAGTTCCACCAGCAAAAGATCGACCTCCTTCACCCTGGGCTTCCTGCAGCCAGGCGACGGGAGACAAGAGCTATATGAAGTCGTGGTGCAGGTGCAGCCTGAAATGCTTTTCCTTGCAGGCAGCAGATCAGTGGAGCATTTGAGTCGAGGCTCACTGCTCCATCACCTTTGTGAAGTGTGGAGAGGGCCAAGCAAGAGGCACCTGTGTGCATCTTTCCCAGGAGAGACCAGACTCTGGTTGTGCTCAGAACAAGTCCTTAAGAAACTGGGAACTTGAGATGTGTCAATCTGCTTCGCTGTGGGAAGCGTCTCCCTGCCTGTGTCTCTTAACACACTGGAAACCTCAAATATTCACAGTAAAGTTATTGTGCAGTGTGTGTGTATAAGAGGGCACTGTAGAGGCCCAAGGGTGACCTCAGAGATCACCCTGAATTGCTCTACCTCCTTATCACTTTGCTCTGGGGTTCCCAGCCTCTGCCTTCCTGGAGTAGAAGCACAGGACCCTGCCATTTCTGCCGGGCATGCGATCTGGGGATCTGAACTCAGGTCCTTTTGCTCGTGAGGCAAAAGCTCGAATCCCTGAGCCATTTCCCCAGCCCTAATCTTTAAATATTTTACTTTATCTATTTGGTGGAGTCGGGGAGCAGACACACGCATGCCGCTAGCACAAGTGGAGATTTGCACTCGGGCATTGTGACTGGATGAGCCACCTCTGTGGCCTCAGATTGATTTGAAGGAGAGAGAGAAGAAACCAAACCAAGCTGAATGCATTAAAAAGGATCATCTTTACTTTTCACAGTTGCCGCTTCCCTTCTCCCCAGTGAGAAAGGCGGGAAGCCATAAGAAGTGTTTGTTCACTATATTAGCTCGACACCTTGAGCTCCAACCCCACCACATGTTAAATGCCAAGCACAGGCTGGGGAGACAGAGATAGGAAGACCCAGGAGTGTGCTGCCTAGCCGGCGTAGCCTTATTGGTGAGCCATGTCCCAGGGAAAGAGCCTGTCTCTTAAAAACCACAGGCATGACTCCCGGGGAATCCTACCCAAAGCTGACCTGCGGCCTCCACACACATGGTCACACATGTGCATTCACGCTTGCACATGCATGATCTCCTTACACAAAAGGGGGGCAGAATGTATGGATTATTTTTTAATGTGTGTGTAGGTGTATCTGTGGGGGTGGGGCTTGTGGGCACCGTGGATGTCTCTAGAGTCCATAGGGTAACTTTGGGGAATCATCCTGGTTTGCTCTACCTCTTTATTGCTTTGGCCTGGGGTTTGCCAGACTCCACTTTTAAGGACCAGAAGTGCAGGCCTCTACCATTTCTGCCTGGCATTTTTATGTGGGATTTGGGATTCAAACGGAGATCCTTTTGCCTGTGAGGCAGAGGCTTTAACTCCTGAGCCATCTCTCCAGCCCTGTTAGCCACAGCTCATTCTGCTCTTAAACATCCTTCTAGTGCTTTCTATTGGCCGAGTGGCCCAAGCAACTTCTAAGCACTGCGCTCAAGGCCCTTCTCTGTCGAGACATGATTTTTACACTGCTGTCTTCACAGCTCGTGCCACGCGCAGAATCGCTGCCTGATGCCCACAGTGACCCGTTCTCAGAACGTTCCGTGCGCGTCTTTATGTCGGTGGCGCTCTCCATGGCCCTGGCTTATCCTCTGTCGCCTTCTTCACCAGAGACAGGACACAAAGCAGGGGCCGCGCACAGACTTTCCCATCCCCGCCTGGCTGGATTCACTGCCAAAGTTCCTTTCCCCCCACAGTGCTACTGTGCAAAAATAACATCGTCGAATCGTTGCTCTTTGTGTGGTCTCGTCCTGCCAGATATTTTTATTTCTCTTGAGCTTTGGCCTTAGTAGAACAATTGGGATCTACTAGATGTGCAAGTAGTATCATGTGTGTGTGTGTGTGTGTGTGTGTGTGTGTGTACATACAAAACCAATTTTATGACCAAACAGCCTTTCCTATACATGTAAATTTGAGAGAAAATAGCAATACCTTTTTCATGGTTAGCAGCTACGAGAAAGAATGGATGTTTTTATTACTTGAAATTATATTCACAGCTTTATGTTTTATTGCTTTGGAAACCCACGTCACAGCTCAGGGACGACCTCCATCCCAGGACGTCGTGTGTGCTTGCGGCCTGCGTTAGAGAGCTCATGGCTTCCTTCAGTATCTTTCACCATCAGAATCCTGAGATTCAAAGGCACCTTAAGATCCACCTCAAGAGGATACCCCTGTTGGTTTTTGCCGAGACCTCCTAAGTACTACTCCTTTCTGTTGTCTCTGTGGGGTCTGTGCAAACCAGGAGGTCAGGTTTGTAGAAGAAAGGAAGAGGCATGATTTCACTGACTGTTGAAATGTGTGTAATGTGAGAAAGAACACTGCCTCGTAGAGAACTGGTCGACCTTCCTGGGACTGGCGGGTAGAGAGGCTGTCAAGGGCAATATTCTGTATTTGTCCAGTCTGCGGAGAAGAGAGCGCCCACGCGCTGCACCACTTCCGAGTTAGATTCTCTGGTCTTTACAGATGACTCGTTGAATTTTAGGGTAAATTACAAGGCATCCGTTGTTCAAGGTCTGCACGCATGACATCCTCTAGTCCGTCTGGTGCAGTGGGCATGCATGGCGTGTGCGTGGCGTGTGCATGAGGGAGCAGGGACTGATGCTTTCCACACTAACGTCAGGACTGAGGAGATGGCCGGCAGATAGGAGCGCTTGCTGCCAAGCATGAGGACCTGGGTTCAAATCCCCAGAGCCCATCCACAAAGTTGGATGTGGCTGTGCACTGACCTGTAACGCCAGTTCTTTGGGGGAGGGGGTAAGAGGTGCTTGCTGGCTACCAGTCTACCTCCAGGTTCCCGGACAGATCCTGTCTCAAGGGAATAAGGGAAGAGTCTTAGACCAGGACTCCCAAGGCCTTTCTTAGGCCTCTGCACGCACCGATGTACACACGCATACTCACGCGTGCATGTGCGCGCACGCGCACGCACACACACACACACACACACACACACACACACACACTGTCATAGTTGGGCACAGGTGTCGACTTGACTGTTGAAGATTTGAGCTCTGGGCACATTTGTAGAGAATTAGTGGTTGAGTTAAGCCCAGAGCAAACCTGCAGAAGATTGTCTAGCTGATGGGGAAGGCCCAGCCCATGGTGGGTGGGACTAGGCTCTAAAATAAAATACAGAGAGCTGGTTGAGAAAGTCGGCGTCATTGTGTACACTTGGCCAGACATGCTACTCTGGCAAGTAAGGATCGTCCCTCTCTCAGCTGGTATGTGGTGATGGTGTGGCCAGTTCCCTCAGCCCTGGTGTTGGCGCATGCTCTCCCGTCAAGCTGGACTACAGACTGTAACCAGACTCTCGTAAGCAAATAAATCCCTTGTTCCTATAAGCCGTTTGTTGGTGATTTATCAGCAACCATGCAGGCAAACTGCTACAAACGCACGCACGCACACACACACACACACACACACACACCGTGCACGCGCACACATGTACACATCTCACATATACACATTAACCACATTCATACACATATATGTATGCAAATACACTGCACACATATATACTATATTCACACGTGTACCCACACATTCACATATGCCATATGCCATATACCAAACATGTACATACCACATTGGCATACACACACCATATCCATGTACATGCACACATATGTGCACATATAACCACATACATATACCCCACACACATATTCTCCATATTTACATGTTCATACATGTACATACACTACATTGACAAATACCACACATACACCCTACACACAAACAGACACACACCACATTTGCGCACACACACACACCAACATAAGAAAATTCTTAAAAATAGAAGCTGCTGTCGGCCTCAGGAGCGGCCACTCAACCATGTCTTTCCTGCCATTTGTTCCAACATGTCCTTGGAGTCGCACAAGCTGCCGCTCCCTACTTCTGTTTGCAACTTTCTCGAGGCCAGGAAACAAAAGGATCCCAGTAACCCCTGCAGGATCGGTTCTTTGAGAAAGCTTGCTTGGAAATGAGAGGATGAGCCGTGACCCAATAAAAGAATCTATTTTAATTTTAATTTATTTCCTGGTGGCCTTTCATGCCTCCTTAGGCGATGACCTAACCAGTTCTATCTTAACACTGATTTTTTTACCCTTTCAAGGTCAAAAAGCACTTTGGAGTTGCAGCAAGAAGGGAATAAGTCGAATTTTGTATGTTTGCATATTTGCCTGCCACATAAAGTTCGCCTCTTCATACAAAATTTAAATCCAGTTCTCTCAGCTCTGCAGTAATTCCTGTTTCATTAGACACTTGTTAGCTGGCATGTGTGTATGCATATGTGTGCATGTGTGTATATGTATGTGCATACCTATGCATGTGTGTATATTTGCGGTAATGTGTGTATGTTAGTGTATGCATGTTTACATGTATATATGCTTGTGTGTATGTGTATATGTGCATGTAGATATGTGTATATATGTATTGTATATGTATTTATTCTGGTGCATGTGTTACACATGTGTGTATATGTATGTATACATATGTTTGGGAATTTGTTCATATGTGTGCAGTGGGTGAGCACATATTGAGGAACGTATGCTTGTTGGGGTGTGTGCATGTAGGTGTGTATGTGTGTTTGCATGTATGTCTGTGGGTATGCATGTGTGTGAGTGCAGGTACACACGTGCTATGGCACGTAGGTGGGAGTTGAAGGACGGCTCTGGGTGTCCCTCACTCCTCACCCGTCTGACAGCAGGTCTCTTCCCCAGGGCTGTGTGAGCCAGGCTGCTGTCACAAGCGTCTGGAGTTCCTCAGGTCTCTGTCTCCTGGTTCTTGTATTTTTCGCTGGAACTGTAGATGCTTATGCCGTTGTGTCGGGTGTTACATAGGACGTGGGGATCCAAACCCAGGTCCTCCGGCTTGCGCAGCAAGCTCTTTATCTGCAGAGCACTATGACAGGCCAAAGAAAAAGGATTCATCCCTGTGGCTTCTGAGGGTGAATTTTGGTGGCCACATTCTTCCCTGCCCTTCCATTCTCTGATGGAATCCAACGCATTGTGAGGACTGGGTGAAACCGGCTGAAACCAGATGCGCTTGGAGCTGTGTTATCACACAGCAGATGCAACTACAGGATAGCGACTATTCTTAGAGTGCTGGCCAGCCTGGGGTCACAAAACTTAATCACACACACAAACACACAAACTCCCATGCACACTCACATGCACACGCACTTGCACATGCACGCTTGCACACAAGGCACATACACATACACACATGCATCATGCACACACAGGAGCATATACACACAGGCACACAAGCATGCACACACATGCATATAGAGACAGGCACAGATGCCGCGCACACACGCATATGCACATACATGCTCGCATACACACCTGCGTACACACAGGCACATACACACAGGCACACACGCATGCACACACACGCATAGACACCTGCACATACACACATGCATATGCACATGCATGCTCACATACACACCTGCATACACGCAGGCACATACACACATGCACACATATACACACAGAAGCACACATACACACATATACACAGGCACACATGCATGCAGACACACGCTCACATACAGATAGGCACAGACACCTGCACATACACACATGCACATGCATGCACGCACCCACACACATGCATGCACACAGAGGCAGGCAAAAATCCCCTACATACATTCACACATGTGTACATGCACATGCATGCACATCCATGCACACACTACCACCCCCTGCCTTCACACTGTCTCACCCTCCAAAACAGACTTCCGCAGCCTAGCTCTGGATCCGAGGACTTTCTGTGGCCTGGTTTGTGGAAGTCGCCTCATCCTGCACATAATTGGGGTGACTTAAAAGACGGGAAAATGCTCTCATCTTCATTACGGGAGTCACTTGAGGACAGTATCACTTAGAAGAATATGTTTTTATTGCCCTAAATTACTTCACCTGAGAGTCTGGCATGTGCTTCCCTTCATTAGATTTCCCCTGGACACAGCGATGCCCGTGGGTCCTCGCTCGCTCTCCTGGGGCTTACGCGCCTCTCGAGTGAGCCATGAGCCAGCTTCATTCCACCCGAGTCTCAGCTACGAGGGAGAGTTCTGGAAGAGTTGCTTGGTGTGTCCTACAACACACAGGGAATTCTCATGCCCGGCATGTGAACGAAACTCATCCCAGCGTTTCGAGTTAGCCGAGCCCATCTTCCAGCACTAGGCTCAGGAAACCAAGCCCACCTCACCCACAACAAAGTGAGGGTCTAGCGCAGTCTCAGCTGAAAGACGCCCTGATTCCCAACAGCCCTGAGTAAATAGTGCATCTTAGTTTCACTTCCCAGAAGCATAGAGTCAGAAGCTCTTGAAATTTTGCAGAAAGATTTGGGGTGGGCAGTGCGTTACGTTGGGAGACAGGGCGGGTCTCTTAGGAGCAACTCTGTGAGGAGTGGGGGGACCAGGATGGGGCCAGGGAAAGGGTGGCTTTTCAAAGCAGTCCCAAATTGAGGCTGAGGGTAGGAGCTGGGGTAGAGGTGGATCTTCCCTTCCACAGTGATCGGCTTCTGATGTCAGCTCTACCCAGGGTAGGTCAGAGGTTTCCAATTAAGACCGAAACTCAGACCACAGCTCCCCTATAAACCATGGACATTGAACATACGGGACCCTGTGAGGATGAGAACTTCCAAAATCCTCCAAGGTGCACCAGGATTTACTGCACAGGATCAAGTGGATCTGCATTTTATCTCTTCTGCAATGCTTGATTTCAACCAACACACATGTTATTGCTTAGCCAGGGCTTCAACGAATATAATACATGCTCAGCCTCAGTAATACAGTGGAAAGTTGCAGATGCGGTACAAAAAAATACATTTGTGTTGAATTTTTTATTGAAAAATAACATTTTTTTCTTCATTCAGATTTTGGGACATAGATGTGTAAGCATGTGTAAGTGTGTGTGCGTGCGCCTGTGTTATAAATCACATGCATGCAATTCCATACAATATTTTCTTTCTCCACTCATGGACATTCCACGATGTCAACACGTCTTTCTGAATTATAAGAATATGTAACAGATTCCAGGGCTTGTGTGCAGTGTGCTCACATGGGCATTTGCCTCCAAGCATTTGCCTGCTTGACTTAACGGAGGCCATCTGTCTGCTACTGTCGTGTGACTGGTATCCGGGATCTGACACGGCTATGCGGCTCTTGCCTGAAGGACACCGGCCTTTCTTCCCTTCTCTTTTCTTCTGCGTGTGTTTTGCATGCTGGCGCACATAGGTGTGTGGGTGTGTCTACAAAAGGACACTTGAGTATGTGTATCTGCAGGGCCCAAAGGTGACCTCTGGTATCATTCTGGATTGTTCTAGCTTCTTATTGCGTTGCTTGAAGGTTTCCCAGGCTGTGCTTTCCAAGGTTGGAATTATAAACTGCCAGCATATCCACAGGTATTTTACATGAACACAGCTCTTCCTGCTTGCGAGGCAAAGGTTTTAACCCCCCAGCCTTCTTCCAGTCCTAGCCTTTCTTTTTGGTGGTCTGTGAGAGACACCTCCCTCCTTTGTACCCTGAAACTCTGATATAGCCTCTGATGTAGTGAAACTTGAGTTCGATTTTACGTTGGAACCTGGGAGACCCCGCTACAAGGAAATATATCTAATAATAAATCTAAAAAAATCATGGCATATTATCTATTAAGAGAAAGCTGTAAGTTTTCTCTCTTCACGCTGGTTCCAAGAAAAGTGGACTTGACACAGCGCAGCGTTCTAAACCCAAGCTTCCCTGTTCGTTAGCTTGCTCAGTTCAGGTTTTCCGGTGCCTTACACAGCTTGCAATGTGCCTGTCCAACTCCTTGGGGACCGGAGGCCTCAGATGCCTGGCGGGTCCAGACAAGGGCTTCTAGTTTCACGAGTGCAGATGAAATCGGGGTTTATCTGAGTGGAATTAGACCTGTGGGTTTCCAGGGTTGCGTTCCCATGCCCGTGTCTTGAAAAGAGGGGCTAGACGCTCTCGGGGCGAGCGCTCAGGCAGTTCCCATGTTTCTTGCTGTCATTCAAAGAGCATCCTCGGCTCACAGGAACCCCTTACCTGGCTGAGCACTTGCACAGCCCCGAACGCTTCTCCCTGGGAAAAATCCCAGGCCATTCTTCTGCCCCGTTCCTGGGAAAGAGATTCTGGATGGCTGGGGCGGCTGGGTCGCCCCCACTCTGTCCAGGGTATTACCTTCACAATCCTGAGCGCTCCCCCCCACGCACACAGGGCAGTTTTTTAAGGGGGGAAGGGCAGAAAATCCCCGAGACTACGGGTTCCTGAATCTCACACTGGGAGAGGCGTCCCACATATATAATATCAAGAAATCTATCGAAATCGGCCCTTCACAGATTCTGTCCTACTCCACCCATCCTACAGCGGGTCTTATGCAACTCAGTCTTCTCTTTACCACACATTCTGACAGTGCTAATTACAGGCCTTTGCATATAATATATATGTGTGTATATATATATGCACTGCACACACACACACACACACACAGACACACACTCACACACACACACACACACCTAATGAGCCAACATGTACACTAATTGTTATTTTCAATGGACAGGATGGATCAGCTCCTTAATTTTTTTTTTCTTGGAAAAACATAAACTTTTTGTGTGTGTGCGCGCCAGAGTCTCAGTGAGTAATTCACATTACTGTCAATTACATGCCTTGTGGATTCCAGCCACCAGGCAGCCATCCAGGAAAGCGCAAGTCTGAAAATGATTCTGTTTTAAGAAATAAAATGTGAAGCTCACTCCTCCTCTGGGCACTCGAAGGCAGAGAGCCCCTTCCCTTCTTGCCCCCCCCCCATTTGCTTCCCAGGAAATCAGGTGAGCCTTCGCCCTGCTTCTCTCTGCAGTCAGGAGTCACTGTGTTACCCCAAGATCTTGGTCCACCTGGACTCCAGGTATGAAGCTCAGGTTTGGTTTCTAAATGAGTCTGATGATTTATTTTTCCTTTTGGTGTGTGTTACAAAACACAGCCGGGGATGTCGTGACACAAGGTGGGTTAGGAGTCACCACTCTTGCCTGTCTGTTACCACAGAGGCCTGGGCAGAGCGGAGATGCTGCCACCATCTTCTTCCTCCCCAGAAGTCAAAGGCAAAAACTCTGTAAGGTTTGCATCATTAAATAGGACTGCTTCCCTCTCTTTCTCTCTCTCTCTCTCCCTCCCTCCCTCCCTCTCTCTCTCTTTCTCTCCACTCTCTGTCACTCAATATAGCATTGAATAGGACTGCTTCCCTTTCTCTCTCTCTCTCTTTCTCTCTCTGTCTCTCTCTTTCTCCTTCTCTCTCTCTCCACTCTCGTCACTCAATATATCATTGAATAGGACTGCTCCCCCCTCTCCCTCTCTCTCTCTCTTTCTCCACTCTCTGTCACTCATATATTCTCTCCCTCTTTCTCTCTTGTTCTCTCTCTCCCTCTCTCTCTCCCTCTTTCTCTCTTTCTCTCTCTCTCCCCCTCTCTTTCTCTCTCTCTTTCTCTCCACTCTCTTTTTGTCACTCATATATTCTCTCCCTCTTTCTCTCTTGTTCTCTCTCTCTCCCTTTCTCCCTCTTTCCCTCCCTCCTTCCCTCCCTTCCTCTGTCTCCTGCAGTTAAAGCTATATCTAGGAAAAGCTGCATTCATCATCAGTTGCTGGATGGTCTAGAAAAGTCAGCTCTCATATAGGTGAAATAGACTGTTAGACTTAGTCAGACGTATTTTTCCTGGTATATTGCAGAATTTAACAAGTCTCTTTAGAGCGTGTGGTTAAGGTTGCCGGAATCATTTACACATTTGGAAGAGAAAGGAGAAAAAAAAAAAAAAAACCACCATGGGCCTCACTTGGTTTCCCAGTGCTGTGTCTCTCGCTAGGTTTATACCTGATTTATAGAAGCAAACATTTGAAATAATTGAATATTGAGTGGCGATGAATCTAGCCGTATCTGGAACAATTCGTGCCTTGGGTCTAAGCAACGTAAGGAAATATTTAAGAGGCAGAGGAGTACAGATTGAAGGGAGCGAAATCAGACGTATTCCTTATCTAGTTTAGATGCTGACTCTAGCCAAAAACTAAACAGGACAAAAAAATAACAAATGGGTTTATGACATTTGAGTGTATACTGTTATTTTACATGATAGTAAGGAATTATGTCTTAATATCATAAGGTGTAGGAATGTCATGGTCAAAGAGGTTTTTTAACCTTTCTTGGTCCGTGCTGAAAATTCACTTAGTTCAAGATAACATGACAAGATGCTCGATGTTTGACCCTAAACTGACTTTAAATTAAAAGTGTGTTGGGAAGAGCCTAGAGGAACGCTCCGTGAGGAAACGGTGTTAGAAACATGGACATGGATGCTACGACCGGGTTTTTTGTTTGCAAACTTGGCCTTGCTGCCTGATGTTCGAAGGTTGATCATGTTTTTGAGCCAAAGTTCCACCACTTTGGATAATGATTGTCTGTGTTTTGAGACCAGATGGATAAGAATGAGCGTTTCAGAGTCAAGAAGTTGAGAGCGATCTTTCCAACGCATCACTCCATAAGCTACGTGTGAGTAGTGAGCATGCAGGCTGATATCCAACTACATTTTAATTTTGTTCGAGATAGTTTCTTCCCTCACAAGCCTTCTGCCTCAGCCTCCCAAGTGCCGGGACCACACATGTATGCCCCCATAGCCAGGACTTAAAAAAGAAAAATTGCTTTTTATAATAAGGCTACCTGCATTAGAAAGTGCTGAGCCTAAAGTCCAGTACTAGTGATGGCTGTTGCTGATGTACTTTACACCGATACCGAATTATTCTCCAATGTATTCCTGTTCTCTCGATGCTGGGCAAAGCTATTGGTATTGCTTTTATAATAATGATAATAATAATAATTATAATGCTGATTTCATTTACGGTAGCAAAAAGGTATAAGCATCTACCTGATCTTGCTTTGGGAAACATGGCTATAAAAACCTGCATTTGGAGCCAGAGAGATGGCTCAGGGGGTAAAGGCGACCACTCACAGATCTGGACACCTGAGCTCAAGCCCCTGAAGCCCACATGGTGGAAAGAGAGAACTGACTTCCGAAAGGTGTCCTCCAGCCTCCACGCATGCGCCACAGCATACGTGTGTGGGTCTCCCATGTCCCCACCCGTTTAAAAAAACTGCATTGGAGAATTCAGGGGCCTAGTCCCGTGTAGCGGCTTGCACAACATGTTCTCAGGGTTTTGTAGTATCTTGTTCCTAGCCAGTTGCACTTGCTTCCAGAACCTTCCAAACCTGGGTCTCTTCCCACTCCCTCGGGCTACCTGCGGTTTGTCCTTTAAAAGGCTCATTAACAGGCTGCCGCCTGGGATAGGAGCACTTTTTCTAAAACCAGACCAGTGACTGCAAGTCGAGTAGTCATTCTGGGTCGCATAGCCCCACTTCAGCTTTTCTGGTCGAGAACCCCGTGCTCGCATGAGGTGTCCCAAGTGGTCCTTCTTTAATTCTGTCCTGTGCTCCTCCGCAGCAGATGTGTGTAGTCCTCCCCCTGGTTCTCAGGGGCTTGGTGTTAGGGACAAGTCCATATGCTCCGATGAGAATCCAAGCGGAAGGGGTCGGGGTGGCGGTGTAAGACAGAACCATCACCCATTGTGAACACTGAGCCCCAAACAGAGCACCTGCCCTCAGAGGGTGTGGTGAGTGAATCCTGGCTTGAGCTTACAGCCAAAGCCCTCTAGGGACCAAGGGGACCTGCCAGGCCTTCTCTCCTTTGCAGTTAATAGCAGCTCACCGAGACCAAGAAAAAAATTGAACTGGAAAAAAATTTTTCCTGGGGAGGGAGGAGAATCTAATAGTTTCACAAAGATGAACCCTCTGAATCAAATAATCATCATCATCATCATCATCATCATCATCATCTAACCAAACAAAAAGCGTTTCATAGAAATACCTGCAAGGGGCTTTGCCTATTGGTGTGTCCGTGAGACTATGCTGAGTCAGACCCCTTCTGCTGCCTGTGGGTGGGGACTCCCTGGTTTACTAGCCTGTTAGATGTTCAAGCAATGTGTATTTCATTTATCTATTCTGGAATGTTCTTGGTCCTAGTGACCTACCTAACGTGTAAAAAAAAAAATGGCAAAAAGAAGAAGAAAAAAAGGATTGTCCCTTTTTTTTCTTTCTTTCCTTCTTTCTTTCTCTTCTCCTCCTTACTCTCCTTCCCTTCCTCCTCTTTCTCCTCTTTCCATCCTTCCTTCCTGCCAAGGAAAAGGTAGAGAAATGGAAAAGTTGTAGGTGTGTAATATAAATGTTTTGGATACATGTGCTAAAGAAAGAGGTGGCGTGTGTATGTGTGTGTGTGTGTGCGCGCACACACACACACACACACATCGAAGACCCAGATGACTAAAAAGATGTCTCAACATGAAGGAGCAGTAGAAAGAAAATCTCGAGTTCACAGAAATGCAGACCATGGATGTGTCTGTCTGTCTGTCTGTCTGTCTGTCTGTCTGTCTGTCCATCAGCTTGAAGATCGCCTTTTATTCTTCACGTATCCTTCTGAAACTACCTGGTTCACCTACAGCCCAAGGTAGCACCTGCCGAGAACTTGTTGATTGGAAAGATTTAAAACAGGGCTGGAGAGATGGCTCAGGAGTTAAGACTCTGTCTCCCAAGCAGAAGGTCCTGAGTTAGGATCCCAGGTCCCACATTAAAAAATGCCAGGCAGAAATGATGGTGGTCTACACTTCCAGCCCTGGTGGGCAGAGCCTGGGAAATCCCAGAGCAAAGCCTTCCCGGGCTACAATTGCAGACTAATGGCATAATTTTTACATGAGATCTAGGGATACGAACTCGGGTCCTTTTGCTTTCAAGGCAAAAGAGAATCATCCTGGATTGGTTCTACCTACTTCTTGCTTCCCAAACTCAGTCCATCAGGGACTGGAAATTCTGTCTGCCTCCATTTCTTTTTTTTTTTTTTTTCAATTTTTTCTCCCACATTTTATTTATTTTTTCCTAAACATACAAGCTCAATAGGTACCCCTGACCTCTCCCTCCCTCCTCTCCTCCCCAGTCATCACCCCTTACACTCCCCCCCCTTCCTTTCACCCCTCTCCTTGCCTCCCCCCTTCCTCCCTCCCATCTCTTGGAGCATTCTTTTATGTGAACGCCAAACCTCCCTCTGAGTCCTCCATCCTGGTGATAGGTAAGAACTCAGTAGCATAGCCAGGAGTCCCCCTCCTTGGGCTCCCTGATAGTATGGGAACTCTATTATGACTGTTAATCCCTTGCCTCTAAGGATCCTACTGCCTGGAGAACCTTCTCCCCTGTGATCCATGCTAGACTTTGGGGGGGGGTCACTGACATGTCAGCCATTGCGCAGGTCATATGAAGTCCAATTATGGCTACTGCAGCCCTAACTTGTGTGGAGTATCTTGTATATTGTTGGTCCTCCCCATCTTTAGGCTCTTACTCTGCCTCCGTTTCTGCCTGGCATTTTTTTGTTTTGTTTTAACTTGAGACCTGGGAGCAGAACTCAGGACCTTCTGCATGCAAGGCAGAATCTTAACTCCTGAGCCACCTCTCCAGCCCCATCTTTGACTTTCTTCATGGAAATGTCTTTTTCTTTTGTCTCATTGTCCAGAGCTGATTGTGGATTCTTTTTTCCCCCATACTTGTGGATGTGTGTGTAGTGTATGTGTGTGAGAGAGAATATGTAGAAGAGTACACCTGAGTGTGTATCTGTGGAAGCTCAAGCATGACTTTAGAAATCATCTCAGGTTCCTCTTCCACTGACTGCTTTGTCCTGGGATTTCCTAGGCTCTGCCTTCCCGGGCTAGAATTGCAGACTAATGGCATAATTTTTACATGAGATCTAGGGATACGAACTCGGGTCCTTTTACTTTCAAGGCAAAGGCTTTAACCCCTGGACCATCTCCCCAAACCTGTTTGTGGTTTTTTATCTAGTCATTTTTGCAGAGACAGGCAGGGTTAGACTCTCTCGAAGTGCCCATGTCCCAAAGAAACAAGGAAGGGGTGGAAAAGAAGACGGGGAAGAGGAGGAGGAGGAAGAGGAAGAGGAGGAAAGGAGGAAGAGACAGACACATGGGTAGCTTTGGCTCCCACGCAGGCTCTTGTTTCAGGAGCCAACTTCCAACCTGGCAATGCAAAGACACGGCCTTTTATTTGGTTCAGGAACCCTAGAGATTTGTGGTTTCTAAGTCCACGGTGCCGTGCGCCAACCCGCATGGCCAGGCCAGTTCTGCCAGCAACCATCACTTCAGCCAAAGGACCCGGATTTCCCACACATCCTACCATTCAGCAGCCAGTCACTGCTGATTCTACCCCCAGCGCTGTCTCTGGTGGGCAATACTTTCTCTCCGGTATTTGGAGTTAGGTCTCCAACTGGAAGGCTTTCCTTTGCCTCTGCCTGAGTTGCGCAGCGGTTGAATCAATGAGGTCTTGGGCTCCTGGGAGCTGGCGTAGGAATTTGTCCTTGACTTTCCTTGGCTTTTAAATTCGGCGCCTTATCAGGTGTGGCTGCCCTGAGTGGAAGGGAGACACCTGCCCACTGGGTCCTATCCAAATTGTGTGTGGGCAGGCTGAACCGTATAGTTTCCAACCAAATACCCTAATATGATGTGTAATGTAATCCTCTAAGTGGTATTCCAAGCATGTGGTTTTGAGGAATCCTTTGTCAAAGGACGAAGCTCACCATTTCACAAGTTTGATTACTATTGTGGGGGGAAAAGTGAACTATAAATCTCAGGTGTGGTGACTTAAAGACTCCCTTTCAATCCATACTGCTTCTCCAGAGATTTACTTGCCTCTGAATTTTAGAAACATTTATTATCTGCCTTGCTAGACAGTACATACTCTGAAGGCAAGATAGACATCTATTTATTTTTGCCTGACTCTTAACTCTTTAAATCATCATCTAATGAGACACATTAAGTCAGGGGACAGGAGGGGGGCAGAAGATGGCTCAGCAGATACAGCACCTGTTAACAAACCTGAGTCCTGAGTTCAAATTCTGGAAGCCCACATGGTAGGAGGAGAGAACTGACTTCCAGAAGTGCTCCCGTGACTTCCTCCCACGCACTCTGTATATGAGTCTCTCTCTCTCTCTCTCTCTCTCTCTCTCTCTCTCTCTTTCTCTTTCTCTCTCTTAAGTAAGTAAATAAATCTTTTAAAAAATCAAGCCAAGTTTGGCAGGCACACACTTGTAATCCTAGTACTCAAGAGGCTTAGGCAAGATGATAGAAAGTTGAAGGTCAGTACGAGAATGACCAAGTGCTCTACGTTGCCAGACTCAAGTGTTTGAGGATTCTGGTCTCTCTGGGGAGAAAGTTGAGGGGCAGCCTGGGCTATCCAGTCAGACCATGTCTCATAAAGGTGGGCAGGAGGACGCAGGCTATAACTTCATCCTGGACTCCTTACTGAGCACGCACAAGATCCCGGATTCTATCCTCAGCACATGGGAAGAAAAGAAGAGAAATCAGACAGAGGAATTCTGTCAGAAGCTCCAACCCTAGTCTTAAGTCAGTTTGGGGGGACACTCTACCAGGGGGTCTATTTTTCTCATCTGCAAAATAAAGACATCCAAGGCCCCTTTCTGTGAATTCTGACTCCAGAAACTCCACCCCCAGGTCTTGATTCAGGAGCTCTGGAATCAAGGCGATCAATTGTCATTATGAATTTTCCTCTCTTCTCTGTTTCCAAAAAAAAAAGCATCATCTAAATTTCTCCAGTTTGGAAGGAGATATTGATTTGACCTCCCAGAACACATCTAAAAGAATCCTGAATGAGGAGTTACTGTAAATCACTAGCAAAACCATTAAGTATTTCGTTCCTTAGGGGAGCTGGTCTCCAATCAGCCAGAATGGCTTAATCTAGTTTGTTTTAAATTGAAAGACTCGAGTCAGTTCAAAAGAAAAATTGAATAAGCGAGAGAGTCCCAGCTAGCGTGGGATGTGTTCTGGCGGGGAGGGGAGGGGGTCGCAGAACTTGTACCCAGCACCCAGTGCGGCAAGCTAACTAACAGGCACGTGTGTCTATGCCCTGGACTGGGGGTATCCTTAGTCCTGTTCAGTGAGTAAAGTCTGATCACAATTGGCACTCAAGGGGCTGAAGAGGGGCGGAGGTGCAAGATGGATCTGTTATATGCATTTTACAGAGAGTGGGTTTCATCTTCAAGTGCGTTCGCTTTGAATGCCATTCAGTTCCGATTTACTGGGTTTCTCATGTGTTTGTTGACTGCGCCGGGGATCAACCCCCAGCCTTGGGCAGGCTCAGTCTGTCCCCTGCTTCTGAGTTCAAGCCCTGGCTTCCCCTGTCATTTCCTGCCTGAGTGCCTTCCGTGGATAAGACACGCTTCAAGATTGGAGTTATCCAAGGTTGTCACTGTGTCTCCCTGCTCCCTGACTCCCTGGAGCTTTGAGTCCTCGGAGCACTCCCCAGGTATTCTGGAAACAGCTGACGGCTGACTCCTGGAAATGGCCCCCATTTGCTTCCGGGAAAGAGCTCACTGGAACCGGAAGAACTCATCTAAGGCTGACTGGCGGCCGGGATCTTGCTTTGGAGCCTGTAGGGACATCTGTGAGGAGCTCCACCTTTAAAATAGCCCTAAACAAATTTGTGGAGATTATCTATTTGATGTGGGAAGACCCAGCCCATAGCAGATGGGACTTCTCTCTGGGCAGGTGGATAAGATGGGGAGAAGTAGGCGGGGGAGATGGCTCAAAGGTTAAAGCCTTTGTCTTACAAGTAGAAGGACCTGAGTTCAGATCCCCAGAACCCATGTTAGAAAAAAATGGCTGGTGGATATGGTAGTCAGCCTGTAATTCAGGCCCTGGAAGAGCCCAGAAACCCCAGAACAAAGCAATAAACTGGAAGAACAATCCAAGGTCACCCTTGGGTCTCTACAAACACATACACACACACACACACACACACACACACACACACGTATACTCACACACATGCAAAGCACACATACAAAAAAGAAAAAGGTAGGAAAGCAGGTTCCGTGGCTGGGCATGCAGACAGTCTGGTAAAGTCTCGCTCTCAATTCCTGTTGCTGTGATGTAGCCAGTTCCCTCCTCCCTGATGTTGCTGTGGACTGTCCAGCCAGGCTGATGAACCATAGCCGAGAATCACAGGCAAGAACAGAACCTCTTGCTCCCCTAAGTTGTTTTGGCCCTGGATTTATATCAACAACATGACCATCTCTGCAATAGCTAAAAATATATCTAGTAAAATTCTTCCCCTGATGCAGAACGCAGGCTCTACCATCACACGCGTGAAGCAGAATATGTGGTATCGTTCCCAGGTCAGCGTGAAGAAGTGAGACTCTTCATTTGCAAAGGGCAGAAAGAGGATTTCCCTGTCCTCGCCTGTGAATAACTTTGGTCAACAAATCCATGTTCCTTAGCCCCTGGGATTAAAATGATTGACACCCAAAATCCCAATCTCTCAAAGCGACAGCTTTCGTAGGAGAGAGGAGAAGCCACACCTCTCTCAGAAGATGGGTTGGGGTCTCCTGGTAAGGTTCATGTCTTTGTGGAGATTTTGACCATCCCCAAATCTCTTGGAAGTTTTGAAAATTCAGAGCAAGGCTGGGGGTGTGAAACTTAAGAGTGCCTGAAGCATAAATTGTAACTTTAAATAAATTAGAAAGCTGGTGTGGAAGGGAAGGAATCTGGCCACAAGTGGAGGGAGTAGAACGTTGGTAGAAAAGAAAAGTCAGGGAAGCTGAACAGGACTGAGAAGGATGGTGAACTGGGGTCGTGGCGTGGAAGTCTTGGCACTTTTAGGACCTCCATGGGCGCTGTCTCCATCTCTGCCTCCTGGAATTAAAGACCCACCTGGGGGCGAGGCATAGCTGTCACTGGAGGATGCGTGGCATCAGGTTAGCGCAGGTAACACGTCAGTGTGTGGCACACAGCACCCGTCACTCTGCAAAGGCGAGGCCCACGACCCTGGACTTTTACCCTCTTGTTCGTGTTCTAGGGCCCGCCTGCCGCCAAAGCTGCCCTTCATGTTCACTTTGTCCAAACAGAAAGCAGTGCTTTCAAAGTGCCTGACTTATTCATACCCTATGTGTGGAGAATGCACATACATGCAGAGCACATACACACACATACACACACACACATATTCAGAGCAACCACACACATACACATTCATGCAGAACATTCACACATACACTAATGTATGCTTGCACTTACACAGGCAGATACAAAGCATACAGACATACACTCATATGCAGAGCATCCACATATATATATACACACACAGTCTCACACACACTGAGCATTCACACATATACATACTCAAGCACACACGCATGTAGGACATACACACAGGTAGAAAACACCCACACATGCTACATTCACATACATACTCACAGGCACACACGGTTACACAAATGCACACATGCAGAGCACACACATGCAGGACTCACCATATGCCAAAGAATGGCCCTATATCTGTGGTCCCTGCACAGTGTCAATTTCCCAAACAAATCCACACCGGATCAAGGGTCTGGGCTTTGCCAATCAGTTGAGATTCATCTGCAGGCTCATAGGTTATTTCCCCTGGCAAGCTAAAAAATTCCCTTTCAAAGTAGTTCATAACCCACAGAAATGAAAGGCTGGGCTGTAACATCACAAGTGCCAAACCCAGTGTCACTCAGATGAGATTCCCTGCTGACCTCTAGAGATTATGAGTGACCTCTGCCGAGGGAAACCGGGGTGAGCTCAGAAGTCTGTCATCGTTTTTATTGGCAGGTCCAGGGGCTTGGGCAGCACAGGGCAGGATGGAAGAGTACCACATTGCCAAGATAACAGCAGATGGGGCAACGGGGGCCAGAGGCAGCCAGGAGCACCTGGGTTTCTCTAGAAATGAGCCTATTTGTATAGTGGGAAGTAATTAAAACTGTGGCCTTGTGGTTTGTATGAATTGTTAAGTGTTTCAAAATGCTTAGATGTGTTCTGTGCACTGGGTGGAAATGTGATTCTCTGCCAGCTAATGGAGGAGACGGCGGAAGCACGGATGGGATTGGTTTTCTAGAAGGAAAAGGAAGAAGTGTCCTGTTGTTTGAGGGATTTATCGTGGCTACTGCAGAAGGACATCTCTGCCAGTCATAGTTGTGAAATGTCAACACTGTCAGGTCCCATCGTTCCTAAGACACCCCCCACCCCTGACTTGCCATCCATCGATGCCCAAAGCCTGTGGTAGAGGGAGGCCACGCCTTCTTTCCTTGTCGAACCAGCCCATTCTGTTCCCGAGGCTCTCTGGCTTTCTGCTTCCTAAGGAGAAAGTCTGTCTTCCTCTCACTCAACCATGGGCGCGCTGTACCTAAAATGCTTTAAGATTTTTACAACTGCACCTAGGGAGATGGCTCGGTGGTTAAAGCTTTTGCCTTGCAAGCAAAGTGATCTGAGTTCAGATCCACATGCACATAAAATACCGGGCGGGTGTGGTGGAGCCTGGAAAACCCCAGAGCAAGCCGCCTAGCCGGATGAGCCCTGATGTGTGCCCGTGGATTTAATTACAGACCCAGACTCACAGCAGTAAGGTGGAAGAGAGATTGAAGAGGAGCCCCGATAGCATCTCTAGACCGCCATAGGCACGACACTCAAGTGCACTTGTGGGCATAAACCTGCACACACATGTGGGCCCACTTATATGCAAACACGCACACATGCACGCACACACGCACGCACACACATGCATATTCCCCACCCACATGCAAACACTCACAAATATACATACATATACACACCTCCTGCACACATACATACACATACGTACTCACACATACACATTCCTCACCCACATGCAAACACACACATACATACTCACACATGCACTCCCACACACACATACACATACACATACTTCCCTCACCCACATGCAAACACACACATACACATGCACTCCCACCCATACACTTGCACATTCCCCCATCCACATACAAACGCACACATACATATACACACACATCATGTGCTCACATCTACATTCATACACATATTATCCACCCACTATATAAACACACACATAAGCACACACTCATACATACATACATACAATAAAAAAATTTCCAACTGGACAAAGTGGAGCTAAAATGGACCGAGGAGCATGCGTGTTCTTCCGTAGTCATTGGACAGTACAGAGCTGCCTTACTGCAAACGTCTTACACACCCTCCTTCCATTTGGAGAAGAGACCTGCTGCAAGACTTGCCTGCTCTCTAGCCCAGGGGACGAGCCAGAAGGAATGAAACTCATGTCAGGGAAGACTCAGTGACTAAGCGAGTTGAAACCCCCCCTGTCAGCTCAGGTCTGGGCTTTCCTAAGTCTGCTGACTGTGGTTATCTCAGCCTAACTCTCTGCCAGCTATTGACAGCTTTCCACCTGGTGACATGCCTAATGGCCCATGAAATTCTAACCCTCAGGGCTCAAGCCTGATATTTATGGTTCCCCACATAAACCCAAAGCGGACTGTAAATTTATCTCCCTGCGACAGAGGTAACTAAAATGTCTATCCCAGACTCTGAAAGGGACGATCTGCTTTATAGACACGTCGTAGCAACTTTAAGAGATTGAAATCTGGGGAGGTTGGAGGAAGCTGGTATCCTGTGGAGGAAAAATGTTTCCAGAAGCTTCCTGAGGGGGGACGTCTCTTCTATTTGATGTTATTGGAAGACGGGACCAGGTGGCAGCTGCGGATAGGATTTTATGTGATGGGCAAGTAGTTGCGTATTGTAGTTATTCCAGATCTATTATATAACAGAAACAGTGAGCAAGTTTTTAAGGAACAAGGCACTAGCAATAGACAGCAGGTCTCTGAGCGCAGCCTCTGCCAGGCAGGGTACTGATCAGCAACCTTGCTGCAAGAAATGAGCAACAAATTCCCTGCAGGTGGAAGAATCGCCATGAACACGGGGGTCTCTTGTGTTTGTGTTTTCTCCCAGATATTTTTTAAGATGTTTTTGTTATTTATTTATTCAATTGTGCATGTATGTGTGTGTGCGCGTGTGTGTAGAACCACGGACGGATTCGGGAACCACCATGGACCACCTCCATCTCCTCCTTGTTTACTCCGCCCCGGGATTGACAGTCTCCACCCTACCAGGACCAGAAACGCAGGCTGCCCCCGCTTCCACCTGGCATCTGTACGTGGGGTCTAGGATCCGAACTCAGGACCTTCTGCCTGCAAGGCAGAGGCTTAACCCCTGAGCCACCTCTCCAGCCCCTCTTCCAGATATTTTTGTCTGTTTCTTGTGTGTGTGTGTATGTATCTGTGTATCTTTTCATTTGTGTGGCCCACGGTGTTTCCTCTGGCTTGTCTTTGCTGACATGTGCTTGACATAGTTCCTGATCTATTGGTATCCCACTGAGGAAAGAAGGAAAAATCCTCCTTTTCTTCCCCATCAGCGTTGGTCCTCATCAGTCTTTCAAGGAGGCGTGGCGCTTCTTGAGATCTTTCCCCTCCCGTGGTGAGATGTTGATAAGACCATGCCCGTGTAGTGCTTGTGACAATGTGCATACGATGCGGTGGTCTCTGGCAGTGGAGTGCGCACGCCTCGCCCCTCAGATGTGACCCCTCTGTCTCCTCTCGGGCTTCGCAGAAGTGAACTTGCTCCCAACGCAGGGTGTGACTTACACTTCGCCCGCAAGTCCAAACCTGCAAGTCCAGAGCAAAACCTCTGTTTATTTCCATGAAAAGACGGAGGCCATAGTAACAATGCCAACACCTGGAATCTACGCTTCAATCGCAAGCCCCCCCCCCGGGTCCTATTAGGGGACAGGTAACCAGGGGTCAATGCGGCCTGTGGGGAGTGAGCAGCACAGAAAGGCCCAGATTTGAATCTTCACCTGGCCCCGTCTCTGTGATGCAGCTTGAGGCCGGTTCTGTAATCGCTGGACCTCCGTTTTCTGGTTCATCCAATGCGACCACAAAATGGCTTCTAAGACAGGGTCCCGTGTACAGATAACACTCTGCAAGGACCGAGAATCCAGATGATTGATTTCCACATCTACAGTGCTTTCTGCCAGAGATCGTTGGGGGCAGTCCCTCGTTTCTCTGGGAAGCTGATTTAGGGGCCATGTCCTTCACCCCGAGAAACCAGCAAAACCCGGGGTCCCACACATCAGCTCCTGCTGCTTGCAAACCCACAAAAAGAAGATGGTCCTCTCCTAAGGATGTTCATAACCAGAGAAATCCTCCATCTCTGTTTCTCTCTGTCTCTCTCTTTCTCTCCCTCTCTCTGTATCTCTCTCTTTTTCTTTTTCTTTCTGTCTCTCTTTATCTCTCCATCTAGCTCTTTCCCGTTTCTGTCTCTCTTTCTCTGTGTTTCTTTCTCTCTGTCCCTCTATGGGTTCCTTTCTTTATCTCTCTCCCTCTCTCTGGCACTGTCTTTCTCTGCCTCTGTCTCTCTCTGTGTTTCACTCTCTTTATCTCGCTCCCTCTCTTTCTCTGTCTCTTTCTGTCTCTCTCTCTCTCTCTCTCTCTTTCTTTCTCTGGAATTTCTATCCCTTGTTTCTGAGCAAGGCCAGCATGATCTGCTGCATGTGTGCTAGCTGCGATCGCAGACTGTGGCTTGCTGGCCAGTACTCCGTCCCCCCTTCCCCACCTCCGGCCCAGGTCTCCCCTCTGGGGCCAGGCTGGGAGGAAGCTGATGGAAGCTTTACCTCCTGAGGTCCGCGTATGGGCCGCATGAGCAGACATGTTCTTGAAGGACTTCAGGAGGGAAAGACTTGTTTGAACCTTCTGGAAGCTTCAGGAAGCCGATGAGCTCAATATTTTTGTTTGTTCTGTGGTAGCTCAGCTTTTTTTCTGTGTCTTTTGAGTGTATGGCTGTTGGTTTCTCGGTTGGAAAAGAAAACGTATTTTCTCAGTATTGCTTTTCGCCTTCTGAACCCAGCAGCTAGCTAGCCACTTCTAAAGGTAATTTCACCATCGAGATAAAATTCTGCTAACTCTCAGGACCTAGAAGATAAAGGATGTGGGCTGGTGTCTCCCACTTGCCTCTGTGGGTCCTTGCCCACACCCAGAAACGTGCGAACAGAAAATTTCTAGATTTCTTTTCTTTTTACGAGGGAGATTTGATCCCACCATGGTGGGGAGAGTGGGTGGCGAGGGAGGGGGGGGCGAGTTGTTAAATAATAAGATGAGATTTGTCAAGGTAAATGACTATGCAGAAATGTCAAAACAGCCCTGTCAAGATAAGTCTGCTACTCCGGGACTTGGGGTGGGGGGAGGGGCTATTGGTAATTGGAACTGTTGCTTCATATCTTAATATTCAGGAAGCCAAAGCTTCTCCCTAGTTCCACGGATGCCTTATTCAGATACGACAGTCTGTCTGGAACAGCACAGGGTGGGGTAGGGGAGGACATGCTCAGGGGCGAGGTGGGCGTTGGATCGGATCTCCTGTACAAGGCAAGTCCTTCCTCTTAGCCTCCTTTCTGGTGCTGCCTATCAAGGGCATAGGTGTCCGGGTGCAAGACAGCTTTTAAAACACCATGTTCTGGAGCTGGAAGAGGGAGCCATGGCGTGCTGGAGCCAAAGTGCTTGGCAGAGTTTTCAGAACTTCCTGAGAGTTTTCTTGCAAATTCAGTTTGCTTGCGTTGTGTGTTTTCTGACCCCTCACTCTCCCCCAAACCCCATGGCTTGTCTGTCAAAGGCTGATGATGTTAGCTTCTGGCAGCCTCTGAAACTCCGCAAAGCTTGGATGCAATGTTTAAAGCTAAGACAGGCAGCTCGCTCCTCGGTGAATGCAGACAGAATGTTCCAGATGTCCAGAGCAAGAATCTTCTGTGACACGGATATTTTTTTTTTCCTGGAAGCAACTGGAAACCAACCGGGCGACACTTAAGTCCTTCACCTGCTTCCTGGCCACAGCTGGTAGCTGTGAGTCACAGTAGGTATCAAGGGGTGGAACAGCCGCCCGAGTTACGGGCTCTGACTTGGAGCGAGAATGGGGTGCTATGCCCAGAGTCATGGCAACTGGAACTTGGCAGTCGGCTCTGCTTCTGAGATTACGTATGTCTGCTGGCCAAAGGCACCTGTGACGTCAGTCGACTGCCGAGTAAGATGTGGACAGAGAAAGTTCTCTCTCTGTGTCTCTCTCTGTCTCTCTGTGTCTCTGTCTCTCTGTGTCTCTGTCTCTCTGTGTCTCTGTCTCTCTCTCTCTCTCTCTCTCTTTCTCTTTCTCTCTCTCTCTCCCTCTCTCCTCCTCCCTTCCTAGGCTGGCAGTATGACTGTGATACAATCAAACAAGTGCTTTTATGTGTTTCACAAAGAACATGGGAGATGGCTTCGTATGAAAAGACGCTTGCCTGTGAAGCAGGAGGGCCGAGTTCGGATCCCTAGCCCCCACATCACTGGGCACAGAGGTGGGCTCCCATAACCCCAGCGCCACTGGGGAAACAGAGCCAGGAGGGTCTCTGGAGCTATTAGTCAGCTAGCCTGGCCTCAAGCTCAGTGAAACACCCTGTCTCAAATAATACAGGGAGACCCCCCAACATCCACACATGCACATAGCTGTGCATGCAGACAGCCCACATACGCTCCTCATGCATGTGAAATGAAGTCCACTGTGGCTTCTTGGATCCCAGAGTTTAATTTCTCTGCACCCTTCTTCGGAACTGCATTCAGCAAGCGCCTCCGTGGTTCGCTTGCGCACAGGTGAGATCTGGCCTGTTTTCTGGAACACCCCCTCATGCTAAGTTGGCCAATCAAAGCCAGCATTGCGTCCTCCCCTTTGACCTGTCACTAGAGGCCTGGGTGACCCACACATCTGTCCACAGACACCTGTGCTGGCGACCTACAGTGGCCACCTCCCTCCTCTTCCTCCTCCTCCTCGTCCGCCCGGTCCCCGAGGCCAGCCCATCTGCCTTTGGGGTGTGAGCTCCTGGGTTCCGAGGACAGCTGGGGTAGGCTGAGGGTGACCTCTTGTCCATGCCCCGTGAGGGGCCGGAGCAGGCTCTGCTTGCAGAATGGTGTCCTCACTCTGTCCACGGCAAGCGCCTTGCTGGTGTTTCTGAGTGTCCCAGGGTCCAAAGCCTTTCTCACCAGTTAGACCCACTCAGGTTTTTGCTGTGTCCGCCCAGCAGTGAGCAACCCACATGCTGCCCCGGTCTTCCAGAAGAGAAGCTGAGATCCCTGTACCTAGCTGAGAGGAATTGGGCATTTATCTTTCCTGACTCAGGAAAACTCCTGAGGCCACGCATGCAGAGCCCTACGCCACGCATGCAGAACCCTACGCCACGCATGCAGAGCCCTACGCCACGCATGCAGAGCCCTACGCCACGCATGCAGAGCCCTACGCCACGCATGCAGAGCCCTACGCCATCCATCCTCTTGCCGTGACCCTGAGCATCAGTTGGAACTACAGTCACAGGCCTGGTCTCCAAGGAGACAGACACCTAGAGTGACCGTGCACACATGGAAAAGGAGCAGTAAGGGTCAGAGAATGTACTAGAACAAAAGACACCCGGGGAAGGTCCATTTCACGGCCAAGCGAATCGGTTTAGCATGAGAACACCTTGTTACGTCTCCCGCCTCGCCTCTTCTGAGGTCCTCAGTGAGTTACCAGCACGAAACACGGAAGAAGAGCTTTGCTTGGATGTTGAGCTTTATAAAAAAAACAAAAATCTTCCGTCGCCTTCTCCATCCATAATTAGGTGCTACAGCCGCCCCACAAAGCTGGTCATTACCAGTGGGTGAAGAAAGGCGTCCCCGGGGAGCTATGTGGCTTGCCCAAGCATACGGGCCTGACAGGCCAGGCAGGATGCGACTTTCCAGTTTCTGTGCAATCCAGCCTCGTCACCAGGTATTGGCACAGGAAGTAAATAAGCAAACAAACCACTATTACATGGCACATATGTATATATATATTTGCCTCTGGGGATCAATGGGTTCTTCTTATTCCGGCGTCCACACCCAGATTTCATTCAGCAAAGCTGTTGGGTCTCAGCTAGGCCCTGGGAAATGATACCACAAAGACTTCCTTGCTGTGTTAAGATCCAAAACCACGTGATCATGTGTGATATGGATGGATTATACAGAAGAGGGACCCGTGAGCAGGTCACATACGGACGATCAGAAGGGAAAGTTACTCTTCCTGGAGACCCAGGGGCGTCTCTGTGGCTGGGGCGACTTTGGCGCTGTGTTTTTTGAGAGCATTCGGGAGCCCACAGGGACCTGCAGCTGGCAATGATCCTCTTGAGTCGAAAGGATTATAGGTGTGAGCAGCCACGCCCTACTAGGGTGACTTTTAATAATCCGAAAAGATGCGTAGGAGTCAGCTGTGCTGGAAACAAAGGGAAAGAACATTCAAAGAGCCATTATGGAGGTTTGAATTGCGACTTTGGAATCTGACCTGTATTACCACATTCTCTAGAACCTCCTGTCTGTGTCCATTGATAACCATGATCTTCTCTCTTCTTGTTCTCT
The DNA here is from genome assembly GCA_023101885.1 of Typhlomys cinereus. Taxonomy (NCBI): domain Eukaryota; kingdom Metazoa; phylum Chordata; class Mammalia; order Rodentia; family Platacanthomyidae; genus Typhlomys; species Typhlomys cinereus. Next base: position 9,268,968 of record JALPQD010000043.1, read on the forward strand.
CTCTCTCTCTCTCTCCTGTCTCTTCTTTCCTCTCCTTTCCTCTCTCTTTCTCCTCTATTGCTCCCCCCTCTCTCTTTTCTCTCTCCTTCATCTCTTCTCTCTTCTCGTTTTCCCCATCTTCCATCTCTTTTCTCTCTCTCTCTCTCTTTCTCTCTCTCCTTTGACATCTCCCTCCCTCTACCTCCTATAGGCAACACCCCCTTGTCAGGATTTCTGACAATTCCCCGTTCAGCAAGTATAAAAAGATGCTCAGAGTTCCATTCTCATGATCAGTTCTGACACTGGTTTCTAGTTTTCACTGATTAGTTACAGCTTTATCAGGTATCTTTTATTTCTGTGTGCGTGGTTATGTGTGTGTGTGTGTGTGTGTGTGTGTGTGTGTGGTGTGCATATATGTGCAACACACCTAGGAAACCAATACTTTGTTTTAAAAAAGATTCATTTCTGCAAACATTGTACTGGGTGGAGGGCCATGTGGTGCTCTACATGGACGGTCAACTTGGCAGGCTCCGGAACCCCTAAAGATACACACCTGTAGGCGTGTCTACGAAGAAGCCTCTAGAATGGATTAAATGAGGTGGGGAGACCCACCCTCAATGTGGGCGGCACTATCCATGGGTCTTAGACTGAATAAACATGAGCCTCTCTCTCTTCCTCTCTCTCCCTCTCTTTCCCTCTCTTCCTCTCTCCCTGCTTCTCTCTCTCCCTCTCTCTCTCCACAACTGTGGACACCATGTGACCTCATACTTCTGTCTTGATCAACTCTATCCCCTAGAACCATGAGGGAAAAAAAAAGATTCTCCTAATTTATTTTTTTTAATTTTTTACGTGTCCTGCATCAATATAGTGAATTTATGGTGTTTTCATGCCTTCATCCTCAATCCCACTGCCCCTCCTCCTCCCCCATCGCTCCCTTCTTCTCCGCTCTTCCCTCCTGTTTTCATGTCATTTTGCGTGAGCGGCCCACTGAGCTTCCGCCAGGTCGCCGCTGACAGCGCGCGCCTGCGTGCTTGCGGGCACATGGGTCGTGTGTGGGTGGGTCGACCTTTTAGGATCCCCTTTTCCCTTCCACGGCGAGACATTGGCAGGACGCATCCCGTGCAGGTCTTGGGGAACCTTAAGTTGTGTTTGTCGGGCATTTGGTCACCACATTAAGGAAAGTAACTTCTTCAAACAGGGAGAAAAACCGAACTGTAACAGAAACACAAACTCTAGGCCGTGGGCCTTGTGGTTAGACCCAGTGGCTGAACCACCAGAGATATTTTTTCCCTTAAGGTCACTTTGCCATCTACTCTTCTTCTGTCGCTGCTTTTGGTATTTTCTCTTCTTCCGTCTTTTCCCCCATCCCACCATCATCCTTCCTTTCTCCTCTCATCCCCTCCATTCCTCCAAAACACGGTTGCTTTTCACTTCCTACCACGTGTCTTTCCAAAGTCATAGTTTTTTCTGGGGTTTTCCTAAGCAAAGTCAGTTCCTGCACTGAGAGAACTTAGGGCTCAACACGATGACGTGTGCGTTCAGGACTCAGTTAAACAACGTCTGGAAAGGGTCATTCATGCCCTGTGCTTTCCTTCTGAGACTCAGCAGTAAGAGTGGTCTCCCCTTCCACATGAGGCCCATTGCTAAGCACTGCAGAGGTCGTGTTTGCTGATCCAAGTGGCCGTGTGATCAGCAGAGGCCCAGAGTGGACGGGGACACTAGCAGCTGGACACACCAGTTTCCTCAGGAAAGAAGACGGAAAGGGTGCAACGGTGACACCTTATTGCTTCTTAGAAGAGCTCGGATAGATGGGTCTAATCATTAGCAATTGTGCACATGGGGCCAGCGAGATGGCTTAGCCAGTACGCCATCTGTTCCCAAACCTAGGGTCCTGAGTTCAGTTCCCAGAAGCCCACATGGCAGAAGGAAAGACCTGACTGCTGAAGGATGCGTGCAAGTTCTCTCTCTCTCTCTTTCTCTCTCTCTCTCTGGAAAAATTAAGATGCAAAAATAGAAATCATATGAGAATCTAGATGTGCTCTAGAAAGCCCTGGGCATTTTGGTGGTGGTGATAAGTTGTGTCTGTGCTTTGGGACAGGGTCTCCTAGAGCCCAGACTAACCTAGAACTTTGTAGTCAAAGTGAGGCTGAGGATGACTTTGAACTTCCCAGCTTTTCCTGCTTCCAGGGGTTACAGGCAGGCACCACAATTTGCTGGGGACGGAATGCAGGGCTTCCTGCCTGTTAGACATGGAGTCACATCCCTAACCTCTAGAATTTAAAAAATATAGTTTTCATTTTTTCAAAAAGAAAGATTCTAAAATTGTGCTTTAAAAAAAAAATACCATGTCTAAGATGCCAAGAGAAAGCAAAGTTTGCCTCTCTGTGAAGAAGACATTTCAAAGCAGCAGCAGCTGGGTCCCGGGGCTCCTCCCCCCACAAGGATGTGCTACCCACTGTGTCTTCAGCCTCCAGTGGCAGCCTCAAGTTTCACAAGGTCTTGGATGCTTAGACTCTCGCCTCTTACCTCTGGTGCTGTCCACGTCGTTGAAGGACTGTGTGGTAGAGATCTGTATCCACAGAAGCATTCCCTGGTTGAGCGCAAGTCTCCAAAGCTTCTTCGAATGTCCTCGGTCCTCTCCCCTGACCGTCCCATTCAGGAAATGGACTAAAGGCCTTTCAGAACCTTCTCTGCTTTTCCAAGTGCTTTCTTTTCTTTTTAATTTTTGCATCGTGTGTGTGTGTGTGTGTGTGTGTGGTGTGTGTGTGTGTGTGTGTGTGTGTGTGTGTGTGTGTGTAACAGGGCGCTGTGTGTGCCTGTGGAGTCCCAAGGATGACTTCAGAATGACCCTGGATTGTTCTACCTCCTCTTTGCTTTGCTCTGGAGTTTTCCAGGCTCCACCTTCTGAGGCTGAAAGTATAGGCTGCCAGCATTTCTGCCTGGTATTTTCTTCATGTGGTCTGAGATCTGAACTTGGACCTCAAGCTTACAAGGCAGAGACTTAACCCCTGAGTCATCTCTTCAACACTCAAGTTCTTTTAAAGGCAAAAGAAGGAAGAAAGAAAGAAAGGAAAGAAGGAAGGAAGAAGGAAGGAAGGAAGGAAGGAAGGAAGGAAGGAAAGAGAGGAAGGAAAGAAAGAAGGGAAGGAAGAGAAGGAAGGGAGAAGGAAAAACGAAATGAACGGAAGGAAGAAGGAAGAAAGACGAGAAGGAAGGAAGGAAGAGGAAGAAAAGAAGGAACAAGGCAAGAAGAGAAGGAAGGAAGCAAAGAAGGAAGACTGGACCGGAAGGAAGAAAAGAAGGACAGGAAGGAAGAAGGAGAAGAAGGGGAAAGAGAAGGAGAGAGAAGGAAAGGAAAGGAGAGAAAAGAGAAAAGAAAAAGAAAAGAAAAGGAAAAGAAAAGAAAGAAAAGAAAAGAAAAGAAAAGATTTCCTATGGCTTCCATGCTATTCCAGAAGCTTCTAGGGAAGGTGAGAAAAATGCAGACCTTGCCGACATGACCGGGGTTGCTAATAAGTCTCTGAGGCGCCCCAGTCTTGAGGTTCAGCCAAGTTGCCGCGCACTGTCCTGAACGCTCCTACTCAGTTTATTTTTTTCTCTCTCTCATTCTAGAACAGCCAGCAAATGATTTCACACCTTTTTGTTTAGCTGCTAAAAGCAACACAAAACTCCCCTCAAGGCTGCCTCTGTGGGTTCCAAAAATAAAATGGGCTCATTTTCATGCTAAGCATCCAAAGGCTCCTAGGAATCCTAATGAAAGGCAGAGGAAGGGATGGGAGAGAGGGCAGGCTGCGGCTGCACCCGAAGAAGAGCAGCCTCTGCCCGGAACTCCCAGCCAGCCCTGCCCAAGAGAAAAGACAGAAGGCAGCAAGAATTGAAAGGTGGTCCCATGCATCCTTGCATTTTCTAACCTTCCTTCCCATCCCTGAATCCAAGGTCACTGAAGAAGACCACCTCATCCTTCCCAGGAGAACAAAGAGCCAGAGACCTGCTTCCAGCTGTGTAAGACTTACAGGAATGTAAAACCAGGGGCCTACGAACTTCTGGATAACTTTTCGAAATTGAAAACTTCAGTCACTAGCCGGAGTCTACGCATCATATCGGACGTGTGAAATGCTAGAACGTCGCATGATGCAAATTTCACACTCTTTGGACCCTGTTGCCCAGCTTAGACGAGCCCAAGGGACTTGAGTGGCAAATGGGTACCAACATCCCACCTGCAAATCTAGGAATTCTCATAGAGGGAGCGTGGTTGACTAGGGGTTCACCTCCCCCAAATGTAAACATCCAGAGATGACATATGATCCTATTTCCAGGCATGACTTTTCTTAACAAAGATGAACTGTTGGGCATGCTCCCTATTTACTGCACTTCTGCTCAGTCTCATACGTTCTAGATCTGCCCAGTAGGCCAGCATAGGATGTGTCTTTTCTTGAGTGGATAATTCCTGGTTCTGGAGACAGAGCCCATGGAGCTGGCCACGAGAGGCGCAACACACTTGAAACCTTGCAGGAACCTCGCTGCCTTTTTTTCCTCCCTGTTTCTTCCCTATGTCTAGTTCCTATAGCTTCTAACACCATCCCAGAGTGAGATCTAGTTTGCTTTGTGTTTTTCTTTTTTTTTTAATTATTATTATTTATTCAACTGTGCGCATGTGCGTGTGTGCGTCTGTGTGTGTGTGCGTCTGTGTGTGTGTGTAGAACCACGGACGAATTCGCGAACCACCATGGACGCCTCCACCTCCTTCTGCCCCGGGATTCACAGGCTCCGCCCTACCAGGACCAGAAACGCAGCCCCCCCCCCCCCCCCCCCCCGCTTCCGCCTGGCGTCTATACGTGGGATCTGGGATCCAAACTCAGGACCTTCCGCCTGCAAGGCGGAGGCTTAACCCCTGAGCCACCTCTCCAGCCCGCTTTGTGTTTTTCTTAAAGTCCAGCCTGAAAGATTTCTTACCTGCTAGGGGCCAGCGAGTGCAAACCCCTCTTGCTCACGGCGCTCCCCTGAGACATTTCTTTCTGAGTCTGTGAGAGATCATGGGTCACTTTGGGTATTTATATAGGTCTTCTTGACAAATGAAGGCTGAGCTTTAGGGCTCATCAGGGGAGAATTAGTACTTAGGAAAGACCCTGAATAAACCTGCAAGAGAGCTGGGAAAACCCAGCCCGTCATGGTCAAGATGGCGGAAGCCAGTTCAGCAAGTTGACTTTTTTTCAGCATACTTCGGGCCGAGTTAGTGTGGCAAGTGAGGTTTCTTCCTCCCTCAGCAATCCCTGTGGACATGGTGTGGCCAATTCCCTTGGCTCCTGGTATTGGAACAAGGTCTCTCTGCAAGTTTAAATAAGAACTGTAGTCAAGAATCGTGCAACACAATACCCCCTTCCTTTAGCTCTTCTAAGCTCTTTGGTTGTGAGTTTATCAGCAACATGCAGGAAAACTACAACAATTTTCCTTTTTAAGATCTGTGAAGTGTCCGTCAAGCAAATCAGAGACACAGTCACTCGTAGAACCTAGCAAGTATTCAAATGAACCCCCCCTTTTTTTTACATTTTAGAAGCATCTCTTTATATGTGAAACCCTAATGCGATTCACTTAACATGGTTTGCATTGTTAAGTCTTTAAGAACTTTCTAACTAGGGGGCTGGAGAGGTGGCTCAGGGGTTAAGCCTCTGCCTTGCAGGCAGAAGGTCCTGAGTTCAGATCCTAGACCCCATGTATAGACGCCGGATGGAAGCAGGCAGCCTGCTTTTCTGGTCCTGGTAGGGCGGAGCCTGTGAATCCCGGGGCAGAGTAAACAAGGAGGAGGTAAAGGCGGTCCATGGTGGTTCCCGAATTTGTCCGTGGTTCTACACACACATGCGCACACACGCACAATTGAATAAATAATAAATAATTTTTTAAAAAAAAGAACTTTCTAACTACACTGTCTTTAAAATTGTTCTGAGGGTGTTCTTTCTGGCTACGGAATCCTAGACTCCAGCCATGGAAAAGTCAGATTTTTTCAAAGCTTGTCCCCAACTTTCAGGAAGATATGATCAGCCCATTTTATATCCTGATTCAGAATTCCATCAGCCCATGCTTTCCCATGGGACCTGGGACCAAGGCATTGTTCCAAGTTTACTCAAGAATTAAAAACAGAATCCCCTTCTCTCTTGGCACTTCCATTCCCAAGAAAGAACAGGAAGTAAGCAGATAAGCATTATGGAAGATCATTGCATGCCACTGCGAACAGACTCCAGGACTCTATCAGACAGTGCCTGAGTTAGGGAAGACTCGTTTTTTAGAAGGAAAACAGTTGGCCTGTCTCGGAAAAGTTTTTTTTTTTTTTTTTTTTTGCCTCTAGGAGAAGCTGGAAGAAGCTTCAATAGAGTCATGGAAACAAGCGGCTGACCAGCCAAAAACCCCTGAGGTCGAAACAAGTTTGGTTGCATAATAAATTTTAAACAAGGAAAAAGGCCGTATCATTGGGGAGAAAAAAAATCCTTGTGAAAACGAGGCGTGCACAGAAGCAACCGTAGAGGAAACAGATGGGCAGGGCCTGAACCGCGTGGGGCTTTGGAGGCCCTGGGGAGGGGTCAGGGTTGAATTCTAAGGTCAGCAGGAAACCATGGAGCTTCTCGGAAAGGACCGGTTCCTTAAAAGCCATTGAAGGTTGTAAGCTGGAAAGGTGACAGAGTGTATTTTGCACACGCACACACGTATGTACAAGAATGCACTTATGTGTGTGTGTACCAGTGGAGGCCCAAGGATGACATTGAGAACCACCCTGGATTGCTCTACCTCTTATTGCTTTGCTCTGCAGTTTTGTTGCCCAGGCCCCACCTTCCAGAGCCAGAAGCCACTGCCGCATCCACCTGGCATTTGTATGTGGAATCTGGGGATCTGAACTAGGGCCCCTTTACTTGCAAGGCAAAGGCTTTGACATTCATAAATTTCAGATATCGCCTCTCCTGCTATGTTGGGATGGATGATGTAGAAACAGAACTAATCAAGAAAGTATGGCAATCGCCTCAATGGGAGATGGCACCAATGGGGATAGAGAAAAATGCCATCATTAGGGTTGATTCCTGCAGCTTAACCAGCAGGACTTGCTAGGAGACAAGCAACTGGAGGGTTTGAATGACTTGGGTCGGGGGGAGTGAGAGGAGGGGCTCTAATAAGCCATATGTGCTGAGCAGCGCCACGAACTTTAACCCTCGTATTCTTCTTAATACTGCTGGGAGAAAAGCCCTTTTGGCCGGTATTTTCTACACAGCGACCCCCAGCATCCAACACGTGACTTAGTCCAAATCAGTCACGGGCTGCCGGGGGTCGCGGTGCACACGGGTAATCTCGCCCTCGGGAGGCTGAGGCTGAGGAGGAGGAGGCTGTCTGGGATGCTTGGGCTGCACAGGGAGACCTCGACTCAATAAGGCAATGGGCGTGGTAGTACTGACCTGTCAGCGCAAGGCCGCCCTGACTTCCTGGCTTGTGGTCACATTCCACAGCACCCAGGGGTCCCCCAAGCAGTGGGAGAGAAGAGCTTAGAGGCAGCCACTACCAGCCCCTGCACCCTCTCTCCTCCCAGCGCCCAACACCCCCAGCCAACCCAGTTGGTTACACAGTTATATTTACAGTTACATAGTTTCTGTTTCCTTCCTTTCCTCACTCTGGGTTGCACACATAGGTTGAGACCCTCAAGCCCAGTGCCCACCTCCTTCCCTCTGGTGTCCCAGCAACTGGAAGTTACCCATTCAACCCACCGACAACTTTTCTATATGTAGCAGGAAAAGTGTGACGATCTTTCCAGGTCAAATTCTTTTTCCACTTTCGATATTGCAAATCTTACCATCTCTGGAAATGTACATTGGACTTGACTGTGTCTGAGCAGAAGGAAACTCTCCACTACCCTATCCCCCCCCACACCCTCTATCTCCCTCCTACCCCATCTCCCTCCCCACATCCCCATCCTCCTATCCCTCCACACTCCATCTCCTCCGACCCCCATCTCTCCCCACCCCCCACACCCCATATCTTTGGGTTAATATTTATCCATCCAACGCCCTGCTCCAAGATTATGTATGTGATCCACCTTTGTAGAGCAGAAACTTGACAAGCTAAATGCACCCCCCTGTGCTCTGCACGCCGGCAGTGAGCATTGGTCCTGTGTGTGCTTTGGAGACTTTGTAAGTGTTAATCTAAGAATAGAAAAAGATGCGTGGAAGAACTAGAGGGAAATGGACTATCGCTAAATATTTATGCATTGAATTGACAGTGTACGGCGCTTGGGTTTTATGTCCGTGCAATGCAGTATGGGTAGGCGATGGCAAGGGCGGCGTGTGTTTCGAGAGGCAAAGATACAGTTGCTTGCTGGGTGAGGGGCAGGAAAATCCCAGCAGGTACTGTCAAGTGCTTACTAGACACAGTCATTACCACGGAGGCTGCCCATCACTAAGACTCCATGTGACTAAATCAAGGGTAGGGCACAGTATAAGCTTAGCTTGAGCCAGAGAAAACCGGATTCAGTATATGGCCCATGACTCTGACCTACATCACTGTTGGTCAGCCAGAGAGAATTGTCTGCTAATGAAAACCCTGGCAATTAGGAAGACCCAGCCAAAGAGGAATGAAGAGGCCGTTAAAGGAAAATGTCTTACTGTCTTCAGACAGTAAAACAGCGTATCACAAAAGAAAGGGAATTTGTAAGGAAATGCTTACTTATTTCTAGCCCTCTACTTTAACAAATAAGAGGGTCAGTTCTGGGCTGGAATTGAGGTGGAGGGGGTGTGTGTGTGCAGGAGACCACTATAGAGATTTTCCCATTCTCTTTAGAATATGCAGTTCAAAGAGGTAGTTTTTATTTTCCCATCTTCCTTCTCATACTTTCCTCCAGTTCTCAATTCTCATTTTGGATTAAGGCTTGTTCGGAGGAAAAGCATTGGGTTTTGAAACATACCCATTCATTTCACAAAATCTCTTCTAATGAGATGAGTTTTAACAACACCACATAGATTAAGGTGTGAGGTAAAGAAAAAGAAAGATCTTCCTTCGCTCTTATCTCGGGATGGAAATCTTCACATGCTACCGTCCTTGGGTTAATTAGTAGGCTGCTTTAAAAACTGTTATTCAATTTAGGAAACAAATTAGAGCGAGGCTAAAAAGCAAAAATAAAGACTGCTAGTACCCCATCTTCAGAGGGCTCCCAAACAAAGCAGGATTGCTCTGCCACCCTTTACACACCTCTGTCTGCAGGACCATTGTGATTCGGACTTCCTCTCCTTTTTTCTATTTTGTGACCATTTCTGGCAATTTCCTACAGCTTCCTGGGTCGACATCTTTTCCTCCGTGCCCTAGAAGCTAAAACGGCAATGATCTTTGCACATTAAATGTCTGTCTCCTTGCTGAAAAAAAATGTGCTTTTCTTTAAGAAGGATCCAAGGAGATCTGATTCTTCCTCTTTCTATCACTGCCCTACAAATATCAAGGAAATCCTTTCTGGTTTTCTGTGTCATAGCAAGAACCCCACCCTTCGGGACACTTTCTTTCACCCGACACCTGAAACTTTGAAGGTAAAGTTTCTCTTTCTCCAGTAATTTCACACAGTCTTCTGGTATGTTATCTTGGCCACCTTTTAAGTTGAAAGAAGCCCAGCTGAAGAATAGCTGTGGGAAGAAAAAAGAAAGAAAAGGATTTGAGCTGGAAGAACTGGCAAAGAATCAGAAATCAGTAAAAGAAAACCCCACAGGTGATTTTGCATATGCAATTAGATTGATGCATATGTATAAGCAGAATATATATGTAAACAGTGGGGCTAAGCTGTCAATGAATGGTACTATGATACATTCCAGCTTGTTGGGGGGAAAACATAAAAGTCTCCCATACCCTATGACAAGTTAAGTCCTAGAAATAAAATTAATTAAACTAGAAGAACATGTTTTGGTGTATACATCTAGAGGGTACAGATTTCTTTAAGGCAATGGGGAAAAAATTGCCATCAAGAGTCAGTAAGTTGTAAGATAGAAAAATGAAAGTTTGCTGTGTGAAAAGTGATAATAAAATTCAAAGAAGAGAGGCAATGGATTTGAGGAGGTGTTGGAACCCTGGTCTAACATGCGTGAGACCCACAGAAATCTACCAGCTGCCGAAGCTTAGGGATGGAGTTAACAGTTTCTTAGTTAGCAGACTTCCACAAACGAGAGAAAAGAACATACAAAGGTTGCGAATTGAACATTTACTCGGAAAATAAAAATAGTGAATGGTCTGTGAACACTTGTTCGACTTCACCTATGGAGTTAAATATTGAAGAATACTGGTGTTTGTTTGTTTTGAGAGAGAAAAATAAATATTTGCATGTCACGGCTCACAGGCAGAGATCGGAGGGCAACTTTCAGGAGTCAGTTCTCTCCTTCCGCCATGTGCGCTTCTGGGGTTTGAACTCAGGTCACCAGGTTTGCCAGCAAGTGCCTTCCCTGCCGAGCCATCTGGCCTCACCAAACGGTGCTTTTGAAATGACGTCAGTTCAAGTCCTCAGAACTTGGTGCTGCTACGATAAATGGATGTCTTATCTTCTTCCCCCCTTCTTCTTGTCTTCTTTTCCCCTCTTCTCTTGTCTTTTCTTCTCCTCCCTTCCCCTCTTCTATTCTGTCTCTACTTTGCTCTTAGTCTTCCTTTCCCTCTCTCCTCCTCTCCACCCCCTTCTCTAATCCTCTTCTCTCCCCTTTTCTTCTCTTCAGGAGAATCTGAGGACCACTTTGTCCTGAACGAGAACTCTGCTTCTCTAGAAGGTGGGAACAGGGCTGGGTCTGCACTCGGTGGCTTTATTCTTACCGCACAGAGCTCGTTTTCCTTCAGTCACAAAAGATGCAATTAAAACCCAAGTATGTAGATTTTGACCATGCCTGGCAGGAAATACTTTATTAAAAACTATACCAGCCCTCGGGGTCAGAGGGATTGCTGCAGGAGAAGCGCTGGCTTTACAAGCATGAGGAACTGAGTTTGAAGCTAGCACCAGCCACACACAGTGACATGCATGTGCAAATCCCAGTGTGGAGGAGGCAGAGACTGATAGAACCCCAGGGGTTCGTTGGCTGGCCAGCTTAGGCTAAGCAGGAAGCTCCAGGTTTCAGAGAGAAAAAAGACTAGAGTGGACACTACTAAGGAATGACACAGCTGGGGTTGATCTCTGACCTCTGTAAGCATACGTACACGTACACACACACGCCCGCATACATATGGGAACATGCACACACTCACGGAAAATAAATCATAACGTCCTGCTGCCTCAATGAACTCCAAGATTTTGCGATACAACAGTGGAAATGTTGACCCCATGGAAAGCTTCGTGTTTGAACTGGTGAGTCCAGCGAGGGTGGCAGGGTGGCAGGGTGGCGTCCCCGAACATCTCCGCCGCAGCAGCCCCGAGACAGACAGACCCGCAGTTCACTTGTTCACTCGGCCGTGTTGAATTGGACCCGGATGGCACCACGCTCAGGACGCTGCTCTGCCCAGCGCAGGCTGCAGCGTTTCCTTTGACTTGAAAGTAGAAGCGCAACCAGCGTGTGCCGTGTCCCACGTGCGCTGTGTCCCACGTGTGCTGCAAACATGTTTCCGTTCCTCGGGAAACGAAGGGCCCAAGACCCCGTCACTTCCATCATGTCACACCGCCCTGCGTCCTCTCTGCAGGGAGCCTCAGAGCCGTTGACAGAGACTTGGGGTACGCCCTTCTCCCTTTGAACCCCACAGTTTCATTCTGATTTCACTCAGCAGAGACAGAAACAGTTAGAGCCCAAGTACGGATCTTGAATACGCCTGGCGTGAAATACTTCGGTGTGTGATGGAGCTCGGTCGGTAGACGGCTCTTCTGCAAGCACGAGGACCCACATCCCTCCCCAGAGCCCACGTACAAAACCAAATGTGCAGTCCAGTGCTGAGGAGGAGGAGGCGGGGCTCCCTGGCCGGCCAGCCCAGCCTGCTGGAAGAGTCTCTGACAGGGAAGGACACTGGGTCCAAAAACAAGGTGGACAGCACCTAAGATCTGTGCATGCACATGTATACGTGTGTGCTCACGCACTAGTGTGTTCCTGCACATGGCCATGCATACATGTGTGCACATGCACTAGTGTGTTCCTGCACATGCATGTGCATACATGTGTGCTCATGCACTAGTGTGTTCTTGCACATGCACATGCATACATGTGTGTCCATGCACTGATATGTTCCTGCACACGCACATGCATGTGTCCATGCATTTGTGTGTGCTCCTCCTTGTGCACACTATGCATGTCTATACACTCGTGTTTCTGCACATACCCACATGTGTCCATACACTCCTATGTCCTGCACACATACACATACATTGTGTATGTGTGTGTACATGTGTCCACACACTCATGTATCCTTCACCTACACACATGCATGTGTGCCCATGCACTCATGTGTTTCTACACACACACACACACACACACACAAATACTTCATTTTAAAAACAAATCACAGGGGCTGCAGAGGTGGCTCAGGGGTTAAGCCTCTGCCTTGCAGGCGGAAGGTCCTGAGTTCGGATCCTAGACCCCACATATAGACACCAGGCGGAAGCGGTGTCTGGTCCTGGTAGGGCGGAGCCTGTGAATCCCAGGGCAGAGTAAACAAGGAGGTAGAGGCCGTCCATGGCGGTTCCTGAATTTGTCTGTGGTTCTACACACACATACACACACACATACATGCACACACACATGCGCGTGTGCACACACGCATACACACACAATTGAATAAATAATGAAATAATGAGAAAATTTAAAAACAAATCACACCATCTGGGTGGTCAAATGGCTCAGCAGGTAAGGGCGGTGCGTGCCCGTGACTGACCACCTTAGTTTGTTCCTTAGAGCCCACAGAGTGGAAAGAAAGAATAAACCACAGACATGTTGTGGCATGTGCCTGCCTGCTCTCTCTCTCTCTCACTCACTCACACATACACACTCACACACACACACACACACATACACATAAATATATACATTTTAAAATCACAGCATCTTGCAGTCAAATAGTCATATTTTTAATTGCGGCTATTTTCTCATCACACCTAGAGCCCATGAACTAGCAGCTCTAACTTCTTCCATCTAATTTTTATTTGATTTTGCTTCAGTATTTTCCCTTCTTCCCACCCAAAAGTCTCATTTATTCTAGTCAGACTAAAACACATAATTCAGCAATATGCTTCCGTCACCCCTAAGGTTTAACGCGTGTCCCGCTAAAAATAAGTGAAAAAATAGCACATTATCTTCCAATTTGGAGAGGATGGCAAGAAAGCGGTAGGAAGAACGGAAGCCACCAGCCATCCTGCAGTCCCAGGGGAGACCTGGGCCATTTGCATACCGCTGTCTGCCTGAGGCAGCACATGGATGTGCAGTCGGGGTGCAGGCAGTGGGGGCCAGGTGTCAGAAACTATTAGAGAGAGACTGAGAGCCCGGCTGAGCTCCCTGGGTTTCCTTAGCTGTCTTGCGTGGGAGGAAAATGGGTTCTGAAGGGCTTTGGATTTGCTAGTCGAAATGTTAATCACTGGGAAACAGCGAGAAATTATCGAGTGAGATGTTTATCAAGCGCTTGGAACGAGGCCTGACTGTCTGTGGAACACCATTCTGGAATCAAAGCCAAGGCTTTCTCCTGTTCGGCTGAGCCGGGGGGGGGGGCAAGTTTGGGGGGATCCGTGTCAGAAGTCGGAAGGCAAACAGCAAAGGGAGAGAAATGAAAGGAAGCTGGTGGTATTCAGTAGAGCTGGGGGGGGCATGCCTGAGCTTCCATGATTAGCCAGGAGCCCCCTTCTTGCCTGGTTAATAATAATTAAATAGAAGGTGTGCCCTCTCAGGAGACACATAGCTGGGTCCTCAAGTGGCAGTGACTGTCTGGCCATTGTGAGTGGTCGGGACAGTTGGATCTAAGTCAACGAGCTGTCGCTTTGCTTTCTTTGCTTGGCTTTATTTGGCCTAGAAGGGACCTGAAGTCTGTCAATCCCCTGCCTCAGCTGGGACACCAGGCTTGCACCAGCCATGTCGGTGACGGGGAGGGGAAAAGTCTTCAGTGGGGAGTCAGCAGAACACCACAGGGGGTTACAAGTTGAAGTGGTGAGTGCAGGGAAGAGAGAGGCAGGCTCACTACAAGGAATAATGGATAGGAAAGGGAAGGGAAGGGAAGGAGGAAGAGGGAAGGGAAGAAGGGAAAAGGAAGAAAGGAGGGGAGGGGAGGGAAAGGAAGGAAATGAAAGGAAGGGGGAGGGAGAGAGGGAAGAAGAGAAGGAAGGATGGAGGGAAGGAGGGAGGGAAAGAGGGAGGGAGGGAGGAAAGAAGAGAGGGAGGGAGAAGAGAAGGAGGGATGGAGGGAAGGAGGAAGGGAGGGAGGAAAAGAGAGAGAGAGAAAGAAAGAAGTAAGGAAAGAAAGAAAGAAAAAGAAAGAAAGAAAGAAAGAAAGAAAGAAAGAAAGAAAGAAAGAAAGAAAGATGGAGGGAGGGAGGAAAGAAGGAAGGAAGGTGAGAGGGAGAGAGGGAGGCAAAGAGGGGAGGGAGAGATGCAGGCAGAGAGGGAGAGAGGAAGGAAGGAAGGAAGGAAGGAAGGAGGGAAGGAAGGAGGGAGGGAAGGAAGGAGGGAGGGAGGGAGGGAAGGAAGGAAGGAGGGAAAGAGGGAGAGAAGGAGGGAGGGAGGGAGGGAGGGAGGGAGGGAGGGAGGGAAGGAAGGAAGGAGGGAGGGAGGGAGGGAAGGAAGGAAGGAAGGAGGGAGGGAGGGAAGGAGGGAAGGAGAGAAGGAGAGAAGGAGAGGAGAGAAGGAGAGAAGGAGAGAAGGAGAGGAGAGAAGGAGAGAAGGAGAGAAGGAGGGATGAGGAAGACAGAGTGTGAGATGATCTCGTCTTGTGTGGTGCCCCACAGGTGTTACTTGCACCAGCACAGCTGCCTGAGTGATCTCAGCCCCCAGGGTCAGCATCGCATCAGTCACAAAAGTGACGCATTGTAAAGCTGCCAATTTTGTGCTTAAGAGGCATTTTCATTTATTGCCAGAGTGAATTCCCACGGAGGATATTCCAGCACTGGCTTTTGTGAATTAATAGAAACCAAGATGGTAGCTGCTGTTTTTCCTTTTTAATGTCTTATTTTATCAAATTTAACATTGGCTCTGAATCTTGTTCTTCCCACAATCCTTCCTTCCTTCCTTCCTTCCTTCCTTCCTTCCTTCCTTCCTTCCTTCCTTCCTTCATGCAAAGTATGAGGTCAAGGAGGGCTGCGAAGAAGTCATTATCGATGTGGTATTTCCCGTCTTCTGATGGGCTCTTATTGGGATGTGGAGCCCCGTAGCTTTGTACGCCCAATACAAGCACAGCCGCCTTTGGTTAAACACGGAGGGCAGGCGGGCGCTTTAACTTACCCCCAGTTGGCTGGCCTTGCCAGGGCTCCAGTGAGCCGCGTACCAGGTCACCTCCTTGCCCACCTCCAAGACCGCTGGGGCACAGGTGGTGCCCGGTGACTGGGCTTCAGCCCACACTGAATTTCAGGAGCCGAGAACCCGTGGGTGGAAGTGAGGAAGAGAGCCAGGATCCTGCAAGCTGCCCTTAGCCGCACTTGGCACTCGGCTCATAAGTTTGCTCTTGGCTTTGTTTTCCTCTCTGTTACAATGCACCCTGAGTTTAAGGCTCCACTGTTTTCAGTCAGCCTACCTGGCAGAGGTATTGCATTTACCCTTACTCAACACAGGAGTAATAATAAAACCATCTAGCTGAGTCCGCTGAACACTGTGATATTTGCAGTGAAATTGCTTGCAGCTAGTTGCAAGGCCACCCAGGGTGATCTGTCAGAGAGATGAACTGTTGTGATCCGGAGATGGGCAGAGAAGTCAGAATAGGAGTCGGAGATCTGGGGTGTCTTTTATTAAAATATCTAGGATTTGATTGGCTCGTTAGTTTATTATTTGCATTATATAGAAATAATATTTATATATGTACTTAGTTTTATTTATTTTCTCCTAGTTACTTCAAGATTGTTAAATAAGTAATGTGGAGGGGACAAGTGTTCACAAGACACACATAGACCCCCAACAACAACAACCAGCTCTGTTCCATGCGGAAGCAGCTCACAATGGCCCCAGATGTTTGTCATCTGAAAAGAGAACAAGGTGTCATTTCCCACCGCGGTCCTCGGGCAGGTTGCCTGACAACCTAGGTCTTGCGCTGAGCTCCTCTCTGCATATGAAGGCATAGGGTGGGCAGATAACGGCCTTTTAGCCCCACCACTGTACATTACAAGGTATTTCCACCTATCTGCTGTCCAGCTTGCAAAGACTGTATATTACAAGACTGTACATTACAAAGACCGTACATTACAAAGACTGTCTCCAGCCTGCATCTCCGACTTCCAGAGTATAGCCATTTCTAAACTTACCTCTATTCTCGTAGCATTTCATACTTGAACACAGTGAATCCCACCCTCCCTCCTTTTCCCATGACAAACCTTCCTTACCAGTCTCTCTCCTGCTTCCGTGTCTTTTCTGCATGTGTGGCCCCCTGAGTTTCATCTGTTGTCTTTAAGGGCGGGTGCCTGTGTGTTTGATGTATAGCGATTCTCTGTGTCTTCTTCCTCCATCTCCTGTCTGTCAGGAGAAGTGTCCGGTGAGCTGTCCCATCCCACAGGACTCCCACGCACAGGTCACCTTTCCTGCTCCTAGCTGCTTCCCTAGAGTTGGATGAAAAACAAGCAGAGTTCAAGTGCCCTGATGCTTTGTGTAGCTCTGCTAAGAGCAGCCTTGACCTTTTGTTTATTGTTTCTTTTTCTATATTTTCTAAGCCCCCCCCAATCCCAGGTAGTAATAGTCTGAATGTGCAGAAAACATTGTCTTGGGAATCATCCTCCTTTGCTCTTCCACCTTGTCGTTGTGAGTCTGGGCCTCTAACTGGGCTGGGCTGGCCAGCCAGCTGGCTCTCGGGATTCCCAGGCTCTGCCCTCCAGAGCAGAAATTGTAGGCCACCGCTATATTTGCTAGATCCTACTCTTTTTTTTCTTTTTTTGGTGGGATCTGGGATCCCTTTTCTTGCAAGGCAAAAACTTTAACTGCTGAGTCATTTCCCCTGGGTGCTATCAACCTTGGGCCTCATAGGCACACCTACACTCAAGTGCACTTGTGTACATATACCTACCCCCAGGTGTCCACGAGTGCACAAACACAGACACACATGCACACACATACAAGAAAGCATTGCTCTTTGGTCAGCCTTTGGCAAATGCAAGCGTCATAGGCTAGGAAGTGCGCATCACCCTTTGTGGCTGGATACAAGGCAGGGCCGAGATTTGGTTTCTCTAAGGGGCTCGTTACGTCTCGGACTCTGGACTGCCTCCCGCATTGCTCTGGGTTTCCTGGTCCCCAGGCTTACCGCAAAGCTCGAATCTTCCTTTTCTCCTCTCCCACCCGCAGCACTCCCTGACTTTCCTTTCTTCTTGGGCTCGTGTCCACACCAGAGCTGCTAAAATGGGCCTGGCTGTTGCCTTCTTTGGGCATCTTAGCGTCACCCATTGGCCACTCTCTGCTGCCCTGATATTTCTGAGCCCCCCACCCGCCCACCCATCTTTGTCCTTAGAAGCTGTTTTTTTGCCATCCCAACATGGAAAATTACCAGATGATTGTCTCTCAGTCCAGTCTCTACCTAGGACTTGGCTGGCTTTTGTCCAAATTATGCCACCCTGTTGGGGTGACCTGCCACCCTGTGATCCTTCGGATGACCTGGCTGTGTCCCAGCTGCCTACCCACTTCATGCTTGCTCCATTTCAGAACAGCTTACATCAGTGGCGCTCACCTCCTCTCCTCCTCCTCCTCCTCCTCCTGTTCATCATCTTCCTGTGCGTCTTTCTCAGTCTCTGTCTGTCTCTGTCTCTCTTGCTGTCTCATAGCTTTTCAGTTTACTACAACATCAGCTCACTGCAGCGGCCTCGGTGTTGCAGGACAGGCACACAATAAAGAAAGACATTGCCCATCACGAAAGCAGGGGCTAAATCGATCATGGATAGAGGCTGCGTCCCAAGAGAGTGTGGGGCAGGGGGACGTTTAGACAACGTAGGTCTGCAGGGCCAGAGTGAAGCTAAGACTTCAAGGATGGGAAGTCAGTTGTGAGAAGCGACGTGGGGACATGTCAGGGAAGAGCTCGGTGGTTCTAGAACCAACTGAGCCATCTCTTGTCCTCACCATTTTCCCAACTCTCCAATCCCAAAGACACTCCTGACTGGTCACCAGCTCCCACCAGACTCCCGCTGCTGTGGTGGTCCCCTCTGTGGGCGTGTGCTCGCATTCTGACTTTCATTGTCTGGCCCCATGGAAGGCCGTGTAGGACGCAAGCATCTCCCCCATCTTTGGGGAGGCAACCATCCCGGCCGTCCTCACCTAGCGGATGCTGAGGCAGCCAGGTCTGTCCAGCTCAACGCACACGGCAGCTGCCTGGTCTACCGGGCTGAGTTCATTGGGCTTAAGAATCAGCACTTGCCCGTGTGACAGTCAGGAAAGCCTCAGAGAAACACTGAAAACCATCCTAGGGTACAATCCCATCGGCAGGGGGCTGCGGGACCACCGAAGCCCCAGACAGGAAAGCGAGGCTGAGAAACTGCCACCGCCCAAAGGAGGCTGTGGAGACAGGCGGGCAGATGTCCCAGGGGACCTCAGCGCATCAGGCGCAGGGCACCAGGCTGCGAGGCACCAGAGCCGAAGGGATGATGCCTTGAGCTCATGGCCGACCCGGCAGTGGCGGCTGGAGGAGGCTGGGGAAAAGCAGGCGAAGCACAGAGGGTCCTACGCAGAAGCGTCCTGCGCAGTTTCTGCCTTATAACTTCTCTGTAAATCTAGCACTTCCCTAAAATACTGCTTTGAAGTTTCTATTAGCATACATGAGTATGCTGATATATATGTGTATATACATATATTGCCTGTAGAGCTTCAAGAAGGGGTCTCCTGAGCAACCCTTCCGGGTGTTAAGAGTTTCTTCAAGTTAAAAGTAAATAAAGTCTTAAAGCGTGGGCCCTGCCCTTTGTAGGCTTGGGCGCCAATGGAAAACACAAACATAGAAATAAATGCTTCCGATACAGCGAGTGAGAGAGAGAGAAAGAGAAGGGGGAGGATGAGAGGGAGAGAGAGGGAGAGGAACAGTAAGGAGGCACAAGGGCGAAGGTGCCCGAGGGAGGCATGATTTCCTCACAGGCAGGGAGGAGTCACTGGCGAGGGCTATGCCCACAGCTGGGTTTTGAAGGATTAATAGGAGTGTGGAGAATTTGGAAGGCTGGTCTAGAAAACATTCTTTCAAGCTTGGGAAATGATGGCTGAAAGGACATGGAATCTTCTTAAGCAATCAGAAAAGAGAAAGACAGACAGAAGAAAAAGGAAAGAGAAAGAGAGAAAAGAGAAGAGAAAGAAAAGGAAAGAGAAAGGAAAAGGAGAAGGAAGGGAGAGAAGGAGGGAGAGGAGGGAGGGGGAAGAGGGAAAGGGAGGGAGGGGGAGAGAGAAAGAAAAAAGAAAGAGAGAGAAAGAGAAAGTGAAAGAGAGAAAAAAGAAAGAGAAAGAGGAAGAAATGAAGGAAGGAAGGAGAGAAAGAAAGAAAGAAAAGAAAGAAAAGAGAAAGGAAGGAAGGAAGGAAGGAAGGAAGGAAGGAAGGAAGGAAGGAAGGAAGGAAGGGGGATGGAGGGAAGGAAGGAAGGAAGGAAGGAAGGAAGGAAGGAAGGAAGGAAGGAAGGAAGGAAGGAAGGAAGGAAGAGGGGGATGGAGGGAAGGAAAGAGAAGCCACCCTGGATGTGTCTCTTCAGTTTTAGTAGAACAGTTTCAATCGTAGCTCTCTCTTAGTGTCCGGGGTTGGGGGGAGGGGTGTCCAGCACAAAGCCTTCTCCCACCCAGAAAACCAGAATTCAAAGGGGTGGGATGGTCATGTAGAATGCGGTGCTTACACTTGCTCTCTACTGCTGTAGTCATCTGCTGACTTCTGATACCAAGCACACTGCAGTGAGCACATGCTGCACTCTGTGGGGTTCGCAAGAGGAATAAACAGTGGACAACGATGGGCCAACTGTAGACCTTCCACGCGCACGCACCCCTCGAACACACATAGCACACACCCAAGACACACATGCGACACACGGGAACCCAAGACACACATGCGTGCACACACATATGCACCCAAGACACACATATCCACGAACACGTGCATGTGTGCACACATACACATGCATACACACAGAGACTTCTCTCGCATGTACCTCACAAGCCTGCATCAGTGCACACATAGAAGCATACATACCTCACAACACCTGACACACATGCAAACCTGGCATACATGTGCATGCACACACAGGCATACACATGAATACACACACACACATACACACGTACACACACGCACAAACAGTTATCAAGTCAAAGGGAGACCTGTGCCTTAGTCCCACCCAGTTACCAATTTCTCTTTTCTTTCTTTTCCATTGGTGTTTATTAATTGGGCCCACAATGAGCTTACTTATAACCTCTTCAGCCATGTGCAGACTTTGATTCTCTCTCCCCAACTTACAGTTACCAAGTTCTCTACGACTTCCCAGACACGCATTCCTTAACTGCATGAGCAGGATGAACTCCAAGGCATGTATTGCAGTGTGAGTGTTATGTTGCTTTCCATTCACACGCTTGCAGCGATCTCTCCTTCATAGTGCCTATAGAACTGCCTCACTGAACAACTGTAGGGTGTATCCCATTTATAGATACACTGGGAGCTACCCCAGCCCACTACTAATCAGCTTGCGAGTTCCAGCTTTGCTAATATAGACAGAGCTGTGTGACCATCTTTGAACACATACCGTTGTGCACGTATACCAAGAAGTATTCAGGACGTGTTCCTGGCCATGACTGGTGAATGGATTGATACTGTCAACTACTGCAAAGTGGCACGTGCACCTGCACGGTCGCTCATCCTCTCACTGGTGGAACCTGGTTTCATTCCTGTCTTGCAGCAAGCTTCAGTCTTTTGTGAGTTGCATTTGCAAAAAGAAGCCAAGTCTTTCTTGGGCGAGTTTTTGCTAAACCCCATGCTCCCTGGAGTAGAGCATCTCATAATCTTTCCAGAAGCAACTGCCGCTGTCTGTTTCTTGGTTAATTTCTCCAAAGCCCTGAGAAGCCCATAGGGAATGACATGCAATAATTCTGAGTATTCACAGGCAACACCCCAACAGTGCTCCTTGGTGGCTAGCTAAGGTAGCTCAGCTCTTCGGTCATTCCAAATTTTACCTCTTAGGATATGTGTCCAGCGAATCATCGACATATACACAAGGGGGAATCCCCTCTCCTAGACTTGTGGCAATGGGAGGGGAGGAGAGGAGGGTAATGGGGGGGCAGAATAAGAGGGATCATGACTCAGATGAGGAGGATTATAACTTCGCATGCAAAATGAGGTATACTCAGGTGTTTGAGCCACTTGGTTTCCTCTAGTGGGGGGGGGGTCTGTAAATCACTCCCAGTGACCCAATAAAAGAAATAAGGAAGAGTTCGGAAAGGAGAAACAGAAACAGAGTAGTGGTAGAGGACAGAAGAAGGAAGGAAACAGAACAACTAAAAGATAAAACCCCCAGTTCATATCTGCTGCATCCTTTCATTGTGTACCAATCCCTTACCAGAGAGAAAGCCCAGCCTTGTGCAGAACACTTGGTCCTGCAGTAGGATTAATTGCCTGAGCTTTTTGACCCTGTCTTCCCCCTGTCCGTTTCTACCCTTCCCACTGTGTCCATCTCTACAGCCTTGTCCTGCACACATCACACACAGCAGGTCATCCTTGGAGCAAGGATATCAGGGGAAATTGCCAGATGCAATCAAAGTCAGAGAAAAGTGCTATTTATTGAATGACAAGAACTCCGCATCAGATACACACATGGGAACTGTATCTGCCGGGTCAGGAAGGGTCAGATAGGATGAGATTTTGAGGGACCTTGCTGTACTGAGAATACTGAGTGTCAGGAAGAAAGAAGGTATCACTGGCATCCAATCAGACTGCCCTAATCCTCCCTCCCTGAAATTCTTCATCTGCATGCACAGTAACCAGAGAATAGGACGGTGCAGTGGTGTGGACTGAGGTGACGTGGGCTTGTAGTGACCATCTGGACCTTGGTCTTGTCCTCTGAAAAGTGGAAATGTGTATAATACCAATCCCAAGGAGATGCTAGGGGGAAATCAGCTAACAATTAGCAAATGTCTGGGAAACAAAAGCTGTGTCTGGTTCTAAATCTCGGTTTCTGGTACTTATAAAGCAGATGCCATGCAAATGTCTGATAGCTCCAACTCCTTACTGAGCTGCCTAAGCCCACCTCTGCGGACCCCTGTTTTCTACATTCCTGACAAGCCTCTCTGTGGGGAGCCCAGCAGCCTTGTTGGGTCCCCCCACTTTCCCAGGACCCCGACTGGCCATCCTCTAGGTTGGCTACATTGTTATGCCAATTGCTCTACCTTACCAATCTCAGCGGGTCAGGAAAAATAATGCCACTAAAAGGATGGGGAAGGGTATGTAGGAGATACGCAGCTTATGGAGGAGACCCGGCCAAAGTGCGTAGAAGCAGGGTGACCCCAGGAACCATTCTGGATTGTTCTACCTCCTTATTGCTTTGCTCTGGTGTTTCTTAGGCTCTGCCTTCTAGGGCCAGAATTACGATTTCTGTCATACCCACCCTGCATTTTTTAACATGGGATCTGGGGATCAGAACTCAGGTCCTTTTGCTTGCGAGACAAAGGCTTTAACCCCTGAGCCATCTCCCCAGCCCCAACTCCAGGCATCTTAAACATGGATTTGCTATTTCTTTGGACTTGAAATATTTTTCCTAGAAGCCTGTTGCAGGACTGTTCTCTAGCAGAGTGACGGCTCTATGTTGGTGGTGTCATGTCCACACACTCTCAAGCATACAGGGAAAAAAATGCAAATGCAACATAAGAAATCCCTACGCGCCCTTGAAGCACATCTGCCAACTGGTATTTGCCATCCTTGCTCCACGTGCATATATACTATGAATATTGTATGTACACACGCAATGGTCTTAGTATTACAAAGAGCTCGTGTACACGCATATATCATGGGTCCCAAGTGAAGAATACCAGTCTCCCTGGCCGTTTCCCATGAAGGTTTCCAGGAACATGAGCTTTCTCTCCCACCCTGCAGCTCTGCAATGTGATCACAGTCGGGAGAGATGGCGTTGATACAATACTGTTCTCTGGACCACTGTATTTTTTTTTTAAGTCTCGCTTGGAGAAAGAAAAAAAAAGTGGATGTGGGACAAAGGTAATAAATGGACACCACAGCCTAATTAGGCCACTTGGTCACCTGGTGACCCCCCTCCGTGGAGTCGTTCTTCAAAGCCTGGCTCTAACAAGACCCCCCTGGCAGATGTAATTCTGGCCCCGCAGCTCTGTGTGTGTGCACCCGCGCTCAGCCCTTCATGTCCTGTGGCTACCATTCATTCTGTCTGCGGGCTGCACTGTGAGGTTCTCGGTCCTTCCAGGGCCTCTCTGTACACTTGGCAAATAATTGGTGCTTAGAAGTTGTTAGAAAATGAATCCAGGGGCTGGGGAATGTAGCTCAGTCGGTTGAGTGCTTGCCTAGCGTGCAGGAAGCCCTGTGTTTGGTGCCCAGCACGACATAAAAGGGCGAGTTATGGTGCTCGGATGCGTCTGCAATCCGGCACTCCCGCGGGAGGTGGAGGACGGTGGATCAGAAGTTCAAAGCCCTCCCCCGCTCCCTAGCAAATCCAAGGCCGGTCTGATGATGTAAAGGGCATGCGACCCTGTCTCAAAGAAACCCATAAAACCATAAAATTAAATTAGAAAATCAGTCAGCGAAGGAACAGGGGGAAGCCGCTGGTGGGTTGAGTTGGTTTGTTTGTTGTTTGTTTTGGAACCCGATCCTTGAAAGGTTGAAGGGACTAGTGACAGAGAGCGAGAATGCATGTTCCAAGACATCTTACCATGATAAGTAAGTCCTACAAGGGATCTTGGCTGCTGCCTAGCTCTGCACCCTCTATTTTTTTTTTTTTTGCCTCCTCCTTTCACCCCCCCCCCCCCAAAAAAAACCTTTAACAGCTGCAGAAAAAGTCCAGCTGTGTGCAGGGGACATGTGGAGACTAGACCCAGCCAGAGCAAGCGCGGCCCAGGATCCAGCCCTTGGCAGCCGCGGCCTGCGAAGTCGTTCTTGCCACGTTAGCAAGCAGTAACTTTCCGCGCTGCTCCCGGAGGCCAGGCAGGGGCGGAGGGGCGGAGCTGGGACTGTCCCCGCATCCCTGCGAGCAGCCACCCGCGGCCTGGCGCCAAGGTGCCCTGCAAGCGCCCCTCCCCGGCTACCCGAGAAGCCACACGCCCCAGGAGCGCACCAGCTGCGCCCAGCTCCTGGCAGGACCCGGCCTCTTCCAGGTCTTCACGCTACCGCAGAGCTGACGGGTCCTGCTGTAGCCAGACAGCCCCCTGACCCCCCTGGCCTCCCTGGCCCTTCTGGTCCCCCTGACCCCCCTGCCAGCCGCCCGGCCCAGGCCCAGGCCCAAGCCAGGGTCATAAACCCCAGCCAGGTCTGGCTGAAGCCTCCCTGGGCTGGGTAGCCCAGGCTTTGGTCTGCTAGGGATTCCTTTGTTTTCGTTTTTAAAATGCTTACTGAGCATCGGCTGCTTGCCTGCCTCTCACGTTTCCTAGCTGTACATGCGATGCTCTCAAAAGCCTGAGAAGTGCGCTCCGATATGACTTCAACCTTTTTAACAGAGGACATCCAAACACAGTTGAAATCATGCAAGGTGGGCAAGGTCCCTACCCCAAGTGAACATCACGACCTCTCTCTCTCCCTTCCTCTCCTTCCTCTCTCTTTTCTTTCCCTCCATCTCCGTTCCTCTTTCTTTCCCTCTCTTCTCCCACCCTGTATTATCTATCTTTCTCTATCCCTCTTTCCTTCTCTGCTCATCCCTCCCATTCCTCCCTTCCCCTCTTAGTCTGTATGAGCTCTCTTTCTCTCCCTGTTTGAGCTAAAATCCATTTCTCTCTCCCCCACCTCCGCTCTCTCACTCTGAATGATCTCTCTCTGTCTCTCTGTCTCTGTCTCTCTCTCCCTCTCTCCCCTATGTCTACCTTTCTCATTTTTCTGTCTCTCACATTATGTAGATTATTTCCATCTCATCCACTTGACAGTTCTCATCAGTGACATTATCTGGATCTAAAAATACCCATCAGATGTACTTCCTGCGCACTAAGTAACACCTGGTGATTCCAGACGAAATGGAGGTAGCTTCTTTGCTCCACCAGCAACAGTTTGGGGGACAAAGCATCTGTACTTTAGTCACAATGGGAGGTGGTAGGAGATGCTGATCCTGTTACCTTTGGGAGTAAAAGGCAAGAAAGTGTCCTCTAGATAGGACCAATCCAGGAAGAATTCAAGAAGGTGGGAGGCAGCTCTTAGAAAGTCAAATCACTTTGGATCCACAAGCAGAGGATCGGACCGTGGGTCTCTAGCGCAAATGCAGGCCCAGATGTGACATGCCTGAGAACGGTTGTGGGTCTTAAGTGTGGCCACGCAGTGTGGGCAGTTGTCATGTGCTCCCAGCTCCTGAGTCAGAGATGCTACATTCAGAATGAGTCCCTGAAGCAGCCATGAGTCGTAAAAGCAGAGGGCAGCCCGTGTTTGAAAATGTCATAATGAATTCATCACTTTGTACATTCACTAAAGAAAACTTAAGACAGAGAGAAAAGAAAAGTGTGGGAATCAGCTTATTATATGCAGAACTCCAGTTTGGAGACAGGCAGATTTCAGCAAGTGTAGTTAACGTGATTTCGATCCCAGGATTACTAGTGAGTTTCTCGCCTACCTTGTCTTAAAATATTGTTATGCAATCAGTTTTCAGTCATGCCTATGTGTATGGAGTGTGTGCATACATATGGATGCATATTCAAGTGTGTAAGTGAAACATGTTTCTGGGTGCACACTCGTGTGGAAGCCCAACATGGATGTTAGGTTTCTTCCTGGATTACTGTCTTCCTTTTTCATTAGACAGGATCTGTGGGGTACACCAAGATAGCTAGCCGGCTGATTACCTTGGGAGTGGTAGAATGTGAGGTGAACCCCCACGATATCCCAGCATCTACTTGAGTTCTGGGGATCCAGATGCCAATCCCCACATTTGCACAGCGAACACTTTGCCCACTCGGCCATCTCCCCATCTTCCCCGCAAATTTAAGTTAAAAAGTATCCAGCCCTGCTGATCAAGAATGGATTCCACCAGAGTCAGCGTGGTTGGTTTTTGTTTGGTTGGTTTTTGTCAACACGGGTGGCCATGTTTGTAGCCCCAAGATGTCTGCTGCACTTTGTCTACACGTTACTGGTGTGACTATTTGGTCAAACAATTCAGCAGAATGGGAGATTTTATCCTTGCTTGCCCGGCTCAGTTACAGCTCATAGTTCAGCTCGGCAGGAGAATGCATACCAACAATCAGAGCCAAGGGGACGGCCACACCAAAGGCTCCTAAGTGTGCCTAAAGCATGCCCGACTACTAAACCAGGTCTTTGTCTTATCCCACTGCCCAGGGAATCGTCTCCCCCACCATAGACTGGATCTTCCCTCAGCATTTAGATCCTTTCCCACAAGCGTGCTGAGGGACTTGCCTTAACTCCCAGTTCTTCACACATGTGTCCAGAACTTGGTCTTCGATTGTCAAGCTGACACCTAGCACTCACTGCCCAGGACAACATATCATCCCCAAATTGCTCAAACAAGGATTTGAGAACTTCTGACATTTTGGAAGGCCAAATCCAGCCCAGTAGGAGTCAGACGTTGTCCTGGTCTTCAACGAAAGATGATCCATTGACAAACACTGTCAATTTTTGTACGTGTTCTATCGGCATAACTGTGGTTTAACTCAAAGAACCCATCACCATATATTGAATTCTGGAGTGTGCTTTTCATCATAAAACATTATGCTAAGAAGTTTGTAGCCAACACGATTATAATTAAAGCTTCATGAGCCACAAGGACTCTATAGAGTGCATTACTGTAACCGTGTTGGGCAAAAACAAGTTATAACCTTTCATACAACTGTTGAGGGAAGGTTCTAGAGCTCTTCGTGAAAGGGCCTGGCAGGTTTTCTTTTGAGCAGGGAACACCTCGTTGATGTTTTCAAAGACCACTCCCTTTTTAAGCCGAGCGCCTTTGAACATGTGTCAACGGGAGGTGTCGGGGCAGATGGGGAAAATTATTGTATAAGCTTCTAAACTGGCAGATTAGCAAGATTTAGAGAAACAGCAAGAAAGAAGGGGAAAAAAATTCCAAAGGAATCATCCAGTCCCAGAAGTTATAGATTGGGGAAAGTGACATTCAGAGGGTGATTTTGGGGAGGGAAGAAAGTTTCAAAGGAAAAACTCACTGGAGAGATGACTTCCTGCTGCCTTGAAATGAGAAACTCAATTATTTTTCTCTTTGTCCCCAAAGCATAAGAAACATATGACTTAGGTACACTGAATTTCTTTTTAAAAATACACAAAAAAATTATTCCCTCATATTTTCAAGTGAATTGAGCTTTGGGAGGGGCAAATACAGCAAGCAGTATGTATTCTGCCTCCTGATCTTTTGATATTATTCAATATTTGATGCCTATATTGGACACCGCTGTGTGCCAGTGACCCGGGTGAATGAGAGCAAGGGATAGGCTTCAAGGGCATATATGTATATATGTATTTGTTTTTTTTAAAGGGAACAAAGGGTTTATTTTCTTACAATACTCCATTTACAATTGTCAGTCCAGCTTGATGGGAGAGCACGCACTAACACCAGGGCCGAGGGAACTGGCCACACCCTCTCTACCTAATGGCTGAGAGAGGGATGATCCTCACTTGCCAGACCAGCATGTATATGTGTATCTGTGCACATGCGTGTATATGTGCATGTGTGAGTATTCTCTGTTGTGTGTCTGTAGGTGGTCCAGGCAGGGAAGGTAAGTACTAAGATTGTCTCTTGAGTTTAGGGTCAAGTGCCTTAAGAGGTGTGAATGCTGATAGCAGCTCCATCCCGTTTCCTTTTTGCCATCTTAAATGTATTGAGAGTTTTCATCTACAAACAAAATGAGTTCATACCATTGCCCCAACCCCCTGCAGGTCCATCCCTTTCTCTCTCACCCTCCCCTCCCCTCTTCTATCCAACCATGTCCCACCCACTCTCCTGTCCCTCTTTGTATGTGGACAAGACTCTCTTAGGGGTGCCTGTGTTGGTAAAGGAGTCAGATTTTGGTTGGAGTATGTGTGGCTCCTCAGTGGGCAAAGTCTTAAGTGGGGTGGGGGGTTCTTCCCTTGCCCCAGAGACACGATCTGAGTGCATTTGTTTCTCCTGAGATCTTCCCTAGACTTGGGGGGAATGTTGACATGTCAGCTGCTGTATAGACGTGGCGGTAGACATTCTTGATGCAGTGAGCTCCGGGTAGAGCAGCCTGTTATAAATGGGATGTGCTGGTCAGAAGTACTGAACCCCACCTTTAGGCTCTTACAGTCTTACTGCCCCCTCTTTCACAATGTTTCCTGAGCCTCAGGGGGGGCCCACCCCATTTCTCAAGACCTTCTTACCGTCAAGTGGCTGCCTCACATCCAATATCACAAGAAGGGCAGTGTCAGGGTTGAAGTGTGAGCTGCCCCCCCCACACCCACACCCACAGGCTCTTGTGTTTGCACATTTAGCTGATGTGACTTTTTGGGAAAGTCATAGCGCCTGTAGGAGGTGGAGCCTTCTTGGGAGAAGGCAGGCCACGGGGGCGGGGCTTGAGGGTGGGTAGCCCCTCCCTGTTTCTGCCCTCACCGTGGCTGCTCACTCTCTCCACCTCTACAATGGCCGCCACTAGCTTCTGCCATCTGCCATGATTTTCCCCCCATAATGGCTTGTCCCCCCTCTGGAACCCTAAGCCAAATAAATGTCCTTTTCTCCTCTTTAGTTGCGTTTGACTGTTGTCTACCGCAGCAGAAAGCAGGCAAGCTGTCAGTAGCCGAGATAAAGAAAACGACATACGAACAGAAGAAAGTCTGTTTAGCGACCCATCTGCTGCCAATGATAGCCCTTTACCTATCTGAAAGTGAAAATCAGCCTCAGACGCCAGCCCCGTCCACATCTGTGTAACCTCTTAGTTGGAGGTCAGCTTTACCATCCCCCAGATCAAGAACACAGCTCTGAGCGTCTGACGATTCCCCAGAGACATCCTCTCTCCCAGCCCAGCTGGGCTCAGCCACTGTCGCCAAGGACCCCATAAGCCGAGGCTCCAAGCCCCCTTCCATGTGTTTGTCTCCAGGTTGAAGACTTTAATAAAGACAAGGTTGTAAAGGGGCTCAAGAGTTGGGGGTGTTTGGGGAGGACATGGGTCTTCCAGTCTATCTGTGTGCTTCGAGCTTTATTCTTGCTAGTGTAACTTACCATCCACTGTTCTGTGAGCTGCAACAGGCGTTGAGAAGGTCTAGGATGGTTGTGCAGGTGGTATCCTTGGAGCAACCTAAATAGATTAACCACCACAGGTCTCTTGCTGAGTTGCTACATCAGATCTTGCTGCTTTTCTAGACTATATACACAGATATCCTGTTGCTACAAGTACATATATATGTATGTATGCTGTCTTGCTAGAGTATATATACGCATATATTCACATAGGTACCTATATATGCATGCATATACATGTACGCATACATACATATAGTACATTTTTGTATGCTATTTAGTATATATATTTATGATATATAGTATGTATTTGTGAGTATGTTTTATATATATAGTGTTGGTATACACACACCAGGGTAAGACTAGAAACCCAGATTTAATTAGCATCACATATAATTTCTTTGCCCTAGTAAGTGCACAAGTAAGTATGCATTCAAGACTAGCTAGACTCCATATTCTGCATGATTATTTGTGTAGTCAATAAACATGAACCACTATACAAGCCTTGTACTGGATATATTTTTCCCATAACTATCTGCCGTTGATCAGTAATGCTATGGTTGAAAGAGACAAAGCATAGGACAGCTGAATTGTTAGGGACTTTGCTTTGTTCTTGGAAACAGTTTTAGACCACGAAGTCCTTCCAACATTGTAAAGCTAGTAATAGTATACTGTTATTAGAGGGGTTTTGCCAGTCAGCGGATTTTTGCTGCTTTTGCCATAGGGGGTATAGGACAGATGAGTGACTATATGCAATGAATCCCCACTGCAACCCAGTTATAATGTCTCTGGGTTGAAGACGTAGGTCTTGCTGTGTCACGTCGCATACCTTGAACACATGCCGCAAGCTTTGCTTTTACAAGCATATCGCCTTTCGTGTGCAATACAGTAAAAGCAGGCCCTGAAAGTCTTTTTCGAGTTTATTATCCTAAAACCTCATCTGGTGGCTCAGAGAATTGCTGCTGCCTTGAAAGCAAGGGGTCTATGTGGCTGTCCCAAGCTCTGGCGATTCGAGAGCTGGTGGGGGACTGAGAGGGGAGGTCGCCCAGCCATAGGATGGAGGCATGGCGAGTTGCCCTTGTTTGCGAGTGGTTTCTGGGAAATGAGGTTTACTCTAACCTAGTGAGCTCTGCTTGCCACGTTCTTTCTGTGAGCCGTAGTTCTGACCTGCTTGAGCTCTGTCTGGGCTTCAGGCCGCTCTCTGACATACCTTCCGATTTCCTAAAGTGCTTTGCTTCTCTCCTGGGCTCGATGTTCTGCTGAAGCTCGGGGAGGCCGACGCGTGTGACATTCTGACTCTCAGTTCGCACCAGATGCCAGCGACCAGCAGGGCTGGGCAGGGCGCAGTGCCCATCACACAAGCGTGAGGGCCTGAGGTCAGATATCCAGCATCTATGTAAGAAGCCAGGCTCTGTGGCAAAATCGGCCATCTCGGCACTGGGGGGGCGGAGACAGGTACATCCATGAGGTCTCGCTGGCCAGCCAGCCTAGCCAATCAATGAGCTCCAAGTTCAGCGAGAGACCCTGCCTCAAAGAATAAGATGGAGGAGAGACTCTGGAGGGCGAGTGCTGCATGGAGGAAGAGGAGGGTAAACCACTGACGTGGCACCCATGCTCCAGCACGTGCCCAGGCACTTCAGATGAAACACAATGGGCCATGTGCACATCAAGACCTGAGAGGTGGAGGGATGGTGGTAGGGGACAAGACAGATTGTAAAAAGGAAGAGGAAAGGTAACACGGGAAGAAAGCAATATGAATTCGTTGTGTTCATGTATGAAACTCTCCAAGAAGAAAAATAAGCTAAAAAAAGAAAAAGACAGAGAATGATTAAGAAAGACACTAACATTAACCTCTAGCTTCCACAAATGTGCACACACACACGAAGACATTCACATAACACACATGTACACACACATGAAGACATTCATACAGCACACATGTGCACACACATGAAGACATTCACAACACGTGTGCCATTCATACAACACACACATGTGCACACACATACATATGTAGCATGCATGTGCAGGAACACGTACACATGGCACACATGCACACATATGACCACAACGTGTACCTATACATACAGCACACAGGTACACAATACATGAATACAAACACACAGCACATAACCTCATTCATCATACATACACGTTCACTACACATATATGTGCATTGATCACATACATCCATTTACACATTCAATATATACCTATGTTTGCACATTCACCACACACACATACACACACATACACACACACACCCCAATCCTAAGCTGAAACCTCTTTCCTGACCCATCCAGCTGTGATCCCCTTGCAGACTGGGCCAAAGCTCTGAGAAGACAGGAAGGTGCTTGAGAGGAGCGAGTGCCAGCCAGAACTACCCTCACAGGCACTGAGAACACACCCAGCCCCACCCTGAGGATGCGCACACCGCACCTGCGTGGGCTTTGATGGGCGTGTGCATAGATTTTGTCAACATAACTAAGTCCCGTGCTCTGTCACCTAGGCACCCAGATCACAGTCGCCTGCACACCCGCTCGCACAGATGGATTGCACCAGACCTAGCGCCTCTGGTGTGTGTGTCGTGCACCTTTTCCAACCCTCCTCATGAGTTTTATAAGAGTCATGTGAGGTGTATTGGCCTCTCCCCAGAGTGACTGCACAGTGGGCAAGAAATAACACAGACGAGACACAGCGGTGGCAGTAACAACAGAGAACCTGCTTCCAAGCGGCCGACTTAAGCAGGCGCGCAAGAGCGCACCCTAAACTCTATCCCCCGATGCCAGGCAGCTCAGGGCTTGCAGGGCTCAGCCAGAGTCAGCCCCTGCTCATCGACAGAAGGGCTTATCATCCAAACTGGTTGTCATGTGTCCTCAGGAGGTCAGGACAAACAGGTTTCAGCCACGCACGACGGCTTATGGCGAACATTAAACACAAACACTTTCCTCGGGAGCCAGGTTGGCAGAATACGAGCTGCTTCCTTCCTCCTAGAGACAGAGATAGTTCATGGAGGGTTTGCTGGGTCAATGCAAATCCCACCAGCTGCTGTTGCTTCTACCTCCTAGTCCAGCATCACCCACCCACCTTGTGAGCCCCCCAAGCCCTTGAGCCCCATCCCCTATGGGAGAGAATCTTCCTTCCTTTGCTCATTTGGCATGCAGTGGTGAGGTGAGGGCTGGAGATATAGGCCCGGGGTCGTCTTTTAACCATCACCAGCTTCCAGACAAGACAGGCAAGCCTTCAGGACTTAGAAACGGTCAGTTGGTCTCGAGGCTCAGTGAGAAATACAAACTACCTTCTGATCCTTTCTAGCTGTTCTCCCCTGACCCCAAGCAGTGGTAAGCATGGAGTATTAACAGTCTCAAAATACAGGACCCCGGCTCTCACTTCAGCCACAGGCTCACACTGAAAGATGAAGAAGTCGGAGCAAGGAAGACCCCTGATAGCAGGTGATGGGTCCCCCGGGATCGTGGGTTTTGCTTTTCTCCGGTGCAGATGTGAGTCTGCGACTCTCAGGAGTCTCATCTCATCGCCCTAGGAAGCCGCAGCCTGTACTTTGGGCCACATCTGTGTCTCGGGATGAGGGTTGCTCTCTCCAAAAGGAAGAGAGATACATCGTTTGAGTGCCTGCTGTGTTCTTGGGTGTTTCATGTATGCATAAGTGTGTGTAGTTCTCATGGCATGTGTGATGTCACATAAACCTCCAGAGAGCTATTGCTATCAGGAATCTTACTGTTTCTATGAAGAGAGCTGGATTTCAGCTCACGTAACTAGATGGTGGCAGAGGTGGATTCGAACCTCCTTCCGGTGATTCTGACTGACCGCGTCCTTTCTCCTGGCCCAGGCTGCCCCGGTCCTGACCAAGTTCCAGACCTAAACCGTACCATCTGCATCTTTGTAAGCCAGATTGTCATCAAACCCTTTCCAGATTCTAGAAAACTCTACTGAAGTCTGTTCTACCACGGCACCCCAAGATGACTCTCGGAAAGACACAGCACACACAGACGTACCAAAAGAACAAGCCCCTTTGCGATCCTCCTAGAATATTCCCGGATTCCCTCTCCCCTCCCTCCCAGGAGACCAGCTTATCCCTCACCTTGCTTCTGGAGCATTCTTGTTCCTGTGTATCCTCCATCTCTTGCCCTCTGCCTGTCTACGTTTTACTTACCTCTAATCGACTCCTTTAGCTGCTGTCCCATCTTCTAGGCCTAGCCTACCTTCCTCTTCCTCTCTGTAGCATTGACGTCCCTCTGTCCCTTCAAGTCAGAGTTCCCATCCATCCTTGGCATTGCTACCTTCTGAACCACGGAGCCCATCAGCTTACAGAGATGAATCAGTAATCACAGAGATTTTTTTGGTTGTCCAAGTAAATGTCCATCCTTTAGAAGAACCATAGCGGAAGCTGGTCAGATGGCTCAGCTGGTAAAGGCACCTGTGTGCAAACCTGGTAACCAGTGCCCAGGTGGTAGAAGGAAAGAAACAACTTCCAAAAGTTATCCTCTGACTACGCGCATGTGCTATGACATGCCTCTCTCTCTCTCTCTCTCTCTCTCTCTCTCTCTCTCTCTCTCTCTCTCCATCTCCCTCTTGCTGTCTCTCTGCTAAAAAAGAAAAAAAAGAATGATTAAGGAAATTACCCAAGCCCCGAGGTGCTATTTCCTCCTTCTCTATCATATACAAATATCACTGATTTTTGTACATTAATAGCACAGAATCAGTGTTGTATCTCTTGTCTGTCTGCTGGTAAGGCCCCTGAAGTTACCTCAGCAATATTCTTAACCCACATCTCCTTCCATGAGTGCTCAGTCTGGGATTTTGAGGTGTCCCTTCCCTAAGCAGTAAGATAAAGTCTGTCTCTTTGACATCTCCCCACCTGTTCTCGTCACCAAGATCCTAACCCCAAATCGAACATCCGGCTGGAAACTCTTTGATCACTAGCATCTCTTTCAGATCAATAACTTTCAGGTGGAATGGGATGTGCCGGGCACCTCAAATGGTCATTATGGAGCAAGATCATGGGTCAGAGAGAAATGGTGTAGACACTTTGTAGCAAAGATGCATTTACCCTCATTTACAACTGGGGGAACCAAGGCTCAGGAGAGCAAATCCCCTAGCCTCCCAGATAGGGATGGATGAATCACACTGACTTGACCTCACAGCTATTTTTCATATGCCACCTGACCTTCTGCGTTACAAAATTCTTCACTAAATGCAACTTGATCCACATGTCATTCATTCACAAGCCATTCCGGAGTCTTCCACAGCAAAACAAAGAAAGGTCTGATGTTCCCTAACACACAAATACAAAGAAACAAATGCAGATGTATTCAGAGATGTGAGCGGCATGGTTGCGGTGATACATGTTAGCAAGAGACCTATTACTTATAATTGATTTTACTAATGTTTTAAGCATCTGACCTGTT
Source organism: Typhlomys cinereus (assembly GCA_023101885.1). Taxonomy (NCBI): domain Eukaryota; kingdom Metazoa; phylum Chordata; class Mammalia; order Rodentia; family Platacanthomyidae; genus Typhlomys; species Typhlomys cinereus. The sequence continues at coordinate 9,303,804 of JALPQD010000043.1, forward strand.
TCTCTTAATTGAACTGGAAGGACTTATGTAACACATTTGTTTTACTGACTTTGGAAAGATACAATCACCTTCACTGACACGTGTATTTTTAAAATTACAATTTGTGGGCGGAGATCTTAAAGCTAAGGTAAACACCAATAAAATTATCTAAGAACTGCCTCAAAAATTAGTTACTTTGTTTTAAGGGGGGGAGAGACATAAAGCAGGAGGGAGAAAACATAAAGAAAGGGTGTTTTGTACAGTGATCTGAGAGGTCACCGTGAACAAAAATAATGTCTATTAAAACCTTCTGAAGAATCGCACAGACGGTGCCGCTCGGGAGAATACTGTGCCCTCTGGTTGAAATGAGTATTTCCGAAGCCCTTAAAATACAAACTAATTTCATGTTTGCACAAAGTACATTCCCACTGGGAAGAGAGAGAGAGAGAGAAAAAGAGAGAGAGAGAGAGAGAGTCTTATATGTGCAGCAATGTCCCTGATTTCCCCTTCCACGTCGTGTCTGATAGCAAATTTCAGAGCTAGCAGAGAGTGCAGGGTTGAACTGATTAATGCCCGGCCCAACCTTCTTCAATACCAAGGGTTGAACAATTCAGGAACATACCAGAAGAATGTTCTCCAAAGGAGTTCCAAATGATGACTCTAAGAACAAGCTTGAACTGGGCGGCCTTATACCAATTTCTGCCCGGGGTGAGTTGAGGCTTGGAGGAGCGTGCCAAAATGAGGGGAGTTTTCTTTTTTGTTGATCTAGTTACCAGGTCTTGAAAAAGCAACAAAATCCCTAAACCAGCTCTGAAGGATGCTAAGCAGTTGGAACGTGGCCAAGGGCAGGAGGGTGGGTTGGTGAGTGGGGAGGGGGTGCGGAATGGAGAGGGGGCGACGGGAGAGGACAAAGACAAGCAGAAAGGAAACTTCCCGTGTGGAGACCTTGTAGAACATGGGCCTCCAGGGCCCACGGTGGATCTCCGTGAATGTTTGTGGTCTGTGAGTTTCGGACATGCCTGTCTTCGTACGTGCCTGTCTTCGTACGTGATCTCAGAACCATCCGGGGGAATGGGAGGGATGAGAGATGGAGTTGGAAGAAGCTCTGAGTTCCTTCTCCTCATGTCCGATAAGGACAGCCCTCAGAGGAGTCCTGCCTACTCTAACTTGAGGCCACCCATTGGCTGGGAAGACTAGGATGAAACATGAGCACTTTTAATGTGGGGTTGAAAAACGGAGAGCTGGCAAGTTGAAAGGACTTTGGGGAAAATGTCCTTTGGCCTTCCTCTGCGTGACAGGATTCTGAAGTGGCAGCCAGTAGACTCAGTTAGTCCAGTCGGAAGAAAAAAAAAAGCAGCAAGCCAGAGAGCCAACATCAGTGATATCTTTGAGCCCAGTGATAAAAGCCTATCATGTCTACGGCAGCAAGACGGGGCTCTCTGAGGGTTTCCCAAAGCATCTGTGTCTCAGGCCAGGGCAAGCGAGCCCTGGCCACTAAACCCCATTTCTTGAGCACCCTATTAGTTCCTTGGGGCTCTCCAGACCCATGGAATAAAGACTCTCCATCTTTCATTTTACCCCCCTTCCAGATTGAAGTGTTTTGGCTTTCCTTCTTTTCTTTTCTTTCTTTCTTTCTTTTTTTGGGGTGGGGGGAGGTGAGGAGAGATGATGACAGATGGTGATTTTGTGTTCTACCCAGAGGAAAAGAAAAATGCGAAATGGAATTCTGGAAAAGATTATGAGAGGGGTCCCTGAGGAGACCACCCGGCAGTAGTGCATTGAATCCCTCCTTCCTTGTCTTGTGCCTTATTCTGGCGCTAGGCTAGAAGCCTGGAAGGATCCAGAATGATGGGCCAACATGGAGAGGCAGAAGGACTTGGAAGGAGGTTCTGGATGCTTCTTCGAGGGGCTACTCTTAGACACCTTTTGAGGTCTGAGAGGTTGAGTCCATACAAGAGGTAGGGATGTTCAGTTCCCATCCTAGCCAAATAAAGAGAGCCGAGTGGGAAGAGAATTCATAGTGCCAATTCCTTCTGGCCCGTCCCTCCTTAGATGCCCCCTTCCCTTCCTTCCCATCAGGGCTGTCCCCCAGTGACTCCACTCAGCTGTTTGTGTCCCAGCTTCTTGGCTTTATCTTCCACAAACTCGTGATCATCTCCTTTTTTTTTCAACTTCCCCATCTCTGCACCCAAAGCACCCTACATCTCAAGGGATTACCAGCAATTATCTGCATGGAGACAGAGTATCTTTCTGAAATGTCTACATTTTATCCCACTGCGCCATGTCCCCGTTGTACTGGAGCAACATTCCAAGTTTTTATTCAGATCACTTCCCTGGACTGGACACAGTTCTAAGAAGAGTCTGTCTTGTTGAATCTCTCTCTTTCTCTCTCTCTCCCTCCCTCTCTCCCTCTCTCCTCTCTCCTCCAATGTGTGTTGCTTCTAGTTATCTACTTAGTAGCAGCCATTGGGAAATGATCCTTAAAACCTATCATCCCTCAGATTTTTTTTTTCATCCTGCCAGTCTCATAAAAAGAAAAGAAAAACTACCACTCCTTTATTTCATATCACACATCGTGGCGCACTCCTACATTTTTTTTTTACCTCCTCGCCGAGTCTCTTTGTGTTATGCTTCCCCAGCCACGGCCCCCGCTTCCCGCTGAATTCAACAGCATCCCAGACAAAAACCAAAGCACACATCCCTCCCAAAGATCACTAAAAGGTCACCCCTGGTGAGGTGGACATTGCAGATGTGGCAGAAAGATTAGAGGGGGCTTTGATGAGGCCCGTCTCTGTTCTTTGCTCCTGGTCCTCAGTGTGGGAGATCCAGTGGTTTGACATGGCTTTGCGTGCTTGAAGACCTGTGATGGACACCTCCTGTCAAAATGCCCCGAGGATCCTAGCCTCTGTGTGTGTGTGTGTGGATGTGCAGATGTGTATGTGTGCGCGTGCATGCGTGCTATGCGCTGTGTGCTCTCGGAACGATTGAGATGTTCAAAGGGACTTTACCAAGCGAGGTTCCGACTCCCTTGGGTCATTCTTGCTTAAGGTCCCTTAGTGGCCCTTCTGTTTGTTTGATGGTAATTTCTCTTCAGATTGTATTACAGCTCTGGGGGTTCAAAGCCACAGTTTTAGCATGTGGGTGCTGACCATCAGCCCCTCCAGACTTTTGTTATTTTTCACCCCTTTGAAGGATTCCCTCCGCTCCTCTGTTTCTCCTGGCTTCTGCTTTCATGTCTGCCCTCCGTTCTGTGATGGTGTTATCTATTCATTCGAGAGAGTCCAGCCATTCAGGCCTCTGAAAAGGGAGCCACCCCCTCCCTACTCGGCCCTCATGGCCCTAGAGGGTCATCCACCGTGGAGACCCCTCTAGGGGCTGTCACTCGGGTGCTGGGATGGAGGGTTAGTGGAATATCCTTGGAATATCCTCATTACCAACTTGTCCTGTGTGTTTCCTTTCGGGATCGAGATGTAGGGATTTCTGTCACGCCTGGTCTTTGTTTAAATGGCTCCTCTCTCTATGGTCCATGATCAAAGGTGGGACACCTCGTCTCTATTTCTGACATTTTCCATGAGTAAATTCTTTTTTTATTATTATTTATTCAATTGTGTGTGTGTGTGTGTGTGTGTGTGTGTGTGTGTGTGTGTGTGTGTGTATAGAACCAAGAGTGAATTCAGGAATCATCGTGAACTGCTTCTACCTCCTTTTTGCTCTGCCCGGGGATTCACAGGCTCCGCCCACCAGGACCAGAAGCGCAGGCCGCCCCCGCTTCCACCCGGTGTTTGTACGTGGGATCTAGAATCCAAACTCAGGACCCTCTGCCTGCAAGGCAGAGGCTTAACCCCTGAGCCACCTCTCCAGCCCCGTGAGTGAATTCTTACTATCACTTCCCGGAGTGGGACCAGATGGCGAGAGCATGGATTTCTACTTTCTGGCTCTCTAGCAGAGACATGTACATGGATAGCATCTGAACCCTCAGACAACAGCATGATTCCTGTCCAAAATTCCTAACATAAATTCCCGTTGCCCAATTAAATATTTCCTGTGCTTTATTCTGAAAACCAGATTATATACCAACTAATATGCTTTTGAAAGATATACTATTTCGTGTGTATGTATCTATGTGTGTGCTCATATTCGAATATGTGTAGATGCACGGGTACATACACGTACATGCATGAATACAGGATACATTCATATGCACATGCACGGGGGGGGGTCAGAGGTCAGCCTCAAGCATCTTCCTGGATAGTTGTCCACCTTAGTTTTCTGAAACAGGGTTGGTCACTAAACCCAAAGCTCACAAATTCAGCTCAAATGACTGACCAGCGAACCCTAGGGATTCGCCTATCTCCGCCCCTAATCCCGACATACCTGCTCACACCCAGATTTTTTAATGATGTGCCGGGGATCCAAACTCAGGTCCCCCTGCTTACACAGCAAGCATCCTTACCCATTGAGCCCTCTGCACAGCCCCAGAATATAGATTCTTAGGCAAAAGGAAGTCAGTTTCTAGGCTCGAAAGAAGCTAATGAACACCCAACAGCCTGAGTTCAAATCCCATCTCTCCTATTATTGTGTGAACCCGGCTGCCACGTCCTAGCTTTTATCTGCGTTCTTATTAGGTACCATAAAAAGATTGCAATAATAAAATCAATAGCAACTTGATAGGGAGCAGAGTGATTACTCTACCCGAAAGCCTCCTTGTGGAACCTTCTGGAACAAGAATACCATTATTGAGTCAAAGTTAGAATCCCAAAGTATGTGTGCAAAGTGTAGGTCAGCACATTTCGGTAGTGATTTCCCTCTTTCCATCTGGGCAGGAACTTGGTAGTGATTTCCCATTTTCCATCTAGGCGGGAAGGGAAGGAAGGGGGGGCAGGCAGGAAGCAACAGTATCCACACCTCCTGCCAATGCCCTGGCTCTTGCTGGTGTTTGTTAGCTGCCCTGGCCACAAAGTAGCAGCTTTGAAAATGAAATGATGCAACTACAAACTAGGCAGACCCCGGGTCGCTCTGCACTGAATAGCAACAGAGCCAAGTTCCACCCAAATTTCCATCAGCTTCACTCCACCGTTCCCCTGTTTCTTCTCTAGCGCTCAGGAAGGTTAAGTATCAACCCAAGAAATAGCATTTGCAAGAAGCAACTTCATCTAACCATCTCTGTTTAAACCTTAGTTCACAACGCTGATAATCAAGTAAACATTTTACTGAGAAAACAATCTGACTTTCAACAGAGTTGGAGATCTGTCTGAATCATTTTATTTTGGTAATATTTGACTGGTATTAGAGTTGAATGGAATCCCTGGGGATTGCAAAGGTGTTTCCTGAAAGGTAATTTCTTCTCTCTTCTGCCAGCTGGCTTCAAGACAATGTATAATAAAACTAGAATAACCAAGCCCTCGCTAGCTAGGTCTTAAGTAACTAGGGTTATTATGCCTGGTACGTGCATCCACACGGCTTCCAGACGTACTGAGAGGAAATGAGACGTCCCTTATAAATTTATTTTCTGGAGCACATCTCTATAAATGTCTCAACAACTGCAATCTTTTTTTTAAGGAGAAGGCATTCAAAAATATATTATGTAAGTCCCTGCCATCTTCGACACTGGGTAATCCATTCTTAACGATTCAAAGTCATTATAAACATTAATTATGATGGTGTGGGCGGGATGCTGTAATTTAGGTAGTCGCGGACACTCCAGGTGTGGCTTGCGGCTGATCCCTGCATTACTTGGTCCCATCTGCCGTCCTTTTGAGATACGTGGTCTTACTTTTTATCTTTGGGGATGACCTCTCTCACTTGTAAGTTCTGCTCTGGGGTTCTCTGATCGTCATGGCAGAATCTTCTAGCTCCTTTCTAGTAGGCTACTTTTCTAATCTCTTTTGTATAGTGAACATCTGGAGTACCAAAGATTTCAGTTTCTCTAGAAGAGAAACTGTGACTGTTGGAAGCTTGCTTTTCCAACACATGCATTGGGCTTCAGTTCTTAGAACTTTATGATATCTTTATATCTTTATCCATCTTCCTTTCTTGCCTTTCTATCTTTCTATTTTTCTGTCAGTCTTTCTGTCAATTTGTCTTTCTTTCTCTCTCTCTCTCTTCCTTTTCTTTGAGCTACTTTTGCTTTTGAATCCCATAATCCATCTCACAAGGCTTTCAAGTGAGAAGTCGCTCATTATGAAAAGTTTTACAATTTTTTACATTCCCCCAATTGCTGTGGAAATTCAGCATCCAAGCCTCTTACCCATGCATGCCTTGAAAACCACCTGTCTTCTGCTAGTCTGAATATAACCCTAAGAATGCATGTGAGAATGGCTCTTTTTTAATGTCCTTTTGGCAACCTGTCCCACAGCACCTCGTCCCAATGTCACTCCCAGAAAACATCTGCCAAGAACATTCAAACATAATGTTCATACATGAGCCATATGCAAACAGAACTTTCTGAGAACTTAATTGTCTTTCATGTTCTAGAAAACACCTCTCTCTGTGTTTTTCACACCCTTGGTTTCAAGGGAAAAAAAGTAGGAAAGTCCACACTGAGCATAAATGATTAAAAAAAACTGTTTAAAGAGCTACAAACAGAACTCTTCCTAGACACAGATTCCAAGTCTGCGTCAGTGTTCCTGTGGGAGCCTTCAGTTGCTGGAAGAATTCATAAATCATTATGTCACCCTTTCATTCATTCATTCATTCGTCCGTTCATTCATTCCAATAACAGAATCTAGTGAACGCCTGCTGGGCCCCTCCAGGGATGTGTAAGACATATCAGACATGATCTAAGGAAACAGATATTTGGGCCAGAATGTGAAGGTTGCTGTGAGTTCTCCTGAGTTCAAATGGAAAGCCTTAGTTAGTATGGCGTCCAGCATGTTTTTCTTCCTTTTTTAAAATGAATCCTGAGTCTGTTAGAAGGATCCCAAATATTTTACGTTCTCGGAAGGAATCCAAAGTGGAAACGGCGTTCGTCATCTTTGTCCTATTGCTCTGTTTGCTAGCAAGTATCCCTGTGTGACGTCACTTAAAATAGCTGAGAAATAATGGGGGTGATATGTCTTTCAGAGCCTTCCAGGAACGCACAGGGATCCTTCAATGCCCCCCCCAGCTCCCTGAGGCAGGATCCTTCACCAGGAAAGTTAATCGATGTGGGCATTGGGAAACCCTGTAAGTTTCACATTTGGTCAATATCCAACCTGTGGTTTCGCCTTTCCGAGTTCTGTCATCAAATGCACATGTATGCATCTTCTTCTCCTGCCCCGCAGGAGCCTTTGGCCTGCTGCTGATTCATGTTGTTTTTGCATTTTCTAAAGACCCAGGATCTGAAATAGTGTCACTTAATCATATCTGATCATCATTTTGCAAGATGGTCATTTGTGTCAACGAAGAGTGAAGCAACCCTTGCCTTACATACAAATAGGCAGAGTCTCTGTTTCCACTGTATTCTAGACACTGGATTGTTTTGTTAGCCTTTGGTGCACACAGGAAGATCAGGGGAATTTCACAGAACTCTCTGCCCTCCCCTCCCCTGCCCTCCCCTGCCCTCCCCTGTCCTCCCCTCCCCTGCCCTCCCCTGCCCTCCCCTCCCCTCCCCTGTCCTCCCCTCCCCTGCCCTCCCCTTCCCTATCCTCCTCTTCTCTTCTCTTCTCCTCTTCTCTTGAAGCCTGAAGGAGCACAGGAGATCTCTGGGAGAAGCCGTCTCAAGCAGAACTACCATGTGTTTATGAGTTGCTTTTCAGGAATGCTTGAAAGGGAAAATAAATTTCATTTCTGGAGAGTATAGAGTCTATTATTTGAGAATCGCTCTGAACCATTCAGCAGATATTTTTGAAAAGGAATAAATTAGCAGCTCATATTTTTTTTCTTAATAAAGGGACCAGTGCAGTTTGTTTCAGCACATTCAACTTAGCATGTCTTGATATCCTGGCATTAGTAAGTTTCCCACAGTAAGCTTAGAGGGTTAGCAATGCTTATAGCCCAAAGTGCTAGCTCTCCCTAAGTAATAGCCTCCCATTTCCTGGCCATGAAACACATCGCCATGCTGACTATAGAAGAAAATATCTGCTTTCCTAATCAAAAAAAAAAAAAAAAAAAAACACCAAAAAAAATCCCTTAATTATCCAGATGCTCTGAATCAGTAATGCGAAGCCCATGGGAGATCTGGATGCCTCTGTCACCTTACCAGGTACCTCGTGGTCTGTGGATTGTTCACGTTGTCACCTACCTTAGCTTTTTGGGGGGGCCCAAAGCAATCCCAAGCAGATACTAACAGTGTCCCAGGTACTAAGCATTTCTACATTGATTGCCTGACTTTTGAGATCTAAAAAAAAAAATGCTTAAAGAATAGATTTTCGTTTTCCTAGTTTTGGGGTAAGACCCCGAGCTTTTGAACACAGTTCAAGGAGCATCAGGAATGAGAAGGAAAGCAGGTTTTCCCATGTTCCAGCCCTCTTCTGAGGACATGTGGCAGCATCAGAGAAACACGCAATTATTCAACAAATTTCTGGAAGGCACCCGACGAACTTCAAGTGCCCAGGTTCCATGTTGAGCCTTGAAATCTTAGACAAAGGGTCTGAGACAGAGGAGATAGCAAATGAGGACAGAGAACAGAGCGAAGAGTCAGTTCACGGTGAGGAAGAGCTGGTGCAAGCGGGGTCCCCAAACTTGTCTGATAGAGGCTGGATTGGCTACAACATACCCAAGGCAGTGACATTTGACCTAAGACCACTGGTTGGCCCAAAATAGATACTTTCTATCTATAGAAACGATGTTTTCTTTCTTAGTGAGCTCTGCACCGGTGAATCTACCAAGCATGGGAGTTTATTTGTAGCATCCAAAGCATGCTGGCTGTCAATCACACCCAGAGCATCCACTCGCACAGTGTCCACGTGTGTAGCGTTCATGCTCACCGTGTTCATCCACACGCGTCCACGACACCCATGCTTGGTGTCTACACGCAGCTGTAGGCTGTGAGATAATGTTCATTAGTCAACTAAGCATATTAGCAACTGTCTTTAGAGAGCACGAAGCACAAGGCGAGGCTGGGTACTTATCCATGGAATGCATGGAGCGCGGACTAGCAGAACTGTAACTCGGTCCTCCCTCTGCAAGTGATAGTTCCATACTCACTAATGCGGCAGTTCCGATGAGTTTATTAAACTTAACGATAGCAAATAACCAAAACAACAGTGCATAAGTAGATACCTGAAAGCTTCATGTGTTGGTGGAGATGTTGATAACTGGCATGTGCTGAGGCAAGACCAGCATAGCCAACCTGGCTGCCTCGCCGCTACTAAGCGGCTTAATATTGAATGTGTTAAGTGTTGCTGTCCATCAGATATAATCAATATTCTGTTATTGGGTATCTTCCAATATAAAATAAAGCACACATGTTCACACAATAAATTATCTGTGAGCATTCCTAGCAGTTTTACTTGTGATTGAAAGAGAGAGAGAGAGAGAGGGAGGGAGGGAGGGAGGGAAGAGAAGAGAGACGAAGGGAGGGAGAGAGAGGGGGGAGAGATGGAGGGAGGGAGGAAGAGAGAGGGAGGGAGGGAGAGAGGGAGGGAGAGAGAGAGAGGGAGGAAAGAGAGAGAGAGAAGGAGGGAGGGAGGGAAGAAGGAGGGAGGGAAGAGGAAGGGAGGGAGGGAGGGACGGAGGGAAGGGAAAGAAAGATAGAAAGAAAGAAAGAAAGAAAGAAAGAAAGAAAGAAAGAAAGAAAGAAGGAAGGAAAGAAGGAAAGAAGGAAGGAAGGAAGGAAGGAAAGAAGGAAGACTCCTCTTCTTTAGTTAAGAAATGAATGAACCATAGGATAGAACACTGTTCAACAATAAAACATCAAAATGCTCAGCAATATGGAATGATTTTAAAATGTGTTATGACCATTTTAACCTTTACTGTCTGTGTGGGTGTGCCTGTTCATGTGTGCATGTCTGTATATGTGTGTGCATATGCCTATTCATGGGTATATGAGTGCACACGTGTGTGTGCCTGTTAATGTGTCTGAGTGCAATGTGTGCGCACATACATGAGACATAAGACGGAGGCTGCCTCCCTTCCACCTTTCCTTTTGATACACAGTTTCTCATTGGCTGGAGCTTGCGGAGGAGGTCAAGCCAGCTGGCCAGCGAGCCCTGGGGAATCCACTGCCCCTGCGCTGAGCTACGTACTGCTGCCCTGCTCAGGCGTCGACCTCCAGTCCTCGTGCTCGCAAGGCAAACTCTACGACAGCCGCCACCCTGTCAACACGCTATTCTTTATAAGCAAAAGTTCTGGGCAGAGAGCAGAGCTTCCACTGGGAGTGTGAGACAAGAGATGTGCAGGAATTGGGGGGGCAATACCATTAAAGGCCTTTGTAAATATTCCATCTGAAGGGTGAGTCAAAGTACAACTTTTTTTTTTAGTTTGCCACAGAAACATCAGAATATCGTGGAAACAGAGGGGCCAACCCATGCCTCACATGCTCACGTGCGGCATTGATAATGGGGCTCACGTAGATTTAAGTTTCGTGCCCAGAGCAGACTGCGCGCACACATGTGGTCTCTCTCCCTTCCTCCTGCTTCGAGTTACCTGCATCCCACATGGAGACCGAAAAGAGTTTCCTATTCTTTGCTTGTTGTGGCTTGACAAGCACTGAATTCTGCAGGCTCCAAAGCATGAGCGGACAAAATCCTTCTGATTGGAAGTGCCCTGGCAAATGGCAAGATGTCTATTATTGGCACCATGGAGAAAATAAGGACACCGGGCTCTAAGAGTCTATCACTTGTCTTTCCCACACGCGACCCTTCAGTGAAAGGCAACTGTCGGATGCGGAACCTCTAGCTACACTCATGGTTGGAAGCCAGAGAGACAATCCACAAGCTCTCTTTGAGTATCTCTCAACCCCAACAGTTGCATTTTTATTTTATTCTTGCTTGTTTTTCTACGGCCTTGCCCCATTAACTCTGTTTTATTTCAAGAAGTAGTGATGTTGTAAATGAACTCGCTAAGACAGTCTAGTTCCTGAGACTCGATTCAGCTTGACGCAGGTACCTAACCCGTGGGACAGTGGACACGTGGAGCTGTTGGAAGCTGTCCTTGTGCGACGGTGGTCTCTCAATACTGTGGAAATAGCTACACCAGCCAGTCCATCCCTTATCTCTGCATTTTAAAAAGCACTTCTATTTTACCTACGATGTGATGTCAAGGCACGATAAGTACATGTTGCCCTGGTGACTTAATAAATGGAGACCCCAGTTCACTGGACACGCCCCTGAGATAGCTGACGCGTCAAAGCCCTCTGTCAGATCATTAAAATCGATGAGCGAGACACAGTCTTCTAGCGAGTCTTGCAAAGTGTATTTGTAAAAAGAGCGGAGATACAATTTGCAAGGGTGAAAACAACCCCAGTCTTTATGCTGTTTAGTCATTTGAAGAGAGAGAGAGAGAGCAAGCTAGCTCAGAGGGCAAAGCACCCACATTGGAAATCTCGCAACCTGGTTTCTGAATCCCAGAAACCCATATATATGGTGGGAGGAAAGAAGTGACTTCTGAAGGTTTCCTCTAACCTCCACCTGCATGCCACATTATGCATATGTGATTCTCTCTCACTCATAAATATATTAATAAATAAATAAAATCAGATAATAAATTCCCTCCCCTCAAGAGTCACTTCGCCGCGAGGGTTTCTTAAACATACAAATGGAGACTTCGCTTTGGAGCAGGGTAATTGCAGCTGTGTACAGTACATTTCTGCACTGGTAGCAATTAAATAATTTACTGAATGGTGCAATAATTCCTAATCACACATGTTCACCCTGCCATTACAGGAGCTAGCGAGGAAAGAATTTCTTGCAGCCGGGCCTGGGTGGAATCAGAGTCCTTTTTGATTCCTGGGAGAAGTCAGCTTGCATTTTCCCAAATACTAGGTGGTGCTGACATGGGGAAGAAAGGTTCAGATTTTTGAGGGGTGTGGTGTAATGGCTGTGAGGGCCCCAAAATCGGTTTGCAACCAGTCACTTTCCTGATGTACCCAATCACGTCACTTGATTTTCTGTCCCCTGATTTCTTCATCTGTCAGAACAGTAAGGAAAGAACAGAATGGAGTCTCACAAATGATATTTTGAAAATAACAGAAAGATAAATAAATGTCCACCACGCTGGGAAAATTCCAGGAATGGTCAACCAGCAGGAGGAAAACCAGAGACCCCCAGAGAGCCATTGCGAAGCGTGGAGGCCGTGGCTCAGCCAATCTGTGATCCCAGCACTGAGGAGGCGGAGACAACTTGCTAGCCAATCAGACTAGCCAATCAGTGAGTTCCCCATTCAGTGAGAGGCCCTGCCTCAAAAAAGAAGGTAGAAATTAACTAAGGCAGACACACCTCTCGGTTATCAGCTTCTGGCTGTAGCCAATTCTTATTTATCTTTGTGTCCCCAATGCTTGCTTAGAGTTAACACACGCACACGTACACACTTGCACACACACGCACAGAGGAGAGAGAGAAAGAGAAAGTATTTTCAGTTTTCAGAATTTTTTCAGAAAACTGTCTTTAGAGCCACAGAATTTCACCAGCTGCTAAAAATCTAATGTGATCGGCACGCCTCGTTTAGTCCATTTCCATCTTTCCCAAGCATCAGGATCAGTTTCGATCCAAGAGAAGGGCAGCGATTATTTCTTCAATACGAAGCAAATGTCTGCGGAGACTTGAACGTTTTTATTAAGACAGGAATATCCACCGAGTCTATTCCGGCTTGCGCGCTCTCAGCTTGTGCTACGCTGGACTTGGACATAAATAATAGATGATCTGGTGTCAGAGGGGAGAGACTCCTGATCCCACGCTGCAAGCACACATGCAACCCTATATTGGAAGCGGGGGCTTGAATGTGGGCATCCAAGCCGCTATTGACTGTCTGAAACGTCGATCTTTGTGACAGAGGATTTCAGAATGCAGGACAATCGATTACTTTGCTTGACCAAGCGGGAATATGCTCCCCCTTCCCCAGGAAAGCAACAATAACGCGGGTGTTTGCTAGAACAACCCATGCAATGGAATTCAGATTTCCCAGTGTTGATCATGTTGGACAAAAAGAGGCGGAAACCATCTGTAATGGCCTCTCTGTCATTGGAAATATACATGATCTGTTTATTTTGGGTTCGCTGTCTTACACACTACAATGTGGCCTGTTTACAAAAGGTCCACAGGATCTGACACGTTTCAGAACTGAAACAGATGAAATACAAAAATCAAAGCGCGCCTGTGAGCCTTGTTCCTGCTAAAAACGCTCTCCCGAGCGGCTGGCTTTGATGAAATGGCACCTCAGTCCTGGTTTTGTTCTTCCTTGGTGCGCTGTGATGCAGAACTCTTGGGCTCTATGTGTGTGATTAAGTGTAATTGAACTTTATGCCTATCGGACCAGCTATTAATCCTCCCGAAAAGCTGATAAAATAGGCAAGGCACGGGGAGATTTATTTTTGAAAGCCCAGAAAATTATTTTCAAAGAAAGTTTTCTGAATATATACAGGTTTTTTGTTTTTTATTTTTGTTTTGTTTTGTTTTGTTGCCTTTTACTGGTCTCTTTCTTTTGTTTTGTTGGTACGACAGTGTTTTAGGCGTCCCAGGCTGGCCTTGAATCGCTATGTAGCGGAGGAGGACCTTGTATTTCTGATTCTCCTGCCTCTACCTCCCAAGTGCTTGCAACTGCAAGTCTCCAGGCAGCACCATCCCCCCGATGTGAATAGCTTGCAGAACTGTGTGCAAGGCTCTGGGGAGGGGGGCAGCTGCCCTGTGGCTGCAGAGCCGCTTCTAGACCTTCCGTCTTCCCCATCCGCATTCGGCTTATGCTCCTGAAACCCTCACGGCTGCCTGAGAAAAGTCCTTCCATCGCGGCTGTGACCTGTGCTCTGGTCTCCTTCCAAGAGTCACTTCTTTTTAATATTGTTTTTACATTTATTTAGTGTGTGTGCGTGTGTGTGTGTGTGTGTGTGTGTGTGTGTGTGTATGTGTATGCACATGCATGAGTGTATGTGCAAGTATAAAGGTCAGAGAACAACTTGGAGGAATTGATTTTCTCCTTCCACCATGTGGGCTCCAGGAACTGAACTTAAGTTATCAGGCTTGGCTGATCTACTGCACTACTTCTGAATTGGTACTTCTTTTTCTTTTCTTGTTTCCTTCCTTCCTTCTTTTCTCCCTTTCTTCTTTCCTTCCTTCCTTCCTTTCTCCCTTTCTCCTTTCCTTCCTTCCTTCCCTCCTTCCTTCCTTCCTTCCTCCCTTTCTCTTTTCCTTCTTTCCTTCCTTCTCTCCTTCCCTCCTTCCCTTCCTTCCTTCCTTCCTTCCTTCTCTCTCTTCCTTCCTTCCTTCTTTCCTTCCTCCTTCCCTCTCTTCCTTTCTTCCTTTCTTTTCTTCCTTCCTTCCTTCCTTTCTTTTTTCTTTTCTTTCTTGTTTTCTTCCTTTCTTCCTTCCTTCTTCCTTCCTTCCTGTCTTTCTTTCTTTGTGTGTGTAAGCATGCACAAAAGATCATTTGAGTGTGAGCTGGTAGAAGCTGAAGGGTGACATCAGAATTGCCCTGGATGGCTCTTCCTCCTTACTGCTTTGCTCTGGGTTTTCCCAGGCTCTGCCTTCCAGAGCTGGAATTACACACCCCTGTATCTTTTCCCATGGGATCTGAGGATCCAAACTCAGGTCCTTTTGTTTGTGAGACAATGGCTTTAACCCCTGAGCCACCCCCGGGGCCCCTGCGCTGTCATTCCTATACTAAGGTTCCAGTACACATTTGAGGTCTAGCCCAGGGGGTCCCTTCTTCATGCAGTTTGACTCTGTGTGCTGCAACCCGTCACGTTCTTGATCCACACAGCGCTGTGTACCCCGTACTGTCTTACCTGGAAGCGCACCGTCATTCTCCTGCTGGATGGTGGGGTTCTTGAAGGACATGCCGATGTCTCTGTCTCTTTCCTTCCCTCTGGCAGATACACACCCAGGTGTGTAGTTATTGCTCATGATGTGGGGGCTTCTTACTCTTTTATAGGAAAAGAGATATAGGATTACAAAAGTGGATCACTGGCGAGAAGTACTTGCCGTGCTAATGTGTGGACCTGGGTTCAAATTCCCAGGTCCCTTAGGCTGTACTGTGGGAATTCACAGTCCCCACATTCCCACGGGGACACAGGAAGCAGAGGCAGGAGACTTTCTGGAAACTTGCAAACTACCTAGCTTGGCATTTGCTGTGGTGTCTCAAGATAGAAGGTCAAGACCACCACCTGGTTCTCAGCTGACCCCCGCAGATGTGCCGCGATACCCATATAATCCAGCACTCACACGTATGAATCCAGTCTCAGTAAATGTTTACTTTGCATAACAAGCTTTGCGTGCATGCGTGCACATACAAAGATAAATTAGAAAAAAAAAGAAAACAGATTTTAAAAACCCACTGAGCCACAAGGCCTCTGAGGCCAAGACTTACTTAGCATTGCTTAACAAGTTGTTTTTTTTGTGTGTGTGAATACATGCACATGCTCATGTGTGCAAGTACGTGCCTGTGTGTATGGAGGTCAGAGGTCAGCATGGAGACTGTCCACCTTTTCTTTTTCCTTTTTCTTAAATTTAGTTTGTCATGTATAAGGTTTTTTTATATACAGTCAGTATGCATTGTAACAGTTTATATTAAAAGTCAATCGAATTTATCTAAAATGTTATCTATGCCTTATTTTTGAGACAATGTCTCTCACTGAACCTGGACTTACTCATTCTACTCAGTTGACCCCTGATCTCCAGGCATCCCTCTGTGATAGCTCTCCTAGTGTTGAGAATACTGTACTGCTCCCTCCGGCTTTGCACATGGGTACTGAGGATCTGAACTGAGGTCCTCATGCATATGCACCAAGTCATGTCTTCACCCTCCAGGAACACTTATTTTACATCAGTACTTGCAGGCACACACAGCTAGTTTCAAAACTGCGTGCTCAGAGCCCTTTCAACAAATGTTTACCCAGGGTAGGTTTTTTGGGAGTTAGCAAAGATTCTGTGTGTTTGGTTGAGTCTCATTCAAAGCCCTAAGAAACTCCCGCTCTGCCCCGTCCTGCCGTATTTGGGTGACGCTTCATTGTCACCCCACAGAGACTCTTCTGTCCTTGTTACACACGTGGTGAAACACAGGTTTGCTCAAGATCACTCAGCTGGTGAGTGGGCTGGATTCTGGTTTGGCGCCCAGCTCCATGGAATGCCGAAACTTTTATCCCTTAGGATGACATTCAGAGACATGGAGAAGGCTCCTGGGGAGTGTGTGGGGCCGGCTCGGTCACAGGAAGGCGTAGCTCGATGCTGGAGACTGCCGTGGAGAATCGGAGCTGCTGGAGCCCTTAGAGACGTCTGTCCCCAGCCCTGTGAGGGTGCTCTGCAGTCCTCCATCCGAGTGAGCAGAGGTCAAACAGCTTGCCCGAAGGGTAGACAGAAAATGAGGGACCCAGGGAGAGGTGCCATACTGGAGGACTGTGGTGGGGGTCAGGGGGGTGCAGCTCAACAGTAGTAAGAGGAAGAAAGGAGGGTTTCTAGGATAAGAGACAGAAGGGGGGAGGCACTGTTTGGGGAAAGGGACGAGAGGCAGTCAGCGTGAGGTCAAGGGGTACAAAGTAGGGGTACAGGGAGAGGGAAATGACTGAGAACAAAGCACAATGACATGGGAGTGTGAAAAAATCCCAGTGAAATCCATAACTTTTTATGTGGATCTGAAAAATTGAGAAAAAGTTTCATGAATGGCCCCCTGGGCTGACTTTAGGGCAGTGGTAGACACCCCTGAAAACAGGGAACGGGGGCCTCTTGTCTAGGGTTTGTATTGCTTTGCTTGCTGTCTTTGCAGTGTGCATGCATGTGTGTGCGTGTATGCGTGCGTGTGTGTGTGTGTGCGTGTGCACATGTGTGCGTGCATGTGTGCGTGTGCGTGTGCGTGTGTGTGTGTGTGTGTGTGTGTGTGTGTGTGTGTCTGCTGCCTATTCACCTGGAGCCTGCTCATCTCTATTTGCCCGTGACCTTCACCCTCTTCCTCATCACGATGCTTACAAAACCCAGGCCAAATCTCCGCGTTTCCTAACAGCTCTATGACATATGGCCTCCGCCCAGCCCAGTCTTTCACCTCTGCATTCTGTCTCATGAAGAGACGCGAGGGTGCTCTGCAGTCCTCCGTCCGTGTGAGCAGGCAAGGACTATAGACACCCCTCCCTGGGTGCCCGACTCCTGGCTCCTCTCGGAGTGTCCCACTTCACTCTGGGAACTGACTGTGGTGGGGGTCAGGGCAAAGGTCAGCTGATGGGTGGACTCAAGACCACAGCAACCGTTGTGCCCTTGCTTGGCTCTGCAACCGCAGGCACAGATCAGGTGTCAGCGAGCATGCTCAATGAGCGGAAGCTGAAGACATCTTTTTACCACCAAAATACTACGCCAAGCATATATTCATGCATATCTGAATGTAAGTTTACCTAAGCTTTAAATAATAAGCAAGACAAACAGATAATTACACAAGGTTGGCTTTTTTGTCTTAAACACTCACAAATACGATAAATTAGGGCTGCTGTCTTGCTCATCATTCTAGGTTTCATCAGCATATTTGTAAATATCAGTCTTCGAGATCTGGATCCTTCTAGGTCCAAATTTAAGCAGAGCAGTGATCTGGGTAGATGGATCTGTTCCTCTTTTGTGGCTGTCCAAATAGCTGGGCCCCAGCCTGCTGGGGTGTAAGAAGGTGGACCCTCTGAACTGACGTGGTGAGGTGGTCCAACTCTTAAGGATCTCAGTGCAAGATAGCCAGGCATTCATCTGAAACAAGCTGCCTTGAAACAAGAACACCTTAGCTTCCCCTGGGGCCTTTCTTTTGGGTTAGAAAGAGATAGATTAATTGTATTTGTCAGATGCCACACATTGGACCAACAAGGAGGAGAGGGAGGGAGGGAGAGAAGGAAGGAGGGAGGGAGAAAAAGAGGGGGGCCTGACTAGGTGAGGTAGAATCAAAGTTCACATGCACTAGTGCACTCTCATGTCGTCTTTGTCCTGAGAGCCACTTGGAGACTTGGGACCAAATCTACAACCCAGTGGTTTGTCATTGTGTCACAGAACCTTAGAATGTGCTTGCGGCGCAGTGCACCACGAGATGCAAATACACTCTCCTAAAGCTAAGAATTGTTTCTTCACTTAAGCTCCGGAAATGAAAAGTTTTGGTGCCAACTTCCTAGTGGTGACCCCTCCCCCCAAGATGCCTGCAGGTGTTAGTCTTGCTCACAGGTGTTCTAGAACAATCCAGCACTCACAGGATTTCTACACTTCTCTGCCCAGTGCCAGAGACAATGTGAAATCCGTGGAGATGCTATATGGAATTGTGACTATCTCTAGACTAAGATAGATTCCATGTGATTATGTCCGGTGCCTTTTGCAGAGACGATCAAAGAAGATAAGCATTAGGTTTGAGAGTCTAGTATAGCACTCTCCCATTGACAGGAGAGAGCCGCTCCCCTATCGAGCTATCTTTTTGCAAGCAATATCCCTTTTTCTCTTTAGACCACTTGTTTAAAAAATAAAAGAATGGAAGAAATGTATGGCTTGCATTACAATCTCCAATAGTAAATACTACATCGTATTTATTTGATAAACACAGTTATTAATATGTATTTATTGTATTTCAGTGTTCTATTGTATATCTATATGATAGTGTTAATTACACTGGGTGAAATTTTATACTAACATGAATCATTTAAGGTTCCAACTTGATAGTATTGCAGGGAGAGAAAGATCTTCCCATTCTGGGATGATTCGTTTGGGTGGAGATTTATAATTCCATAGAAAATTAGTACTACAAATGATCTATTTTAAAAAAAAATCATAGCTTCATGAGAACTGTTAATATAAAGACCCTTTCTCTCTCCCAGTATTCTTGGTTAAAAGACAAAGGCATTTAAGAAAGGGATGTAGTATAAATAGCACCAGCAGAGATGGTAATGTTTCAGTGGGTAAGCTTCAAGCTTGATGACCTGAGTTCGACCCTGGAAGCCCCTGTGGCAGAAGGAAAGGAGTGATTTCTGAAAGTTGTCCTCTGACTTCTGCCCATGTGCCATACCATATGCATGTGTGCCTTCCCTGTCGTCTTGTCTGCCCGTTTCTCCTCTCAAATAAATAACAACAACAATATAAAAGCCAAATCGCATTTAGCCACACAGGAAGGTTAAGACTTCATATCTGAAACTCAGTTAGTTGTAGGAAATGAACAAAATACATCTGTAAGGGCAAGATCAGTATTACATGATCCTGGGGCAGTCTCTGTTGAATAGGTGGGTAGTCACTTCCAATGAATACTATGAGATTGTCTTTCTAAGGTGGGGACATATCTACATGAAGATGGATCACATTACTTGTCACGGAGGGGGGGTTGTCACCTGACAGGCCATTTCCCATTACCAACCTCATTTGAAATGCCCTGAAAATAAAAACCAATTGCTAGGGATGGAAGACGGTTTACCTTGGAGTCAGATGTCTGGCCAGCAGGCTAGAGCTAATGGATTTGGTTCTTTTCGAAGCATTCTTTTCTAAAGCAACATAGTGTCTTAAAGTAACACCCCCATGACTCAGTCCGGCATCTGGCTCCTTCTGCTGTACTGGAAGAATGCAGCTGTGAGCTTAAGATCTTCCATGATTTCTTTTTTTTTTTTTTTTTTTTTTGGTTTTTCAGTTGACAAACAAAGAAGTACGAAATGGCACCTCCCAGGAGGCTGGCTTGGTGTCACCTTAGTTGCTAGCACAAGGGATATCAAGACGGAATTTGGAGGATCCGGCCCGTGTAAGCAAGGGGTGTTGCCTCACTGGAAGACAGAGTTGCATCATGGGAACATGGTGTGATTTAGTTTCATAACTGGGATGGCTGGTCCACTTTGCCATGGCCGCTCAGAGGACGCGACATGGGTATGTCTGAACTTCACGTTCCTGTCAGTTCTGATTTCTGTGGTTGTGTTGAGAGGAATTCTGAAGGGAGAGAGGGAGGAAAAAAAGATGTGCGGATAGATGGATCAGAAATCAAACATTTTTATGAAGCCATGGTCAACGGAAAGACAATGAACTTTTCCAACTCTCTCAGTGGAGATGTTTGGAAAACTTAATTTTGCCTTGAGAGGGGGTAGGAGGGTGGGGAGTGTATGAATGTTTGTTTTCTTTAGTCCTGACTGTCTGCATGTGTTTTAAATTATGGGCCCAACTCAGGGGCAAGTGCAACTCAGTTATATGGAAAAAAGACATACTGGAATCCTTCCTCTTTAATCATCCAGAATACAGCAACTAATTGCCATCCAGTATTTTTAACTACCAAATGAAAACACAGAGCAAAAGGGGAGGGGGCAGAGTGTGGAGTTTTCAGAAGAGCAGTGGTAGATACAGCAAACTTGGTCTGGGGAAAACTTTTTTTTTTTTTTCCTGTTATGCCAGTACTGTAGCTGCAACCACCAACGTTTTCAATAATGCAGAGGACTCAGGGTAAGTAGCTCTGAAAGCTGTCAGATAATGATGCTGCGATGCCGATGCATTGTTTCCATAAGGCCACGGTATAGGACAGAGGTAGAAGTTAGGAGGAAATTGTTAATTGGCTTAGTTCCAAGTAAAAAGTCACAAAGTTGACTTTTAGTTAGTTAGTTTTTTTTTTTTTTTTCTTTGTCCAAAGTGCCTTGTCTCCTTCTCAGTGCTGGCAAACTAAAGTCTTCTCCACTTGTAGAGGGGTTCTTTAGGGGGAATCCTGTGGGTGTCAGGAACCTGGGAATCCACCGGGGCTCCACTTTGCTGACTCCGGGAGCTCATTTGAGTGACAAACACCCATTTCTGGTCCTGGAGGCATGAGTAGCCTTGTTGTCAGTGGGGGGGAGTCAGGTGGGTGAGGGCAGCCTTCCAGTCCAAACAGGGTCCCTCCTGAAAGTGGGGGGGCGGGGGCTTCTCAACCCGATCGGTGCCAGTGGGGGGCTGCCCCCTCGGAGCAGAGCTGAGATGCTCTTGGAAGAGAGCAAGACCCCAGCTCCCCGCCTCTTTTCAGTCATCCGAAGCTCAGACCACCGTCTAGGGCCCCGGAGAAGGGAGCAGAAAAGTGGTAATTGGGGGTGCGCCCCTGGCTGAGGTTGGGGGGTTGTGGAGAAAGTGGCCAGGCGCACGCGTTTGCGGTGCAGAGTGCGCGGAGACCGTCCGGCCACAGGTGATCCGCGGCGGAAAAGGCGGCCGGGGGCCGGGGCGAGGGGCCGGGGGCGCGGGAGGGCGGCGCCGGGTCGGGGTGGGCTCGCCCAGCCGCTGGCTGTCACCTGCCCGCGGGGGCGGGGCGGGGCGCGGCGCTGGGGCGCGCCCGCCTCCCGCCTCCCGCCCCGGAGGAAGCGGAGAGGCGCGGTGTAAACAGAGCGGCGGCCGTGATGTCAGCCGGTCACATGGAGCCTCTTATGGCTGGAGGTGGCTCTTGGCGGGCGGGCAGCTGCGGCAGCTGCTGCTGGGGCTCGGGCGGCGGCGGCGCGGCGGCGGCGAGAGGGGGCTCCGGGGTCGGACGGTCGGCTCTCCCTGCGCTCTCCGCAGCGCGGCTTAAATGATGTATTTTGTGATCGCAGCGATGAAAGGTGAGTCCGGGCGCCCCGCGGGGACCCGGTGGGCTGGCGGCTCCGGGGGGCGGGGAGGAGGGTGCGCAGGGGGAGGGGTGGGCGCGCCTGCCGGAGCGCACGTACTGCCCCGGGCTGAGTGCCGGAGCTCTGCCGGGGCCTTCGGGGCCTCCGCGGCGGCGCCCCCGGAGTCGGGGCGAGGGATCGGCCTGCTGGTTCGGGGGCCCAAGCTCACCGGGCCAATCCTCCCCTCCTTCCGTCCTCCCTGGCCGCTGACACTCTCTCGGGTCCGCCTGGCATCCGGCCGAGCTCCCCTAAAGAAAGTTTGCCCGCGCTTCGGGAACCTAACGTAGGGTCTGTGCGGCTTGGAGGAAGCCGGGGACGCCCGCACTGGGTCCCCCAGGGCCCGCACCCCGGACAGCTTCGGCCTACGTGGGGGAGGCGCGGCGGGCCAGGCCCGGCCGTGCAAGCGAACCGCCGTGGTTTCAATCCCGCCGAGCGTGCCCGTCCCGGGCTTCCAAACTCTCACCCCCTCCCCCAACCCACGCCCGCGGCGGCCGGGCAGCTCCGAGGCGCCCGAGCCGAGGCCATGGGCTGGAGAAGTGCGCCGGGTCCGTGCCCAGTCCCTGGGACGCGGTCACTTCCGAAAGCGCGCTGGCCTGAGCTCAGCCCGGCGGCTTGGAGCGTGCCAAGCCGCCCCGGCCGCAGCGCGCCGGGGCCAGATCCCCGGGTCAGTGCACAGATGTGCGGACGCCACCGATCGACCCACGGGATCGGCGGGCCGAGCCAGGCCGGGGCTAGACCTTGGTGGAAGGGCCGAGCCGAACCTCCGCTCTTGGCCTTCCGCTCCGATCCGCTCGCCGGAGCCCGGAGGTGGCGGGATGGAGAGGAAAGAGGGACGTGATTGCTAGAACTGGCTGCGGGTGCTGTCAGGTGAGGCGGGAGGAAGCCCAGGCAAGTCCGGGAAGTTTCGGATGGGAAAGCCAAAGTTTGGAGGTGTGCAGGAAGTCGCCCGTGCCACCGGGAGACACCGAAGCACGCACTTCGGCGGTCGCACCCGGCCCTGGGAGGGATCGGCTGGCTGCACCGTGCGCGCTTGCCGGGGCCTCGCAGCCGGTAATCCACCGACCACTCTCGCAGGCCCCACCGCCCGGCTCGGGGATTTAAAGTCCCATCTGTCAGCGGCGATCGGCTCTGCGTTTTAATGCGCAAGCACTGTGCGGATCCCGGCTGCTGCCCCGCGGATTCTGCCCGCCGCTGCGGGCACCCGGGCACCCGTGAAACGTTGGCTAGCTTGGGCTTTAGCGGCAGCCTAGGATGAAGGACGCCGGCTCGCTGTCTGCGCCGGGTTAACTTTCGGATCACCGAGCTTGGCCTCTCCTCGCTGGGGATTGGGTGGCATCTTTAATTATTAACAGGCCGGAAAGTACTGGACGCTCAGGCCAGCGGTGCCGCACGAAGCCTTCGTAGAGGATGAACCCACGGCCGACTTAGTGCTAATCTCCCTACGGGTTTCGGAAGGCGAGATGTAATCATTGTTAGAAAACAGGGTCGGAGTGGTAAGGCAGAAAACCTTGCCGTGAAGCACGCCCTTAAGCATGTAAAATTATTTGGGGGGAAGATACAATGTTAAGGTTTCTTACTGAGGTGATACATGAAAGAAATATATCCCCCACTACCACCAGTTAAAGTGGTTCTAATAGACTAGGTGAAGAAGACATTTTATTTCACTGCTCCCCCACGGCTTGAAGTAAAAAAAATAAGTTTATGTTATTTGGGAAGTGATGGTGGCAGTCCTTGTGGGTTTACCAAAGGTGAGGATTGGGAGGAAAAGGAAAAGCTGAGAGATTTTTAAAGTTGCTCTTAGTACCCTTTACTGAACCGTAATGGCCCCGCAGTAAGGCAAGTGTATGTACATTGGATAATGTGATCTAAGGTTGATGTTTCCTGGTGTGAAGGGCTTCTGAATTTGTAGGTCTAGTACTCCCAAGAGACCATCTTATCAACCCCCCCATACACACTTTCTTCTTGGAGTGACCTGCCATAGAGCCATAGTATCTTTATGGGGGGCTCAATTACTAGCAATGAAATTCTCCTATTAACTCGTGGTTGCAGAGAGCCAACAGAGAGAGGGAGGGAGGGAGGGAGAGAGAGAGAGAGAGAGAGAGAGAAAGGGAGAGGAATCTGGGTAATTAAGACACTTCACCCCCAATATCTTACCATCCTGCATTTTAATGGGATTGTCTTGCTTTGGTGCAAATTGTCACCGGGGGAAAAAATAATAGTTCGTGGTAGAAACGAAGAATATTGTGTTTCCATATCAGATTTAAGGGATTAAAAAACAATCCTGGGCCACATTAAACACTTTCCTGCAGCCTCTGGGTTGTAATGGTTAAATTGGTTCCAAATGTAAGACAGTTTGTATAAGTTAGAGTCTGCAAAACACAATATCGCTTTTGGGTTTGGAAAAGGGGGAGCATACATGTGAACAAGGGAGGAGAGAACAAGCAACTATAAAAGAGAAACCTCCTCTTTGTTGGCTGACTTAATGGTGTTTTTTAAACACCATTAAGCCAGGCCTTTTGAACTCACCAAAGGAGTAAATGCTTTTCTCTGTTAGTTGTCAAATCAGTTCAGGCTTAAAGTGGTCATAAATCTTTGTTGAGCAAGTCTTTGGTCTAGTCCTTGGGTTTTGTTTATTTGTTTAACAATGAACTCCAGCTACCATTTGGATCTTTCTTGGGTACAGGGGAAAAGGTAGGGATAATATTTATGATTATCACGGGAGTCCTTGTTCTGTTTAATCAGGGAAGTGGACATTTGTGGACAGCCAAATATTACCGTGCTGCCGGCTGCAGAGAGTTACAGTGGAGTCTGGGATGTAGCTCAGCGAAGGGACTCCCATAAGGGGGCCCCTGCCCCCTGCCAAATGCCAGCTCATGCACAAATTCAGGGCACCTTGTGCTTTGAGCAGTCCGTATGTTGGCAATTAATGTTATGGCCACTTTCAATAGGGAGCATGGCGGTTTAGAAAGAGTCGGCTCTCCTCTTAACCGTGCGAAATTAGATTTGGCTCCCTGGGCTCACTTCAAGCATCCTTGGTAGCACCCTTGCCCTGGGATTTTTGTGCATTTTGGGGTACCTGTGATGGATGGGCAGAACTGGTAGAGGATGAGGACTGGACCTGTAAAAGCCAAAGCCCAAGTGGCTGCCCTGATGAGCAAGTGCTTCTCTCTCTCAGGAGGACATCGGTTATTTCAAAGACACGAGACCTGGGCGGGCAAGATGGCTCCATGGGTAAAGGTCGCCAAGTCTGAGGACGTGAGTTTGATCCCCAGTACACAGGCATGCACATACACACACACACACACACACACACACACACACACACACACACACCACTCATGACAAATAAATACATGTACAAAAAATTAGAGAGAGAGAGAGGAAGGAAGGAAAGAAGGAAGGAAGAAAAAGAAGGAAGGAAGGAAAAAAGGAAGAAAAACAAAAGCATGAATGTGTGCATGGGCAGGTGGAGGAAAAGTCTCATTTCTCCAGGAAATGAATTTCAAGAGCTCTGTTATCTAGGCAGCTTCTTGTCTGTGTTTGTTCTGTCCTATCTCTGGACATGCAGAGCAGCACACCCTGCTGAAACCAAGCACTTCACCCTCCGTCCCGGTTGAGAACTGCAATCTCTTGAATATTACCGAGGTATAAAATTAGAAAGAATTTTTAAATTGAATGTATTGCGTGTAATGTAAGTCTTGATCTTTTTATACCTCGTATAGATGTGCTTGTAAAGGTGTGAATCGTTCCGTAGATTCCTTTCCTCTCCTCATTCTCTCCCAGCCAAGTGGGTCATGAGAAGAAGGGACTCGCTCTGTCTGCTCGGTCTTTCTCCAGTGAGTATCTCAGTATGTAGGAAGGACTGGATACTGGGAGAAAATGTTACTGGGTAAGGTGGATCGCATCGATGGATGGAATTTCAAAGGTCAATAACGTAGAGTTTGCTTTCTCTTAACATTCTCTTGAATAATTTGAGTAACCCACGAAACCCCTTGTGTGGGACCCATTTTCTAGGAATACTTTGTAATAGAAATTATTTTGGCAGCCTGGGAATGGAACTCGGGGTAGTGCTTGCCTAGCGTGTGGACGGTCCCTGAGGGCTACCCCTGACATTAAAAGAAAAGGGAAAGAGAGAAAAAGACTGCTTCCTCGCATTTTAAGTATCTTTAGTGTTTCTCTGCTAAGAAACCACGACTCTCTTGCTCAATATGTTTCATTTTCTGTCATTTAGAAACATAATCAGACACATTAAAGCCAACAGTGACACCGGTTGTCAGTTTTTCTAACTCAAACAATATGTTTCTAAGACAGTTGCCAGTGACATCCTAGTGTGAAGTTGCATTCGATATTGTTTTCAGAGTTCATATTGGAATCCCCTAGGGATAATGACAGTCCCTACCAGTACCCACCTCAGTACCCACCTCGCCTCTCACCCAAGGATTCTTCCCATCCACTAAGGCTTTTTCGATGCACAGAGTGATTTGTGCTCTGGGCTCTTTATATCCATCAGCTATGCATGGCACTATAGAACACACTCCTTTATTGTCAGAGTTCCCGATCCAAAATGAGATCCAAGTAATAACACGGGGAAGCTGTTGAAAATTAGACAAGGAAGCACCTGAAATCTTTGGCTACTAAGTTCCCCCCCTTGTGTGTGAGTGTTGCATGTGGGTCCATGCAGGTGTGTGCATGTGTGCAGTTGTGCATGCAAGAGGGGCACTTGAGTGTGCATGTCTGAGGAGGCCCAAGGGTGACATCGGGAATCACCCCGTATTGCTGTACCTCCTTATTGCTTTGCTCTGAAGTTTGCCAGGCTCTGCCTTTCAGGGCCAGCATTACAGGCCTCTGCCATATCCGTCAAGCATTTTCAGAACATAGGATCTGGGGATGTGAACTTGGGTCCTTTTACTTATAAGACAAAGAAAGGTTTTAACCACTAAGCCGTCTTCACAGCCCAAGGTTTTCCCTTCTAATTACCAACGCTCATCCCCTGTCAGGTTAAAAGGCCTCCCATGGTTGTGAAAACTAATGTCAAGCTTATTCCTTTTTTCTCTCCTGAATTTGTTTTCCTCTGGAGTTTGCTAGGCAATTTCCAAACAAACAAGAGCTGATATGAATCTATAGTCAGCGAGTACTCCCTATGCACACAATCTCAAATGCTCCTCCCTAGAAAGTCCACTAATAACCTGGTGTCAAAGAAAGCCCGGCATCTCTGGGAGGGAGGGTCGCCTGTCACCAACAGAGCTGGGGCTAGATTCTCAATTCCTTCCCTCTTCACCTCGCCCTGGGAACAAGCTGCTAGAACTTTGTCTTTAGTTAGTGCAAATGTAAGTCCGCACATTTATATGGGGGGAAAAATAGATTCAATTATGTAACGCTTTGGTGAGCCTAATATCTCGAAATTACTCTTTAATAAAATCAATTTGGTGCAAATGGGGTTAGTCTTATTTGCTGGCCTGAGCTCTCTCTGCCCGTGGTTTTTATTAAGCCTGCTTTGTGGACGAAGATGTGGGTGCAGAGGAATACGAAGGGACCTGAATGGGGAAACGCGCCCACCGTGGTGATGTTCCATGTCCGTTTTGCAGCAGGAGCATTTGTTAACCCTTTTCGTCTGAATGTGTTTTGAAAGTGGTACAATGTATATGTGGTGCTGGCTGCTGAGGGTCTTGGTGTCTTTTGAAAAATGAGCTGAAATCCCAGTTTCCTAGAAAGTGCCCTGGGGTGTGTCTCCTTAGGTGGGCACTTCCCTTTCTGGCCTCTGGATTGAGGTGTATGTAATTTCACGCAGTTTTGGGTCACTCAATGGCCCTATCCTGTGGGGGGTCTCTCCACTGTCCCCATGAAATGGATGTTTAATTGTTCTTAAACACCTCCACGGGTGGAAACTCACTCTCTCTAAGGAGGTAGCTTACTCCATGTTGAATTAGAAAAGTTGCCTTATGTCAAAGTATAAATCTCTGCTTTTTGCTTTTTAATCTCTTGGTTCTGAGCCTTCCTTTGGGGGTTTGTGCAGGATTCATTTAATTTAATCTTTCTAACGAACCCTGCTGTTTGAATATGGATAATATCCCTCTCCTCGCTCTCTTTTCTTTTTCCTTCTCTCTTCTTTCTCCTCTCCTCTCCTCTGCCCCTCTCTCTCTCTCTCTCTCTCTCTCTCTCTCTCTCTCTTCTCTCTCTCTCTCATCCTTAACACCTAATCAATACTGTCCCTCTTTCTGTTTCCATTTTACTCAAAATTCATGATTCAGTTTTCCCACAGTCTTGGTCAGTTTCTTCTTCAGTCTGTCTAGAAACATCTGAGACCCAACTACCAGCTGTGGTGACCAGCTTGCCACTTAATACGTAGGACATGAGGAGAAACAACTTGAAAATTAAAACCCGAAACTTGAGTTAAGGTGTATAAACTGAACTTTTTAACCCTTCTCAGGGGTATCTTTGTAAGTTACAGAAGTGAAATTTTGAAATGCTTTAGGAATACTTCATTCAGCTAAGGTTGATTATTTAATATCCAGGAATTTTTTTTTTAAGAGGCAAATATGGGAAGCGTCCATGAGCCGTTTTTCTGAGATAAGGCTGCCCTCTAGTGGTTGCTTGCTTGGGCCGCGTGAAAATCACCATGGTGGGGTGAATTTCCCACCAGGCGGGTGGAGAAGCCTGTCTCATTTGCTAGGGAGTGACTGTTATAAGATTGGAAAGTGTAATTTTCAGTTTCGCTTTGCATAGCTATTAGAAATGGCTTATTAGACAATGAATTTTTAAAGTTTGCTTGGAAGGAAGTAAAGAATATTGAAGGCAAACTTAACGTAGATTAAAGCTAGTATATATTTTTTAAAATGCTGTTGTTTACACTAAATTTTGAATGACATTCAGTAAGTGACTAGACCATGATTAAAACATGGGTAGCAATCCTGTATTGTTTTAAAACTTTCAGCTTCACCTCTGTTTCCCCTGATCATGTGTCTAAAAAAAAAAAAAAAGGTTACGTTGGTCAGTGAAAATCTGTTTTTCAGATGAAGATTATGCTTAAAATATTGAACAAACACAGAAGCTTTTCTTGGCAATAAAACTAAATAGAGTTTTATTTAAAATAAAAAACATTTTAAACACAATATGAAAACAGTTAACTCTTTGGCTTCCAAATACTTAAAATCTTTGATCTAAGTTTTCAGGTTGCTGAGAAAAAAAATAAAACAGTATCCATTATGCAGACTTTTTCAGCGCAAGAGAATTTATGCTTTGTGATGCTGTCCATGGGCTGGGGTGTGGCGCATTGGTAGATCGCCTGCCTAGCCCTGTATTTGGTGCCCAGCCCTACCAGTGCACACCTTGCTTTCCCAACCCTCAGGAAGTGAAGGCAGGAAGATCAGAGGTTGAGAGTCACCCTTGGCTCCCTGGCGAAGTCCGAGACCAGCCCGGAACGCCTGAGACCCTGTCTCAAAAGTAGACAAGCAAAAGTCACAGCAGCGATAACAAACCCAGTGCAGCAGGTAGAGGCCGAGGTGAGAATTCATTTGCATAGCATAGTCAGGCTCCACGCAAGTTCAGGTCTGAGTGCTGCTCAGAAGGGAAACAGGCATCAGGCTAAGTTCTGTGGAGGCGTCGGAAGCAGATGTGCCTTCAGTACCCCGGGAAGGGGATGCTGTGCTGGAAGCAAGCTTGCTGTGCTCAGCCGCAGACCCGAACTGTGGTAGCCAAGGTAACGCTGGCGGGGGTCTGCTTGTTGCCCCTCAAGAAGCAACGGAATCTTTGCATGAAAAACAAGGAGATTTAATAATAATAATAATATAATAATAATAAAGGAAGTCCTGCTGCTCTCTGAGCGTCTCCTGGAAGCAGGAGGTAGTGGCCACAAAGAGAAGACTCATGGGTAAGTCAGGGTCTCATAAAGCCAGGGGTCCCCAGCTTGTGCCTCCCAAAGGTGCCGTTCTGGAGCAGGAGAGTTTATTTGCATTTCTCATTCGTTACCCCTTTTCATTTTACTTGTTGATCTCACTTCCAATCCTCTGCAGAACCCTGAGTAAACATAGATGTTTGTTCCCTGCAGTACTTAAGCGCCTACTGTGCACTGGGTTGTTTTGGTGGCACCTGTATGCTTTTTTTTTTTCTTTCTACATAATACGAGTCCAGAGACTGTTCTCCCAATCATGTGTCCCCAGCCCTAAGTCAGCATTTTGGAAATGCGCAGGGAGGTTTGGGGATGTTTCTCAGCCAGCACATATGAAGCCCTGGGATCCATCCTAGCACCCCATAAAACTAGGTCCCATGAGGTAGTGCTTGACTACAAGGCCAGCATTTGGCAGGTGGAGGCAGGAGGACCCAAAATCGAAAGTCCTCCTGAGCTACAACAGCATGTTTGAGTCCCTCCTAGGCTACGTGAGACCCAGGCTCGAAAATCTAAATTAATAAATATGCACCACGTGTCCGGAAGCCACAGTTAATTAGAAATGACTGCTAACTTTGGGCTTCAAAGGTCCATGGCTTCTAGACACTACATGCCATTTAAAATGAAGGAGGTTTCCCAGCATGCAAAGCAAGCCAATGAGACATGAATATCATTGGATAAAGTTACTCTCTCTATTTATGTATGATCGTGGCTCGTTTGCAAATAAGTCAGGAGTTTGCACCAAAATCCTGCTGAAGAAGGTGGTTCTGGGTACTGGAGTCCAGAAAGGCAAATTCCTGCATTCCAATGATGGCAATCAAGTGCAGCAAGATACGGTGAGATGTCGATCATCCTGGTGTTCGTGCTGCAGGTCTCAAGCTGTCAAACCCTTGTCCCCCAGGATGGGGTGGACAGTGGGGTCCTCTCATCTTCCTGTGATTGCCACATGTCACTCACCACCCAGGTCCCCTGTGGGAAGTCTTTCTCCGGTTTTGCGCCCCGTGATGTGGACACAAGTCATAGAATCTGCATTTGCCAATGTGTTTGGGAGGTGCAGGTGGGCTCCGGAACCCCTGCTCTGGCCTCCTGTCCACCAAGGGGATTAGACTAAAGCTGGACTCCCTGGAATCTGCAGACATCTCCTCTCAGGACCAAAGACATCATTCCCAGCAATCCCACCTAAAATGTTTTTTTTCTCTAGTAACTTCGGCCTTACTTTTAACCAGCATGGTAGGAGGTGTGGGAGTAGCACATTGTTACCCCAATCTCTTACCCCTCCCCTATAACCCAGGCAGGAGAGGATCTGGAACCACACTCCGTCTTGTCTGGGTGGCAGAGTTGCCAATGCCCTGAACTCCCCTTTCCACTAAAGCCCCCTCCCCTTCCCCTCCACCCAAGGCTGTGGTCTCTGTGGCTCACACATACAGTGTGGTTGGGACAGGTCGTCCCGGAGCAGGCCTGGGAATCTGCCGTGTGGTCAAGGCCAAATCCAGTGGAAACATCGGCGTCCTTTCCACTGGTGCTGGCTCGTCACTCGCTCGCTCGCTTCAGCAACAAAGTTTAGGTTTCCGGGTCCTGCTAGCCCACTGGCTTTTCCTGTTCGCAGAAGCACATCTTTACGGCTTAAGCACTCAGTGTGTGCCTGTGGTGTCTGGGCTGTGGGGGCGGGGAGGCTGGAAGAAAGAGATGAGACACCCTGCCTTTATGGAACATGGGCTGTAGTCTGGTCAAGCCAATAAAAGCCAAACTGCTGTGGGTGGATGGAAGCAGACACTCCAGGACCCCCCACCCCCACCGCACCCCGGCACTGGGAAGGAGTAAAGTCTTTCATTGTGGCCACTTGGATGCTGTGGGCTCATTGGGATAGATGCTGTCTCTGTCCTTTACCCTGTGGTGCGAAAAGCAGAGGACCTCAGTCAAGTAAATATGCCAACGGATGACATGTACGCAGGTAGCTGCTGCTCATGGCAGTGTGAAGAGAGATGATGCGGGCGGGCCATCACTCCGTGAACGAGCATCTGCAGACAACATCAGAGCATTTGCCCCAACCCCAGGGCTCCTGGCTTTTCCTAAGCCTAGAAAGACGCTTACAGGTCATCTGCTGCCACAGCACCCAGCAGACATGAAGAGCGATTTCGAAAAGAAAAACCCAGTCTCATTGGGGGGAATAGGACTTGGGACTAAAATGCTATATTCTTGTACGCAACATTAAACAAATAATAGGGTCAGGCTGAGCAGGTGGCCACGCAAGCATGAAGTAAGGACTACAGTGCCCAGAATCCACCTAAAAGCTGGGTAGGGTAGACATGGGATCTGTCTGTAGGCTCGGTACTGGAGGGGCGGGGCGGGGGAGTCTCAGGGCAAAGTAGATAGCTAGTCTGGCTGATTGGTGAGCTGTGAGTTCAATCGAGAGACCTCATGTAGAAAGTGGAAAGATTGAGGAAGACACCTCATATCCACTTCAGGTCTCCACATCTGTACACACATGCCCCCCCCCATATATATATATCCCATGTGTCAAAAAAAAAAAAAAAGAAGAGGAAATCAGGCTGAGATGATACTGATCTGATGATATAGGTGGAGTTCAGGCGTCAGTAAGTTTGTAAACTGCACGGGCTTCTGATTGAACGATGTCTTAAGTCCAACACCTTCTTTCATCCATGACTCACCTGATCACGCAGGGCCAAGGTGTGGAAAGCCCCTTGTGTTGGGGGGGGAAGGTAAAAAACATGGACTTTGGTCCCGGGACATCAGGTCGCCCCTAGGCACACACGCCGTTTGAAAGTTAGAGATGTCAATGGAAGCGTTTCCTTTCAGCTGGAGAAGTGGGCCAGGGTCTTCTTCCTCGAGGTCTGCAAGAAGCAGACTCCTGAGCCCCTTATTCCTGTCCCTACAATTGCTAAGGGCGCTTCAGCTAACCAGCTCCTTTTGGAAGTGAAAATTTTTAGGTAGACAGAGGTAATTACTATGCCAACTGTTTAAATACATTTTAAAACAAGCAGGCTTTCATTAATATTAACGACAAATGTGCCCAGACTTAGTTCTGGTAAATTATAGTCCTGCTTTATTTATCAAATTCTAGCCCAAAGCCTTTTCCATTTTTGATGGTTGAGTTAAAACCAAAGGGGTGGGGAGAGATTGAAAAATGGAAACCATGAAGAGCGTTAACCATTGGATACCACAGTGGTTTTATTTCTCACTAAATAGTAAAAGCCCCAAACCCCCAAAGAAATCCAATGCCCCCTAAGTCATTTGCAATTTATTAGCAAGCCAAAAACTGTGTGTCTCCTATACTGCCAGCTTGTGAGAAGAAAACAGAATTAAGTTCTAGCATTAAACAAAATCTAAACATTTCCTTTCTTTATTTGAGGCCTGGTATCCTTAATATTTGGGTCTTGCTAAAACATTTAGTCAGAAAGAGAAGAGTGTCTGAGCAGCCAGTGTGGTGATGTGACGTCAGCGTGTGCTAACTTACTTTTCTTGTGGAATTTCCCAGTGGGGCTGGATGAGATGCCACAGTTCCAGAAATGAGAGAAAAACAGAGAGACAGACAAGAGACAGAGAGAACAAAGGGGAGACAGAGGGGAGGGAGAGAGAGAGAATGGAGGAGAGAGACAAAGAAAGAGACAAGAGACAGAAGGAGACACAGAGAAAGAGAGAGAAAGAGAGACAGAGAGGAAAGAAAGAGACAGAGAAACAGAGGAGAAAGACAGACAGAAAAAGAGAGAAAGGGAGGAAGCTAATAAATGAAGTTAGAACCACATCTTTTATAATAGAGAACATCGCTTGGCCTCCAATGTTTGAAGAAATCTTACACGACATGTATAGTCCTCTTAGAAACAAGTGGAAAAGATTTCCTCTTAATGAGATCCATTTTCAGGGGTGCCTAGATATCCCACTTAACGGAGTATTTGTTTGGGTAGAAAGCTACTGGGGAAGAAATGTTTCTATCAAACCAAATCTTGTGTTCATCCACCCCTACTGCCCAGAGAAACTATGTTGTTTAAAATGAGTTAAGATGTTTCAGAGTTTGGGCAGCCGGCTCTGCCTCCTGCTGCTGTTCCTTCTTGCTACTCTTTGAAGTGGCTTGGAAGTTTCTGTCTTTTCCGCCACTGCTCTGGGGAAATACTGGCTGAACTCCCCGTTTGGATAGTGAAGATGGCCAGAATTGTTTTGGTTTTCTAGACATCCCTTTTGCACTTCAGCCTTTCTCCTTGAAGGAGTCAGGATGCCGGCCAGCTGGGGACGCCCCGGGTGTTTACAGAAAGTGTGGGTGCTGCAGTTATGTGGAAACACAGTCCCCCCCCCACACACACACCCCAGCGTAGATAGCGAGGGAATCAACAAGGATGGGAAAACATGTATTTAATCGTGGATGCTTGTAAAATGGGCGCTGTAAAGAGCCTAGTTGTTCAGATGTGAGTAGAGACTGGCAGCTCTCGGTGTAGGTAGGCGAGTAACAATAAAGTCTAGAAGTTCAACATCAAAGCCATCCTGGCCTACTCCACCAGTACCTTACACATCAAAGAGCGCCCAAGACAAAGGAAGTGCACGCGGTGTGTTTCTGCTTCTTAGCCAGATCCTGGGGGTGGCGGGAGGGGGGACCTCCCAAAGCTCTTTTTGCTGGTGTGAAATGGATATTTTTGGGGTCAAATCAGTGTCTTCATTTCTTAAGTGACCAAGTGTATAAAAGCAGGACAAATGAGCGCTACACTTGGCACCCCGTCACTTCACGTTTGATCCTGAAAGATTCAGCACAGGTGAGATCTGGCTGTCTGATTTGATTTAGCAGTGGTCACTATTTTCTGGACAGCTGGAACTTGACCCAATAGAGTGAACAGAACTCTTCACCAAATAGGTCGGCACAGACTGAGTACATTTTGGGTAGTTTGGTAGGAATTATACTTGAAAACATAAAATTAGACACCTCCTCTCCATCCCCCCCCACTCTCGCTCATTAAGCTTGTGGGTGGAGTTTTGCTGAATCAGGTATATTACTTAACAGGTGAGTGTGTATATGTGTGAGAGATAATGACATTTATACCTGTTAAACCGGCTGGCTCTTAATTAATCACCAAGTCTATGCCTTGGTTCTGTAACTCAAGTCATGTGGATTCCAAAATGCCAACAGTAGCAGGAATGTTGAACAGCGAAGCCCCTGTCTATTGATATTAAATTGAAAATAAAATCACCCAGGCAAGTATTATGGGTGAGTTGAAACAATGTGCCTTTTTTTTTTTTTTTTTTTGGCTTGCCTTTGAGATTTGACAGTTCTTTCCAGTTTCTCTTCAGTAATGTATTTGTATTTAAAAGCTATTGAAAAAAAATAGTAGTGCTCTGTTCAGTCCTTAATAAATACAAAGCAGTCTTGTCCAGGCTCTGGGGAAAATTAATTAACACGCTGTACTGCTCATTGATGCTGTGTCCACTCAGAAGTAGCCGGTCAGCACACGCAAGTGAGAAAACAGGAAGTTGATGAGCTATAGGGATTGTGTAGACATCAAGGATTGGAAGTTATAATCAGATGTCTAGGGGAATATGAATTTGCATGTGGTGGAATTAGGACACCCAGTTATATCTGAAGACTCTGGAAAGAACTCACCCAAAATATCCTTGAAGTGAAAGGTTTGAAGGTTCAGAAGATGGAGGACCAGCTAGGTGGATGGGGGGTGGGGGGAAGGGCTGCGTTTCCTATAATATTTTTCTCAACAGCATGGTATACTGCCAACAAAATCAAAAGCGACAGTACAGGGTCTGTTTTATGCAGACAATTTAGGTTGAATTACCACAGTAGAATTTAAAAGCAGCTAAAAGCGGGTAGGACGGGAGGTGGAGCCAGAAATAAACTCCACCTTTCAAATCTTTACCTGCAGTCTTCTGGGACAAGGGTGCCAAGCAGGTGAAAAAAACACTTGGATGCTGGAGTTACCTGCTTGCGTGGTGGTCCTCGGTGAGTGTAGCCACCTGGGGTGGGGGGTGGGCTGTTCCAGGGTGGGAAGCAATCACATGATATTACTAAGATGCGCCCCACCCCGAAGCACAGGTTTGCCTCCAGGGAAGAGAACTGGCATCCTTTTGGGGGTTAAGAGCCGAACTCCTCTCTCTTCCGGTGGGAAATCCTTTTGCTGAAGAGAATGAGAAGCCGGGGTGAGATTGAGGCATCGTGCATTCTCTCGGAAGTGAACCATGGTCGCACAAGATGACTCAGTGGATACGGCACAAGCCTCACAGCCTGAGATGGAGCCCCAGAATCTGCGTGGGAAGGGTGGATAGAGCCGCCCCACAGAGTTGTACCACGGTGTATGCGCATGCATGTCCACATGCACACACGCGTAACACATGCCCAGTGTTTTGTAACATGAACTAAGAGAACTTGTTCTGTGGAGAAAAATAGTCCTTAGCATTTATGGTCCTGAAGTTCAATCTTCAGAGGAGAAGAGGACCATTCTGGAATTACTTCCATCCCAGCCCAGGAGTCTGCTGGCTTCCTGATACTGGGTGGGTCTCAGAGGATGTGGGCCGTGCTATTAGCTGTTGTGATTTTCGATATGATCATACCTGATAAGAAAATGTGTCATCATCTGGGGCAGACTTGAGCAGACCAATCTTTTCCATGAGACCAATACATGGTATTACAAAACCACACATAGGCAAAAGACCTGTCACAGGAGAGAAGGTATCGACTCCCTTGAGTCTCACAGGGTGTAAAAGCCACTGGTAGCAATTTCAGATCCATAGCCTAACTTATCACGTGCTCTGCTGGGTGTGATCATTCATACCTGCTGTCTCCGCCCTTGGCAAGGTGGAGACCACCCTGAGCCAATCAGTTGTCTCCCCTGGACTGTGTGCTGAGTCCCAGGTCAGTCTGGGCTACCGTGGATCCTGTCTTAGAAAAACCAGCAAAGGGAAACTTCCAGACCTTTCAGAATTCCCTAAAGAGGGCTGGGGGTGGGACTCAGTGAGTAGAATGCCTAGTGGGAACGAGGTCCTGGGGGCTGATCCCTAGCACTGCACAGGCATAAAATGAGGCACTTGCCCCTTTCCTCCCCCCAAGGGCCACGTTTGCTGGTGGCACAGCTTCTGTTTTCGCTGCTCTCTCTCTCTGCTCATGCAGCCGAGATCTGGCATGACAGTGTGGTTTGCAGGGACACCACGACCCCTCCGTACACATCTCTAGGACTCATCTGTGCACAACTGCCATCTCCATGAGCAAAAAGCGCTAATAGTAAGTTGCTGCTTCCTTGTTTTCTGGTGTGGACAAGGAGCCCTTGCCTTCCATGAGCACACTTCCAACACTGTCCCAGCGTCTGGAATCTGGGCACTAGGAGTGGGAGGTAGGAGAGAGAAGGGGGAGGTGCTATATCATTAGTATGTAGTGACCAAGCTGCTCTTCTCCCTCAATTAGACCTTGTCCTCTAGGGAAAACTCGGCCCAGATATCTGCGAGCCCTGGAGGGCAATCAGAGGTTTTGGTTAGCTTCATAGCTACTTGGCAGGACCCTTTCCATTCCGCTTATGCAATGTGTAAGACCCCAACTCTCCCCACGGTTTCTTGGGAGAGGTGACGCTCGGTCAGGAAACAGCGTCTGAGACTTGCTCTTAATTCCACAATCACTCTGTAGGCATCTGACATACAGAGGGACTCTGTCCTCTGTGACCGGGCCAGTGGCCTGTTTGTTTTTTTTATCAATTAGGGGACGTACAGGGTCGAGTGGTTTCCGACGAGAGGCTGCTGGCAGAGATGCAGATAGATGCGTTTGGCATGTTGATGCTGATAGCTGAGAGCGCGCATGTCTCAGGTTGGGATGTTCTGGTCTCTTACTGGTTTTGCTGGGACGACTGGACACACTCCTGTGAAAGGAGATGGGTCGTGACCCTTCCACACTGGCTTTGAGAGAGCGTGTCATCCCAAGTCAGGAGGACTGGGGAGAAGAACACTGTCAAGTTTCAGAACGACTCACAGGATGTGGGGTGTTTCGAAGGGGAAGGCAGGAAAAGCCCCAAGAGGCTGCTGGGAAAGTGGAGCTCTGGGTTTTTAAAGGGTCGACGACCTAACATGTCTGCTCACGGCTAAAAAGAACGCGGAACACTCCACATTCCCATGTGGAGAAAAACAAACCAAGGTTGTGATCCTCATGAAAGAAAATGGATTCTTTTTCATTTAACTTCTGAAGCCTTGTATTTTATTGAATTTTTAGCATTTTTTTTACTGCTAACTGACTTAATAGATTTTATGCACTAAATTGTGCAATATTCAGTGGTTTTGACCCAGGCGTAGAAAACTTAAGGAGGGGGGAACCACCAAAGGGCTTTTTTCTCTCCCTGATAGGAGGTTGTTGACTATGAAATTCATCAGGCTTGAACTTGTAACTTGAACCTATTTCCGTGTATCTGTTGCCTTTGGATGCAATTTAGGGCTGAGCGTTCAAGTATGTAAATGTTCTCCATGTAACAGGGATTTGTCAGTGTTTAGCGAATACTTTGTTTGCTCTCAAGTCTTTGCAAAGGTAAAGTTGAATCTACCGGCCTATGGTGGAAAGCAAAGGTGTTTAAAGATCTGATTCTCCACCTCCGTGGTTTTTGTTTTTTCTTTTGTAAACTTCGCTTCTGAATGAGCTGCAGAGTAGGTAGAAAAGAAGAAGGTAAATCAGAGATGCCAGTATGATGTTGGCATAAGAACCAGAAATTCTTCTACAATATAAATGCTTTCTGGTTCTATAAGTAACTGGGCTCTATTTCCAAAGTGATTGTTCTCCTCCTGGAGGGGATCTTAGGGGACTTCGGGCTGAGCCCAAGATCCCTCTGCTTTCTTAGCCACCCTCTACACCAAGTAGTTGATTTTTCAGACCTCCTCTTGTACCCCACCCTTGACTCCCTGGTTTGGTCTTCACACCCGTTCTGTCTGACTCTCTCAGATGACTTGACACAAATGAGTAGGAATTTTAAGAAGCTTGGCACAGGTATAAGAAAGAACATGTGTAGACTTGGAGGAACATCGAAACAGAGCATTTAGCTCCCCGATTTGCTGGAGACTAGCCGAAGAAGCAAGCAAGCCACATAACGCTCTTATCCTCTCTTCTTTTCTCATCCATCTCTGAAGAAAGTGAATAATAGCATCGAACGCAAAAGGACTTGGCAAAGGATGGAGGGAGGTACGAAAGGCACTCAGCGCAATTCCCCACATGTAGTAGGTGCGTGGCACGGCATGCGTGCTGAGTATCAGGAAAGTGGCCCTCCTCTCCTAGCAGTGGTCCCTCGTGTGTGTCACTTGCACAGACTGAAGTTAAGATGCGACTTCATTGGCCGGTGCACTTCTCAGGGGACCTGGACCATGCCTGTGTGAACTCGGGTGTGAATTCTCATCATATAAATACCCTCCGAGAGGCTCCTGCCGGCCAGATTCCAGCCCTGCGACTGTAATCATTCTTACGCACCCTTCAACCCGCTGGAGTTTATAAAGCGCTTCCTCAGTGCCGAGCACTGTGAAGTGGGTTACTCTCCTCATTTAACACTGGCTTCAGCCTTTCATCCCCCTTTTTACAGAGGAGGAAGCTGGGACTCAGAGGCAGGCCAGCAGCCTGCGGGATCCTAGGGCTAGCACGTCACTGCAGCTGACTCCCAGGCCTGAGCTCGCCCCTCTACCGTCCTGACCCCGTGGTCTCAGCTCCACAGACTGTCACGATTGTCCCCAACTCTGTGATGCAGTCACTGGGGACGAATCCAGAATGCATCAATGCAGACGCAATACAGATAGAAATGTGTACATCGTAGGCCAGTGGGGTGAATGTAGGTGGAATGGACACAGATATCATGAGGTCGGGTAAAGGCCAGTTTAGAGGTCCACAGACCATGATCCGGGCACATTGCGGGGAGGGGGTATCGAACCACAAGCCAGGTTGCGGGCAGCAGAAATTGGGGAAATTCCCAAAGGCTAGAGAGCAAGCAGCAAGTGTGGTAGAGAGAGATGGCCGGAAATGAGTTCTGCAGAGTGGATGGGGGGCTCCAGACATGAAGAGCCCACTGGTCACTCTAAACAAAGTTATCCTGTATCCTGAGAGCAGTGCGTGCTCCTGTGTTTAAGGCTCAAGGGATGATTAGGGACAGTCAGGTGGAACCCAAAACCTGTCCCTTTATCTTTTCAAGAGGGATTAAAAGGCTTTGGGATGGCGCTAAGGGACCCTCCTCTGACATGACCAGACCCTGTATGCTGCTGAGAGATGCATGAGAAATCCCCCCTTACCACCAACATCTTCAATAGATTTTTGGACTCTGCTCATTATCAATTGATTCCGGGAACTTTATTATGATATGGCCGGAGATGAATGGGGGGGGGTAGTGGTGTTTTGATGGCAGAAGGCGGGAAAACAAGTTCAATTGTACTGCTCAGGAAAGCGGGGCCATGGAAAGCTGCGGGGAGCATAGCTTTGATTCCAAAAACCCCCGTAGAGCTGTTGGTGCTACAAGCCAACGCGTAAATTAAAGGTTGGAGCCAGCTTTCAAGTATCGACGATCGAGAAAAAAAAATGCTCAACCCCCACTCACGTACTTACCCAGGCTTGTTAAAATCAAAATACACTCTTGGCTGAGTCGGCAGCACACAGCCGGTATAATTATGACATTGAAGATCGCTGTTTGAATTGGGGCTGCTACGGAGCACGTTTATGTAAAGATAGGCTTGGGACGCTAATCGGTGCTCTTGTCAAAACCGAGAACCCAAAGCACGGCACGAAGTGGTTTTTTTTTTTTTTTTTTTTTTCTCTCAAGTTATTTCTGTGTCCATCTCTCTGGTTATTTCTCCTCTAGGT
This sequence comes from Typhlomys cinereus, assembly GCA_023101885.1. NCBI lineage: Eukaryota > Metazoa > Chordata > Mammalia > Rodentia > Platacanthomyidae > Typhlomys > Typhlomys cinereus. The sequence goes on from JALPQD010000043.1 coordinate 9,344,097, forward strand.
ATATGGAGGAAAAGCCCGGCTTTTGTTGAATTGCTTCTGCATTATGGTCGTTTGATTTCCAGGCCACGGGGCTAAGTCTTCTTGCTGATGGTTTTCTCTTGAGGATAGAAATGATACGGATAGGACTCAGTTTACCTTGGAGATGAGATGTGATAGTGTGTTGAAGGCGGTCAACTTCAAAACTATTTTGAAGTCTCTCTCTCCGTATGTCTGTGCCTCTGTGTGTGTGTGTGTGTGTGTGTGTGTGTGTGTGTGTGTATAGATGTAAGTGTGCCTCTGTGTGTGTGTATGTTCTCTGTGTATGTGTGTCCCTTTCTTTATATGTGCGCCTCTCTGTATATGTAAGTGTGCCTCTGTATGTGTGTGTCTCTTTCTCTGTATGTGTGTGTGAAAGTGTACTATGTACACATACGTGCGCAGAGGCCAGAGGTGAACCATGAACGCCCTTCTCCTTTGTTTGTAAGTCAGCGCTTCTCGCTGAACCTGGGGTTTACCACTTCGACGAGCCTAGGCAGCCGGTGAGCTCTCGAGGGCCTCCTGTCTCTGCCTCCCCCTGGCTAGACTGCAGGACTTACTATGTGCAGCTGGGCGTTGAAACTGTTCCCCATGCTTGTGCAGAACACTTTACTAACTAAGCTGTCTCCCCAGCCCTAAAGAAGTGACTAAAGAAGGGTACTCAGCCTTTGGGCTGTATGCGGTGATAACTACATTTGAGATATTCTCAAGTCTGAAATATCTGGGGGGGGAGCTTTTTCCAGATTTGGGAGCTTTTCAGATTTTCCTATTGGGGCCGCTCAACCAGTAAGATTTACATAAACTTTCCCAAATCTAGAATCGACGTGAAACTTGGGCCCCCAGCATTTCGGGGAGACTGCGGAGTCGCACACAGATCTGTGGGAGCTGCTGCAAGGATTGTAGCTCTTGAACCTCCTCCTCCCATTCCCCAAAACTGGTGCTTCTGAATTTCTCATACTCTGGCATGTTTTACTTAGGAGATGGTTCTGGGTATATCGCCCTGATGCCTGCCCTTCGTCGAGGATGATGACTTTCGAAGAGAGGGGACAGAAGGATGGTGCTGTGGGTTGTGTCAGCATGCTCTTCTGAGGGGTGGCTGTCGATCATTCCCTGGTAGGAAGCACAGGCTCCATCATGGACAAGGTTAGCTGAGAACAAGCGTCCTCCAGCTAGGGGGTCATTTCACAGGACCCTAGAACTATGCATCACGGAAGCTTCTAGCCCATTGTGACTACAGTCACACAGACTAGAGATAAAAAGCCCAGCCCAGGACTACTTGATAGACGATTCAGGAGCAGACCAAGGGTCTCTTCATTCCTCTGCCAGGGTCTGTCCACACCTCTCACTTCCTCTGCGAGCACCACAAAGATTTTCAGAAGGTAATATCACTAGCTTACTGGGCCTGCTTACCTCTGGTAACTGGGCAATACGTTTTATCAAAAAGTCAAGCTGTTTCTATTTCTATTAGAAAACATATGTGTGTATGATGTGGGGGGTACATTCTAGCTGTACATGTCTGTGGAGGCCCAAGAAGACCTCGGGAATCATCCTGGATTGCTCTACCTCCTTTATTGCTTTGCTGTGGAGTTTCCTAAGCTCAGCCTTCCAGAGCAGGAATTGCAGGCTGCCGCTGTATCTATCTGTCTGGCATTTTTACATAGGATCCGAGGATCCAGCTCAGATCCTTCTGCTTCCAAGAGAAAGGCTTTAACCTTTGAACCTTCACCCCAGTCCTTACTTAGACTTTAAAGATGAAGGAAAACACAGGAAACTACTTAGCATACATTTCAGTGAGTCTAGACCGTGTCAGGGAAGCCAAGAGACCGTGTCAGGGAAGCCAAGAGACCATCGTCCCTCAAACCCAGCATGAAAATGTATCTGGTGGCTGTGGTTGTCCTGCGGGAGACAGAGAGACATTCCTATCCTGGCCCCACACCCCAGCAAAAAAACAGAACAGTAAATAACAAGCTTTGGATAACACAGATGGGTAAACATTTCCAGAACGGAATCTGTGCTATAGTGTTGACAGAGTCACTGGTAGGCAAGAAAAAAAAAAAAGAAAAAGAATTTTTATCAGCCATCCAACACCAGACTCAAGGCAGGAGAGAGATTTGGAAATAACACGTAATTAACATGGTAAAATACATCCTCGCCGCCTGGGCTTGGTCCCGACAGCCATCTCTCTGATCCTGACCCCTCGTGGGACTCTGGAGAAAAGAACCATTCAGAAAGGTTAAGTGGCTGATCCAACATCACCAACATCACTACTTAGCAGCAGAGCCAATTTCGGAACTTTGGCCTCTGGACTCCCTGTCCAGTGGTCCAGCTACTGTGCCGTGACCCTCTAATTGAATCGGTATCCTGCCCATGACTCAGGGTTACCAGAGTCAGGTTCGTGAAAACCCTCTCTATGTGAACAGGAGTTGAAGAATGAATCATCATTGTGAAAATTATCCCTGATCTTCAACATCTGCAAAGGACAAAACGTGTCCAAAGAAAGGACCTCCACCCCCCCCCACACACACACACATCTAAATCTCAATTCATTTTCAGATCCAGAAAGGAAGGCCGTTTGGGTGTGGACATTGAGTAACCAACAAGTATTGTCGAAGTGCTGTATTGGAATCTTCTGCAGTACGCGGCTGACTCATCTTTGAGTCTACCAGGCAGGAGGGGTGGGGGATGGCCAGGTCTGGCCCCCTCAGGTCCCTTCACACCCATTGGTGTCTGGGCTTTCACCTCTTCCTTCTCTGGACTCTTTTTATCTGCTTTGTAAATGTCAGCCTTTGTTCTCTGTGGCAGTGTGGGTTTCTCCTGTTTTATCTTGCTCTCCTCCGGCTGACGTATTTGCATCTCTTTAGCGGCGGTTAATATCTGCTAAATCAAACCATATTGACTTCAATGGCTCCCATTGATTTGCCCACTCAAAGGCTGCTTCAGCTGTGGGTCCGGCTCTCTGAGAAGTCTTTGTCACCTCGAGGTTTCACTGACTGGAAACCTTCCTTGTCCGGTCCCCTCTTTTACCCCTGCATTATTCCGTTGCTCCCTCTGCAAGCTGCTCATCCGAGCAGGCTCCGTCACGGCTGTAAACCCGATCCTCCTTTGGCTCCTTCTGATTTGGTGAAGAGTCCAATCTGCTCACTGGTCAGCCCTCACTTGTTTTCACTTTTAACTTCCACTTTCCCCCTCCCACTCCCCCCCAGGCTATTACAGGGACCACAGCTACCAACTGTCACCTTCAGCTAAGCCCATGTGAATCCTCCCCCCATTGCACAGATCCTGAGCATCCGTAGCCAGGGGACTCAAGCCTTGAGAATATGGAACCTTGGGTTTCTTTTTAAGAGGGTCCAAGAGCAGCAAGCCACTTTCTTTGAGTCAATCAACCTGTTTCCGGTCTACGGTACCTCCCGTCACAGAGAGATGATTCAATTCTAAATGCCAGAAGAAAGGTGTCAGAAGACACCAACCACCAAAAGGCCTCTTCAAAATTATGTCACCAGTCCCATTTATTCTATACTCCAGGATATGGCACAATCTTGAGACCTGCTTTCTGGTTTGTTTTTGGCAAAGCCATCTGAACCGAAATCTTATGAAATAGATCAAAACCCCTTGGTCAACTTTTACCCTCAGGTCTCTCAACAACTGCTAGCTCTCCCCTCTCAAGAAAGCTTATTTCTGTGATGTAAGGAAGGAGAGTGTCTAAAATACACTTAACAGGGGTGCTGAGAGTCAAGACCAACTTCTGTGCCAGGAGAAACGAAAGGAGCTCGCGCGTGGGTGAGGTTTATGCTGAGGGCTGTAGAAGCGTGGGGGGGGGCTTGCTCTGACAGAGCCCCAGATCAGAGCCCGGCCTGTCTCCTCCTCCTGAGCGTAAGTACCAAGTCCCGGATCCCCATCTCTGTCCCCTTCCCAAACCAGCTTCTGTGCCACCCTGATGGAGCCAAGGTTCTTGTTCCTTCTAAGAGGTGTGTCCACACTGCGCTTGGCTGGGTCATGCAAGAAGTTCAGGTTCTTAGCACTCGAACACTCTTCTTTCTCTGGGTTGTATAAGCCAAAGAGAAAGAGAGAGAGAGAACAAAATGAAGGCCTCCCCTGCCAGGGTACCTTTCCAAGGCTCTTCTGGGGGGCGTATGTGGGCATTGCTGTCTGAGCCAACTGACCATTACACTCCCCATGGTCGGGCAGCCCTGTCTTAGCAGAACAGAACAGTGCATGGGGCAGAAGTGACAGAGGAACTTCAGACACCCAACTACCCATTTTCCAACAGCGACCCACTCCTGTCCACAGAGTCTGTTGCCCTGGAAACCATGCTGTCTTGTGAACATGTGTTGTGGACACGTTTTAGAACATCTCTGGAGAGCTGCCAGGGTCTCGTGGGCAGAGACCCAAGGGCAGAACCCTCGGGCGCTGGGGACCACATCACCACAAAGAATCATGAGGAGTAAGATGTCCAGAGTACCAAGCCTGAGGAACCCCGACATCCCCACTGTAGATCAAGTGTCTCTTGCATGTGACATCTGCATTGTTCAATCAAAGTAAACTTTATTTTGAATCGATCATCTTACCCAGAGCTGGTGAGACGCACCTCTAATCCCAGTTAACTCAGGAGGCCGAGCCAGGTGGATCTCGAGGAAGCTGAAGATGGCAAGATCCTGTCTCTAAATATAAAAATAAGAAAGGACTGGGATTTTAGCTCAGTGGTAGAGGGCATGCCCAGCAGGTGTGAGGTCTTGTGCTTGGTCTTCAGGGGGTAGGGAAAAGTTCATCTTTGCTGTGTGTGTGTGTGTGTGTGTGTGTGTGTGTGTGTGTGTGTGTGTACACACGTGCACGCATGCTATGCGCGCAAGTACACAAGTGTGTGTGTGCACACGCATGTTCATATGCACACAAATACCAGCAACTGCCATTCCTTAGGTATAGTCTGCCTGCCTTGGTTTTTCGTTTGTTTATTTGTTTGTTTGTTTGTTTGTTTGGCAGGGTCCTTTGCCATTGGCCTGGAGCCCACCAAGTAAGCTAGGTGGCCTGGCCAGTGAACCCCAGGGGTCCTCCTGCCTCTGTCTCCCCAGGATTGGAATTACAAGCAGAGAGCTCCACATTCGGCCTTTCTTTAGATGTTTGGGGGATCAGATTCAGATCCTCGCACTTATAAGGCAAGCACTTCACAGACTGACCCATCAGCCCAGCCTCTGTCTTTATTCTTAAGTATTGAAGTGCCCGGGAAGAGATGCCGGTCCTGGGAATGACCTCGAGCAGCGAGTTGGCAAGAGAAGCCAGGTGCCTGCTGTGTGGTGGACTAGAAGCTGCCTCACTAGTGAACGATTCACAAACCCAAATGCTTAGGGTCCCCAGGCAGGGGAACTGGGGTGGGGAGAGAGCGCCGCAGCCCTGGTCTCTGTCACCTTCTGCTTACAGCCCACTGCAGGACAAGCTCTTCCCTCCATTTTGTTTTCTGTGGGAATATGGAGATCTGGACTCCCGCGTGAAGCTCCCCGGTTATTAACTGCTAGAAATGTCTTTGATTCATAGACTCCTTGTAGGAAACCTCATCAGTGACTACGGCTGAGTCATCTTGACTTCTTAGTGTCTTAACTTGTAAGTCACTTTATCACGACCAAGGTTATGCGTCTAGACACTAGACAGAGGATGCAAGCTCATCTCTCAAGTGGATCTTCACGTGGCTCCTCCGGGACTGAAAGTCTCAAGTGAGGTTAGTCCAGGTCCCTCAGCAGAGTGTTCACGGCCCCAGAAAGCAGGGATCCCCCCCACTAGCTATTTCTTCCATCCTCACCCTTTCCCATCACCTCTCTTGGAGACCCAGCCGGGTCATCTATGACCTACCATGTATGTTCACCGTGCGACCTCCACTTGGCTTTCCTTGGCCCATCTCGAGCTTTCCCCCACCAAGGGGACAGCATTCATCGAAGCAAATAACAAGTGATCCTCCCAAATCCTCCCCCCTCAAAAAAAATATCTGAGTTGGTACGTTATACCACTGTGTTCGTCAAACGTTGTTCCTGTACACGTCCATCCCCAGGATCCAGTAAGATCAAAGACTGGCTGAATAAGAAGCCAAATCCATCCTTCTCTTTTCTGTGTAAGCTTAGCTTTCAGAAAATGTAAGCCACGCTTCCTTAATTATCCACCTGTGCATCTTGTGACTAGCTAGGAAATTTCTGCATAGAATACCAAAACTTCCCTTACCTCTTCCTACGAGTGATTATTCAGGAAAAAAAAATAATCTTACAGGTGGCAATAAGGGAATGACACCTTTTTGCACCACCTAAGAACTTAAGAGAGAAAAAAGAAAAATCATAGCGACAAGTATGCTTATTAAGCACTTAGAAAAGCCCTGAAATAAGTATTTTTACCCAGTTAAATATTTTGCGTCTATACTTAGATCTATAAATTGCTATTCTTTGAACTTGAAGTGGATTTTGAACTGGGTGCTCCATAATTATAATAATCACATATTATATATATGTATGTGTGTGTATATATATGTATATATATATATAGTTAAGCTGCATAGACATTAACTAATTAATTCTTGATCACACAGCCTAATAGGAAGACTTTCCTTGTTATCGTATTTTTAGGGTGTGCATATGAGTGTGTGTTAATTACAGACCCCGTCGTGTTACCGGGGATGCTTCCTTTCAAATTAACTGACATCAAGGGTGCAGTAGGTAGGTAAGAAACTTGTGTTAGAATTCCCTTCTGTTTTCAAGCCAAGAGGTAAGTGACACTTAGCAACCCATCAAATGTCTGGCTTCAGTCCCAGGACAATTCATTTTCCTTAAGTGTTTAAATGCTTGTTGGAGGAGGTGTGTGGTCGTTCTCAATTCAGGCCACATCATAATTGCCTAATTAAAAAAAAACAGGTGGTCTCTAAATATATTTGAGCCAAATTGAGATTTACTGTAATCCTGGTTCTGGATAGGCGACATGACTAATTAAGTTGTCCCCATTAGATTATATGCTTTCAGAAGTGGCCGCTGCCTGCTGTCACTCATCCACTAGCAAGTAACTTCCTCACTGGTTAGTACCCTGAAACAGAACCAGAAGGCACTGGTGGAAGCTCAAGTTTAAGTATGCATGTACTGTAGATGAGAAGATGTGATAAAGCACAAATGCGATTTATTTCATTATTCAGCCTAAAGATGTTGCAGATCCAGCGAGATGATTCAGTGGGTAAAACACCTGCTCTTTCAAACCCTGGTGATTTGAGTTGGAGCCCTAGAAGCCCAAGTAGTAGAAGGGGAGAGAACTGACTTCCAGAAAGTTGTCCTTCGATGTCCACCCATGTGCCATGATATAAGTATAGCTCTCTCCAATAAAATATTTTTTATTTTATTTTTTTAAAGATTTTTTAATTATTTATTATTTATTCAATTGTGCATGTATGTGTGTGTGCGCACGTATGTACGTGTGTGTGTGTGTGTGTGTGTGTGTGTATGTAGAACCACGGACAAATTCGGGAACCACCATGGATGCCTCCACCTCCTCCTTGTTTACTCTGCCCAGGGATTCACAGGCGTCGCCTGGCGTCTATACGTGGGGTCTAGGATCCGAACTCAGGACCTTCTGCCTGCAAGGCAGAGGCTTAACTCCTAAGCCACCTCTCCAACCCCCAAAATATTTTTTTAAAATGCAATAAGGTATTGCAAGTGCGTCTGCTAATACATATATAAAGCAGATTGCACCCGCTATCGTGTACACTGTAGGATTCTCTTTGACACCTTCAGTCAACACCAGCACTGACCATGGTACTTGAACCTCTACTTCAAGAAAGTGTGCCTTTAAAGGTTTAAAATGAGCGTCACATTTTTTTCTTAGTCCCAGGGATGGAACCCCGGAACCTCCGTATATCAGACCCAGCCTCTTCTGTGGGTGCTAGACTCTCAACTCCCCCTTCTTTTGTGTTTTGAACAGAGAACAGTGTCTTATCTGTGGAATTTCCTTAAGACTCATTTTTGGAGAACACACTAATTTTATCTAAGTCAAATTGTGTCGCATCTGTTAGCTTCCATCGTCCCTTGGACTCAGCCCGTGTGAAAAGAAGGCAGTGTCCTTCCCCGGGTGCTGATGGATGAATGTAAGGACCGAGGTCTCAGGACCTTCTATCTTTCTGCTGAGATATCGCCGGAACATGATAGATTCTCTTGAGCCTGGCTCACAGGGCAGGAACGTGGCTGTTGGCCATGGCGGGTGGTAAGCCATGGGCCGGGGCATTGAGCTTAAAGCTCCATCTCCCAAAGACAATCTGGCAGTAAATTCACTGGGAGGTCAGCGAGTCCAGGATGCCCAGTTGACCCAGCGCCTCACCTTTCCTGGCTCAAGAATTCTCTTTAACCTGACCAGTAGGTCAGACAGAACATAGTCTGGCAGGCTCGGGAAACACCTGTCTGGGTACGTGGATGATTCTCTGCTGGCTGTCATGGTGACCGCTAAGACCTGTTCCCAAGGGAGAGTTTATTTGGTGGACCAAATGTGCAAAGCCTCCCATTTGGATTCAAGTCGGTAACCACAGCAACACGAAGGATTCCTGGAATCTTCTTCCACATGCCAGACACTTGAGCCACAAGTCTGACCACAGTTAGCTTCAAGCGACTCTTAGATAGGAACTCTTATTCTTCCCATTTTCCAGATGAGGGAAGCTGAGGGCTGGAGAGGTCAGGTTTTACACACGAGACCATACTGAGGGGTCTAAACCAGAGCCCATCCACCGTGTCTCCTCCTCAGCTGATGCACCCTTCCCCCAACTGTGATCTGCATGGTTGTCAGATATTGGGGGTGTGTAACCACAAGCCTGCACAAGTCAGGGGCCCCAGAGCAGGCTGGGTGTGGGGCCTGCAGGGTATGGGGTGCACTTTCCCCTTCCCCCAAGTGTGTGCTGACAAACAGGGCTTCTTCTAAACAAGCTGTGGGTCGCAATCGCCTGTGTGTGTCCGTCCTGGAGGGGACACTTTCCCAGTGACCGCTGAGAATGAACCTCCGAGAACCAGGACAGGTGACCAATGATGCCCCATGACTATGGCTACCCAGGAAAAGCCATGGTTTAAACCTCTAAGGAAGGCATTTTCTGGAAGATTCTTTGGGGGTCCAATAGTAACTCCCAGAGTTTGCTGGGAGTTCTCTGGCCCCCATCCATTCTGTTTCTGAAACCCAGGAGTGAGTGCTCCGATCCCATCTCCACGCTGCAAGTGGCGCCAGGGGAGGCCCAGATACGTGTCCCTGTGGTCCACTTCGCAGGGAGCAATCCAGGCTCCTGCGTGCATTTGGCCTGCCCGCTGGTTGAGCATACAGCTCGGTAAGAGCTCAACTGCCAAGGTCTGCTCCTTGTTGAGGTAGATTCCTGTCTCTAGTCATATCCTCCATCCACTCCCTAGACTAAAACTGCACTCAAGGCAAAATACCGGAAGTGGAATTTCACATGGGAAACAGCAGGTGTCAGGCTAGGCAGAGAATGGCCTGACGGTATGTATTTGCCCAATCAGAATCGTGTGCTTAGTGGGTGAAGAGAAATATTTATGGGATGGCTAGGCAGTGGGGATTTCTGATGGAATAGCTAAATTACGCGGCTTTGTTTTGATTTTGCTTTGCTACACTGAGTCTGGCTCACTTTGGGAGCGCTTCTATTGTTAAGACTATGGCTTTGAATGGACACCTAACCCCCCCCCCCCCCCGTTATTAATAACCCTCTCGGAAAATACATGTGTGTTTTAGAGTTTGGACTGTGGTGTAGTAAAGAAGGCATCCCAAAGGCCTTGGGAGCCATCTTGTGGTTAAAATATCTTCCTGGAGTTTGTGGGTCTTTGAACAAAGCCCCAAACTCTTGCATTTATGCCAAAGATAAATGAGTTTCACTTTTTTTTTTTTTTTTTGCTCCCATGACTTTGCTGTCAAAATTGTGGCTACTCCTCACTTACTGACATTTTTAACATTTTAAAAGTACAGATGAAAATTTCCTGCATTTCAAATTATTTACATTGGAGAAAATCACCGCCATCCCGTGGATGTTCATATGTGTTCAGAGGTGTGAGCTTGCAAATGCATGTGTGGGGGCACATGCATGCACTCACATGTGTATGCATGTACATTGTCAAAGGTTTGGCTTGCTTCAAGAGTGAAGATGCTGTGGGCTTTTTAATATATTTTTCTAATTTTCTAACTTTAGCACACATAGCTTCTAAATAGGAAAGGAAAAGAAAAGAAAAAAAAAGCATGAAGTTACAATTAAATTTTATTCCTGCCTGTTGCAAAAGAAGAGGGCACATTGCCCAAGCAGCCCGGCTGGAAGGATGCCCTTAGGATCTGTTCATTCAGCAGCCTCAGAACAAAAAATGCCAAGGCTCGGCGACCGGTGGGGCTGTGTTCAGGAAATAGAAGGATGTGGCTAGGGAAGACATGTCCCTGGTTAGGTCTCCGGCAGGTCGCCACTTCAAAAAGCACTCTGGAAACACTCTGCAGAAACAAAAGAAAGAAAAAAGGAAACCAAAAAAACAGAAAAATTAAGCATGCGTTCTGAGTTTTTAAAGTGGCCTTCGAGTTAATGTTGTACTGGTTAATATTGTCGCAATTGCAAGATCATTTCTACCCAAGCCTCTTTAGGAACAAGAGTTTCCAGAGAAATCTAATGAACCACAGTCTTGCTGGGGACCCGAGTAAGACTAGGTCTGATCGACTTCTTTTTCCTTCTGACTTTGCCAAATATGAGCTAGCGCCCTGGCATGGTGTGGCCCAAGGATGAGTCGAAGGCATGAACTGACATCACTCTAAGATTCCTTGATGCAAATGAAATTGCTTCCTCACCAAACAAACAAACAAACAAAAAACAAACAAACACAAAAACCAGAATCAATCTTGACTGTGCCTCATCCACAAGAAAAAAGAAGCCAAGAAGAGAAAGAGAAAACGTGGTGACCAAGTTTATGAGATGATCGATATCAGATTTCAGTATATTTGGGGGAGGGTGAATTTGCCTGACTTAGCAAAATATTAATTGATTTGACATTCCTTAAAATGTAACTACTCAAATGCGTGGAAGAGAAAGAAAAGCTTTCTCAGCTGCTCAGGATAATTATTGAGGTATTATGCCGGAGATAAAGGAGTGGCCCTCACACATCCCCACAGTCACTTGGCTGTTTGAAGGACAGTATCTCTCAGTTATGGTTCCCCCCTTTCCTCATACAGCGTGACCTCACCTGTCCTCGTTTGTCCTCCCATAACCTCTTCTCTCGGGATCCAGCTCAGGAAGTCAGCAAAGGGCCTTGGGACCTGCCAAAGTCCTTTTTGAATCCAGACCCTTATCACCTGGAAGCTTCGATGTCAGACCTGGCACATGGATAATTGCTTTCTGCACAAATTCCCTTCCCCACCCCCGCAAGCAAAGAGTGGGTGGAGAACAGAGACTTAACATTGCCTAGGATTTGGAAGGTGCTGGTTCAGTCCCCAAAACTGCAGTCTGTAAAGAAGGGAGAGTGGTAGCAAAATGCAGAGTGGACCTTATAGTGCCTGGGGGAGCCAACCGCTTAAGGGGGGCGGCTTTGGAAAACACAATGACTTCTAGTTGGTTCCTATGGGAACCACATCCCTTTCTATCTGAGAGCATTATAGCTTTTTTAATGATTGTATACTTCATTAACAAGCTTCAAATAAATCTTTAAACAAGTTTTGTAATGATTCTTCATCAAGAGAGAGTAGGCCTGAGCTGGGGTTTATTTGGCTCAGATAAATGCTTACCCAGTGTTCAGAAGCCCTGAATTCGATCCCCAACATAAACGAGGTATGGTAGTACAGGTCTGTAATCCCAACACTCAGAAGGTAGAGGCAGGAGGATTAGAAATTGGAGGTCATCCTTGCATGTATAGAGCAATAAGTACCAGGTTACGCGAGACTTTGTCTTTAAATCAATAAAGAGCGAATCACATTCCGTGTGTGTAAGAAGAAAAAGATGTCGTCAGTTTAGATATTGTCCCTAAATATGGTTTAATAGTATGATAAAGTCGTCATTTGTTTTTGTGCGATTGCTTGAAGAGAACACCTGCCATTTAGAAAGTCAGTGCTTCCAAAGTCCCGGAAGAAGCTGTGGTCCGCTGAGAACTGGTCACAGCTTAACTGTGGGGATACTGGAGAGCCCTGGATATTTATTCAGCAAAGTGTCTGAAGTTAGGGACATTGTGTTCTTTGAGGAAATTACTCCCAGAGACAGTTCTGTTTGCCTGTGGTGTACACAGGGCTCTCTGTCTTGTAGCACACGGATTGTGTCCATTTGACCAGCCCAGACTCCAGCGTTTTTAACAGCTGACTTGTGAGTATTTTCACTCCAGCAAGGCTGAGGGTCTCTCACAAGGTAACTGGCCCAAACAGACTGTTTGCTGACTGGCTTTTCTCCCAAGTCACCACAGTCCTGCCTGTGATCTTGCGGTTGTCCCTTGAGCTGGGGTCTCGTGTGTCCCAGACACAAGATAGCCTTGTACTTCTGGTCTTCCTGCCCCCAGCTCGAGTGCGGGCTACCACACCCAGCTTCACCCTGCGAGCTTTCTTTTTCTGCTTCCAAATGAACAGCCTGTGGAGTGTGTTATCTTACACACCCTTTTACGCCGCCCCAGCCTCTAACTCCCCATAACCATAAGCGTTGGGTGGATTTCCAGTGCTTTCCTAATGGAGGAAAGTGAGTCCTTCTCAGATCTGTTTATAGAGAGATGAGGCCCATTCTTCTGAGGCTCAAGAGAGTATTAAGTAAACAGAGGGAACAGGGGTGGGAGAAAGATACTCCTTTCACCACGGAAAAGGAGTAGATAGATGTTTCTTTGGGGCAAAGGAGGCAAAGATAACCAGTGATCCAGTAGATTATCAGATGAAGTTGGGCCAGTATTTCACAAATACTTACTGAGTGTCCAACAAGCAGGTGGTAATGTGTTACATGGAAATACACGCTTCCATCATTTGGCCCTTGTCGTTTACCATTGAGTTGGGGTAGACCAACAAACAGCAAGAATGGCCAGGCATCAACTTGCCTAGGGAGCACAAGGAAATTCAAAGTAGATGCACCATGACAGACAACCAGGGGGAAATGGCATTGTAACTGACAAGGTGTGTCTTCCGTTCCAAAGCTTTTGAGGTGACTCTGAGTCCAGGGCAGACCTCCCAAGATAATGCAGACAGAGTAAATATGACAGACGTCCAGGCATGAGGGACCACATGTGTGACTGGTGGCTTTGTGGGACAGGGCTCACGAGTCCTGCACCTCGAGAGATGCCGACTCTGGGTTAGGATTCACCTCAGAAATGTGGGAAATAGAGACAGAATTTCCTTAAGATATTTAGGCAAGTGATTAAAAACAAACAAAAACCCAAAACTTTTCAGATAACTGTGATTAAAAATAAATAAAAACCCAAAACTTTTCAGATAACCGTCTTAGCCCTTTATGCATCAGAAAAAAGGTTGGGGTAGGAAAGACTAAACACTTTAGATTTTTATCTCCTCCCATTTGTAGGGGCTTTGACTCCTTGATCCCACTTGGAAGGAGACGATACTTCTTCATTCATGTCATTACCACTTAAGATGTGCTTTTCAGTTTCCTTCAATGCACAAGTGATGATAGTGTTTCCTAGAACTGGAAATAAGGGAAATTGCATGTGAGAGCGAGATCTTTCCTTGCACGTTACCTACTACCTTCCATCTCTTCCCACCTGTGAAAGTCCAGCTCATTCCACTTCCCTCCCGACCCAAACCCCCACACGCTGAATGAACGCTTACATCAGCACCATGAAATTCCTTCTGGATTTCAGACACTAACCTGACTTTCAGCCTAAGCTGAGGATTCTTCTGAACGAGGTTGTGCTGGCAATTATCAAGCAGGGTAGACGTTGGCAAGCGCTCGCAGAATGATTACAGGTTTCTCAGAGCCGTGCAGTATAAATAATTGCTGGTTGAAACGCGTTATTGTGAGCAGCAATTTATCCTGAAATTTATATTTGCTCCGTGAAACCAGTATATGTCAAGGACGCCTCGGTCCCGTCCCACCAGCCTCAGCTTGGGGTCTAAGGAGCTGCGGATCCCAGGACGCTTTGAACTCAGCAAGTGCAAAGCAACTCATTTACTCAGTGGGCAAGCAAAGCGGTAAAGCTGTCCCAGCCCCCAGAGGCCGTGCCAGCCCCCACCTCCTGGGACGGTCCAAGGCCATCGTGCACAGAAAGGCCGTTGGGTACCAGGGTAAAGGAGGACATGATTGTGTCCCTGTCAAGTGTCCACCTGGACGATGCCCGTGTTATGATGGTCAGAACACAGGAAACTCTTCGAGACGATGCAGCTCTAAAATGGCTGCAGATGGGGCTGGGAAGCTGGCTCAGGTTAAGCCTTTGCCTTGAAAGCAGAAGGACCTCAGTTCAGATCTCAGAACCCCCATGTAAAAAGGCCGGGTGAAAATAACGGTGACTGGCACTTCCCCTACTGTGGAAGATGAAGCGTGGGAACCCCCAGAGTAAAGCGATAAGGAAATAGAGAAAGCTAGGATGATACCCTAAGTCACCCTGGAGCTTCTACAGGGACACGCAGTGCCCTTCACACACACACACACACACACACACACACACACACACAAACACACTCGGGCACCTCTACACATTAGATAGATAGAAAGATAGACAGATAGACAGACAGGCAGACAGACAGATAGATAGATAGATAGATAAATAGATAAAAGATATTTAAAATAGCCACAAAGACTTATTAAAACATTTATGTTCTTCTCTGGAGAAATTTTAGTTTTATACACTGGCACATTAAAAATAGCTGGGCGGGGCTGGGGAGATGGTGCAGTGCCTCACAATCAAAAGGACCTGAGTTCAGATCTCCAGGTGAGAACACCAGGCAGGTATGGCACAGCCTGTAATTCCAGCCCAGGGAGGCGGAGCCTGGAAAATCCCAGAGCAGAGCAATAAGGAGGTAAAGTCACCCTTGGGCCTTCTTATATACATGCACACACATGGACACTCACCCACATACATGCATGCATACACACACAATATCGGGGGAGGTGCGTGAAGTGCGGGGGTGCGGCTCAATTGGTAGCGTTCTTGCCTGGCATGCATGAAGCCCTGGGCAGCATTCCCAGCACCGTGTAAAGCTTGAGTGTGGCAGCTCACGCCTGGAATCCTGGGATTCAGGAGTGGACAACACAAGATGGGAAGTTCAAGGTCATCCTTGGCTACAGATTGAGGAAAGCCAATCTTGGTGGTGGGGTACCGTCTGCCAAGCCCTCCCCCTCCGGCGCAGCCTGAACAGAAGCTTCCTTGTCCAGACGGGTGACCCCGGGTGTCATCTTCTTGTGGGTGGCTTCTCTTACCCGGTCTGAGAACTCCCCTGAGACAAACACGTCCTGACCGCTTCTCACGGGCTGGCTAGTGTTCTAAGATAGCACCTCCTGTTTCCATTGTCCTTCTGGGGTTCTGAGCTCTCGAACCCTTTCCAGCCATATTTTTTTCCTGATTGTTCAGTGCTGGCTTCGGTATTTAAATAAGTCTTTCCATGGGTCATTAGCCCTGTAATTAATTCCAGCTATTTTTAAATGATTCCTTCGTGATTAAAGAGCAGCCCATGTTCACAGACGCCTTTATTGGGAGAATTGCTCAGCGGGGATGGTCTGTCTTAGGGCCCAAAATACCGTGGATTTCATTCTCATTTCAAAGATATTTGTCATTGACAGGAAGAGCCAAGCTTTCTGAATGAGGATAGAAAACATCCAATGTGTCACTTGTGGAGTACGGTCTCTTGATTTTGTTTTTCTTTCAAATAGTCTCCACAGACACCCGCTGCATATCTGAGGGTCTGTGCTTAGCGTTTGGTTTTGTTTTCAAGTCAGTATTGGTGAATTGCAGGATGTGAAAAAGAGACTTTGTAGAATAGAAGTTTACATTTGCTCTCCAGGATCAAAAAATCATTTACGCAGGATTAGGAGAGACCAGAGGCACAAGCGAACATGCCTTCGTCTTTTCTGGTCCATGTTTGTGCCCCTATAAGATGATTAGGGGAGGAAAAAGTTGTACTCATAGCAGAGGGAAGGGAGGAGATATATGGACCAGTGAGATGGCCCCGAAGGTAAGACGCCCACTTCCAAACTGGTGGTCTAAGTTCAATTCCCAGGAGCCCACATGGTGGAAAGAGAGAAATGACTTCTGAAAGTTGTCCTCTGACATCTACCAGCACAAGTGTGTATTCATTATCTGTCTGTCTGTCTATCTATCTATCTACCCCTATCTATCTATGTTTCTCTCTCAAATAAATAATATATAAAATGAGTTATTTAAAAAAGAAATATTTCCTATGCCCATAAGGTGTGTGTGTTCAGGGAGGGTCCGCTCATAAGCATATGAAATAACGGACAAGTTGAAAGTCCCCAAGAGACTGTGGCCCGAGGGGCTGCTGCGCTGGTTAGCAGCGGGCGATAAAGCTCGTAGAGACATGGCAAGGTAAAGAAGGTGGTCTGGAAGCCTTCAGCCTAGCTGGAGGAAGGTGAATACAGTCAGCGAGCTAACCTCGAACCTCTGCTGATGCGTCCTCTCTCTCTTTGCAAGGGAGGCCCATGCCCCAGAGAGGGTGGGGGGGAGGGGGGCTTCACCTGCTGTTTCTTGCTTATGAGTGGCTCAAAAGCAAACCTGATGCCACATGCACCAGGGAAGGGGCAGCATATTTAGCCCCCTCTCCCATTCATCAGTTGGTTTCAGAATTAGAAGTTGAATCCAAACCACTTTGACCCTGTTCTTTGTTTCTCTCTGTCTCTGTCTGTCTCTGTCCCTGTCTGTCTGTCCTCTCTCTCTCTCTCTCTCTCTCTCTCTCTCTCACAGAGTTTCTTATGGTATTTTATTTATGTATTTATGTGTGTGTAGCAGAGAGCACTGTGTGTCCCTGTGGAGGCCTAAGGGTGATTTCCGGAATCATCCTGGACAACTTCTACCTCCCTTTTTGCTTCACTCTGGGATTTCCCAGGCTCTGTCTCCCAGAGGCAGAAGTGCAGGCTGCTGCCATTTGTGCCTGGCATTTTTTTATGAGGGATCTGGAATCCAAACTCAGGTTCTTCTGCTTGTGAGGCAGAGTCTTAACCCTGCGCCATTGCTCCAGCGCGCCCCCCCCCCTCCGTATTGAGATAGCTGCTCATCTCTGGTCATTCCTTGAAGGTCACTGATCCCAAGATTAGGGCCAGCCTGGCCTTGACAGGCAACATAATCAACTGCAGCACAGTGGATTTCGGCCACAACACACTCCAGAAATCCACCAGACTTGGAATACGAACTGAAGCCCGTTCACCATCTTGACTGTATATAATCCTGGGATTAGGCCATTAATTCCTAGTTCAGAAAAGCAGATGGAGATTAACTTTGATCATAGGACTCTTATCTGAGATCAGATAAAACTACCAAGGCTGATAGTAGCGGTCACTCCCTTGGATTGTTGCACATATACATTCACACTCCTGCATTGAGGCCACAGGACCCTGGAAAGTGCCCACTGCTATGTGAGTGACTCCTAGTTAGGGGAGGAGCCGGAGAAGTTCAATAAGCTGCCTGTGATTATATAACTCGTCTCCCTTTGGGCGCATCCTTTCCCTCTCTGCCAATAACTCCTCCCACCGGGCAGATGTCTGGCTCTGTCCCTGTTGGGCAAAGCTCATGGTCTCTCTCTCTAACCCCGCTGCTGTGAATCCTGAGCAGTCCTGCATTTCTTGTCTCCGAGGTGAGGACACAGGGCTTCCAAGACTCATGGAGCCCCCAGGCTAACTCAGCCTCTGCCCCACCCCGAGTTCTGTGAAAAGGGAGATGGGTGGAGAGCTTGATCACGTGGCGATGTCTCCTCAGTGTCGCCCCCGCTTGGTCACGCCTGGAACAGCCCTTTCTACCTCTCGCCTTTCACCTCTGCTGATGGGGAAATGAGCTGTGTCATCTCCAAGATCCAGAATCAAGTGGTTCTTAAGGTTCCGTTCGGCTCTTTAAAGCACCCTGAATGGAATCCATAGTGTTTCCTTGGCCTCGACGGTCTTATCCAGAGGAGTCTTAACCATTGTGAAGCGTCATGGGCAGCAGAATCCATTAAAGACCTTGCCCCTTCCTTTTTGCCTTCCGAGGACAGACAGTTGGGATTGGAACTCAGGACCTTGTGCTTGATGACTGTGCCACGCCCCTAGGCCATCGCTTCTTAAACCCCTGCTACCGCAGGTTCTTAACAATGTCACCCACCTCTGCTGACCCAGAAGGCAGCA
Source organism: Typhlomys cinereus (assembly GCA_023101885.1). NCBI lineage: Eukaryota > Metazoa > Chordata > Mammalia > Rodentia > Platacanthomyidae > Typhlomys > Typhlomys cinereus. The sequence continues at coordinate 9,362,368 of JALPQD010000043.1, forward strand.
AAGGAGCCCTGGGTCTCACGGTCTCTTCCTTGGGGCAGCGGCTGGATGGTCTGTCATCCTGCTCCCTTGAGGCCAGAGTGGTAAACAGCTTAGACAGCAGGTATTTTCTGTTTGCTTAAAGGACGTAGATTACCAGGGGGAACGAAGGGCAGTCAGCAGCAACTCCAGAGCACACGTGCGCGGCTCTCTTCAGGGAGTCCTGTGAAATCTCCCCGAGAGGAGCAGCAGCTACCTTGTTCCTGGCCGTCTTGGTATCCTTCCAAAGGCATTGGCTTACTGCGATAAAGAACACCGGGTTCCGGACAGCGAAGCTTCGCCACCAGTTAACAGCCAGCGTTCGGCGAAGCCAGGGCATCTCTGCCAATCGCTTCTTGTGTTTTCCCTGACCGCCGTCTTGATTGTTTGGTCTGTTGTCTGCCTGCGCTTTGGCGTAGTTCAGAGGTGTGAGTTTCAGCCATTCATGGTCTGTGGCTTCTGTTACTTCAGGACGAGGGTGGTGGTGTGCACGTGCCCCACACCGTCTGTTTGAGAAGTCACCTCCATGTGGCAGTCCGCAGCTCCAGTTACATCTTCATCCGAATCTCCTTGAGGAAAGCAAAGGGCATTTAAAAAAGAAAAGACGGAGCGCAGGGTTGGTTGGAGGGAGCCCAGTCAGCAGAAGTTCTTGTAATCCATGACAAAAGGTGATCCAAGACTCAGGGGACCGAGGTGGATCCCCAGGGCTTACTCCATCCTTCCTGTCAAGTTCCAGGCTAGTGATAGACCCAGATGTGCAACATCTGACCTACACACAGATTGACCTCTGACCTACACACACTCATGCATGTCAAACATAACTTTAAATCCCACTAATGCCCAAGTGAGAAGAATCAAAAGCTTCTCACTTCCATTTATTTTCCAGACACGAAGCTATAGCAAATATTTTAATGCATTTTTTGCGCATTTTAGCAGACTATACCATTGATATACAGATTATACATTCTGTGACCTTAAACATTAGCTTTTGAGCTATGTTTGGGGGTGAAGCAGGCACAGATCAGAGCCCTGGAATTCCCATCTAAATTCCAACTCTTTGATGTCCTTCTCTTACATGTTTTGTGAGACCAGAGCAGCTTAGATAGGATTGTATATTTGGCCAGTTATCTTTCGAATATCACTTATGGTGTGCTTAATGAGAAAAGCTGTGTTGGCTTTGGATTTAATTGATGCCCCCCCCAAAGAAAAACCAGCAAACACTTTCCATGAGGTGGAACGCAGGAAGTTCTGAGTCTGCTCAGTAGCTACGTCATAGAGATTTTATTTTCTTGTAGTTTAAGAAGGAGATGGAAGAATTTGAGAAGCGATAGTGCATTCTCGACTTATAATGTGAATACATGGAAAATGAGTGAAATTTTATGTTTAATATTTTATTTACTGGGGGGAGAGAGAGAGAGAAATACAGAAAGAGAGAAAGAGAGAGGACAATTTTCAGAAATCAATTTCTCCTTCCACTCTGTGGGCTCCAGGGATCGAACTTGAACCTCCGGATTTTCTGGCAGACGCCTTGACTCTTTGAGTCATCTTGTCGGCCTGTGAGTAAGATTTTAAAAATGTCATGAGTATCAGTCCTCACCCCCCAACAGTGTTTTTGTAGAAACTCACAGTGATGTTTAGAGACCCTTGCAATACCGGTCATGGTAGCACACGTCTGAAATCCTTGGGAGGGAGAGAGGCAGGATTGTAGAGAGTTTGATGGGAATGGCAAGAGCCCAACAAGTAAGACTGCACACCTGGCGACCCTGGTTCTATCCCCCAAAGCCCACCTGGCGAAAGGACATGAGAGGAGGAGGTAGGTAGGAAGGGAAGGAGAGAGGGAGAGAGAGAGATTTTCTGTACGCGTATATGAATATGAATAAGAAAATAGATTTATCGTCTCTCTCTTTTATACAGAGAAGAAAGCATCTGTATTGTTTTAATGTCACACCACATATTCCATTGCACGCAACATGAATCATCTCTCCCTCCTCGGCGCTTGGACACAGTGTGGGGCTGTGTTTTTGTTTACAGTGTCGTTGGGCAACAAGCTTGGCTATGGCCAAACACGTTGGCGAAAACCAGCGGCTTTCCCACCCCTCCCAGTGAGGCCTGCTAAGCCCTGCATGCCGAGGGGTTTCATGGGAGCGATGTCACGCTGCTCGGTCCTGGCTGCAGTTTTAGCCACTTTGTGGGGACCTCCAGAGGGACTGCACGCACCTTTTGCCTCCCCACCCTCCCCCAAGACTGACAACTTCACCATCATCTTAGAGTCTCTCAGAAAGGGCCACATTCTCCCTCCATGTAAAGTATTGGTTGTCACTAGCACCTGTTCATCCCCACGCGTCGTGCGCGCTGAGCATGTCGCTCAGAGGAAGAGCATCTGTGTAGCACCGTAAGCTCTGGGGGGTGGGGGGTTCCCTCCCCAACACTGCAAAGATAAGAATAAAGGGCTGGGGAGATGGCTCAGGGGTCAAAGCTTCTGCCTCGCAAGCAAAAAGCCCTGAGTTCAGATCCCCAGATCCCATATAGAAAAATTTCCAGTGGATATGGTGGTGGCCATAATTCCTGCCCTGGAAGGCGGAGCCTGGGAAACCCTAGAACAAAGCAATAAGGAATTAGAGCAATCCAGAGTGATTCCTGATGTCACCCTTGAGCCTCCACAGACACACACACTCCAATGCCCTCTTCTGTATGTGCCCCACCCACACACGTACGCTTACCCACATGCAAACATGCCTGCACACACACACAAACACACACACACACACACATACAAAATAAAAATAGGCTTGTGTCATGAGCACACATGTATGAGGATACATGCATGCAGGTATGCTATGCTCTACCCAGAATAGAATAGCCCAAGAGCATGTTTTGGATGAGAACTCCCACGGTGCCCCACATGTCAAAGGGTGGAAAGCCACATTCTGGGCAGGGAGGGTTGTAGTACCCACGAAGACGATGTCTTCGCATGGCTGCCTTAATGACAGCCCAACACGGCACCTTCACGAAGGTTTTTCATTTCGGAAGAACATCAAAACCACCGAGGCCTTTCCAGCCATCTTGTTTTACTGCAAAAGCAGAAACCTTGCCGACGACCGTAAAGACCAGTGTCCCTGGGCCGCAGGCTGTAGAAGTTCCTTGTCATGTAATTTGCCAATTTGTGTGTAGTAGGTCGTTGCAACAAACAGCTTTAGTGTGTTTCAATGCCTGACGTCAAGAACCACTTTAATCCACGGGGCTGGGGAAGATGATCTGAATTTCCAGCCAGGCTGCCCTGATGGAATAGTACTGGCGGGGGGGACATGAGGCTTGGACTATCATCCCCAGAGTCATTTGTGCTGTTAGATAACAAGGCTGATTTTATTTTAACAAATGTTGTCAGAGGTACCCTTTTTCTTGGATGCCGCTACCTCAAAGCAGCCAATCAGGATGCCATCAGTACCGGGCACTGGTAAACGGTCCTCTCTGGAGCAAGGCACCTCCTTTGTGGTGTTTTGGGATTCTCCATAGTGGTCAAGGTTTTCCTGGGGAAAATAAAAAAAAAAGTGGAAGTGATCTGTGGAAACACCCAATATGGCACATCTATGAAGGCTGATGACGTCACAAAAGACTAGGGTATCCTCTTTTGCAAAGGGGGAATGCTGTGTCTTCTGTCTTCTGTCACTAGTTGCTGCTCAGGGTTTGCAGAAGTCTCTGCTCAGTAGATGGTGGTGGCAGCCACATCAAGATCTTGAAGGTCAGCCTTGAGCCACTTTGATGCCAGCGAGTCACTGGAAGAAAAACAAAGCTATTCGCTTTCTCTCAGAACACTAAGCACGTGGGTGATGCAGGATCTAGGACCCCTGTGCTGCTGCACCCTCTGCGAAAGGTGGCAGGCCTCTGGGGTCCTGACAATTGTACCATCCAACCAGCAGTACCAGACACTGAAGAGAGAGAGAAGCCTGCCCAGGCGGACCCAGATCCGTGACTCTCCTTGTCAGAGTCTGATGGCAATTTCCAGAAAGTTCCACATTCAGCTGTCAGAAATCATCAAGGTGAAGTGCTTGGTCGAAGAGCTGCTTGGTCCTTGGAAACAGCTTCTTTGAGTCAGGCATGGTGCCCAAAGTGTTGGACAGTAACTTCAGGAATATCTGGAATACAAGACTAGACTCAGCTATATAGAGAGTTGGAGACCAGCTTTCTCCAAAAGCCCCCCCACACTTTTTTTTCAAATGTTTTAAAGTTTAAAAGATGCTAACAAGGAATATTTAGAACTTATTTTGTGTGTCGCAGCTTTCCTTCAGCAGACTGTTCTCTCTTGATTCAAAAAAGGAAAACTAGCTGTGTGCTCGTTAGATGTATAGCTGTCAGCTTGACAATTAAAGGCTGAACTCTGGGCACATCAGTAGAGAACTGATAAAGCAAGTCCTGAGCAAGCCTGCAGAAATTATCTCATTGATGTAGGAGGACCCAGCCCACGGTGGGTGGGGCCCATTCCCTGGGGAGGTGGCTAAGACAGGGGTAGTGATTCAGTGAGTTGGCGGCAGTCTTCAGCATACGAGAACAGACGTGCTGTCTGGCAAGTGAAGTTTGTCCCTCTCTCGGCAATCCTGTGTTTGCTCTTCATCTGTGTTATGGGTGAGTCAAAAGTGTGGTTTGGCCATGTACCAGTAATGAAGATTTCATTCCCCTTGGGAGATAGGTTAAGAACCGTGATGCCTTTGACCCCTTGACTCTTGACCCAGGTTAGCTCAAGGCAGCCCACTGGATGCTGCTTCCAGAGACCTGCGTTCTACCATCTTAAGTTCTTTCTCCAAGTCCCTATAAGGGGAGCCCTGTGAAATGATAAATGACAAAATCCCTTCTCCTCCCCCAGTTTAAAAATCATGGAGCAAACATTGCTGTGATTGGACCCCCCCCCATGCCTTCACATAATGGATTCCCATAGAGCCTTGAACTTGTTGGTTCTTAAAGAATATGTAGAAGTGGGCTGGGGGTGTGGCCTGCCTAGTGTACTCGAAGCCCTGGGTTTAGTCTCCAGGACTCCTAAACAGAGTTTGAGGGTTCCCGCCTGTTACCCAGCACCCGGGAAGCAGAGAGACAGGAGAATCTGAAGTTTAAGGTCACCCTTAGGCCAGCCCAAGCTACAGGAGCTCCTATCTGAAATAAATAAACAAATAAAGAATAAGGGCTGGAGAAAAGGCCCGAAGGTTAAAGCCTTCACCTCACAAGCGAAAGGACCTGAGTTCGAATCTCAGATCCCTTGTTAAAGTGCCAGGCAGATAGGGCAGTGGCCTGCAATTCTGGCTCCTGGAAAACTGGGAAACTCCAGAGCAAAGCAATGAGGAGGTCGAGCCATCCAGGATGATCCCTGGTGTCGCCTGGTCCTCCACAGGCGCACACTCAAATGCTGTCTTATACATTCGCATATACATGCACACACATGCACGCACAGGCATGCATGCAAATAGAAATCACGCTTGAAGAGAGCATGCTCTGGAATGAATTCACAGCCTACAGAAATCAGGAACCAGGGAAAGAAAAAACTAACCCGATCCTCAAATGAGTTCCGTGGCTGGCCAGAGTGCCGAGCGCCATTTGGCTCCATAGACAGCGGTGGGGAAAGGTCTCCACTCCCTCCTGGGGCTGCAGTTCTCTCCAGAAGCTTCTCCGCATTTCTCTGGTGGAGCCAAAGGCCTTGTGCCAACACGGCAGGGCACCAAAGCAGAAACATCAGCCCCTCCTCTCCTCCCGCCCAGCTGAGAACGCCGATCCCTCCAACAGAAAACTTGCTTCCATCGAGATTCTATGTTTCATTTTGGTGGCTGGGGACCGGTTGAACTTAACCCTGGTGACATGTTGAAGACAATCTTCAGCGCAAATTAATTCTTGACTAAGTGCTTTCATTCTGGTGATTACTGACGAGTATGTTTAGGGACATGACTGATTTCCTTTTATTTTATTTATTTTTTTATTTTTATTTATTCAATTGTGTGCGTGTTTGTGTGTGTAGAACCACGGACGAATTCGGGAACCACCATGGATGCCTCCACCTCCTCCTTGTTTACTCTGCCCCAGGATTCAAAGGCTCCGCCCTACCAGGACCAGAAACTCGGGCCGCCCCCGCTTCCGCTAGCGCCTATACGTGGGGTCTGCAAGGCAGAGGCTTAACCCCTGAGCCACCTCTCCAGCCCCTTCCTTTTATTTTTTTTAAAAGCTCGTTGACTAAATGATTTGTGTCTTTAAAACTGCTGTTCCACTCTGAACTTGAATTTGGACATATAGACGATCCTTTCGACTGATTCTCTCCTCTCTCACACCCCATGTTTCTCACCATTTCTGAACCATTTCTCCAGACCATGTTCAGCGACAGTATCTGTAACTCACTGCAAAGGCCGGGGCAGGGCACAGTGGGGTGAAGCGTGGAGTTGGTTTTACTAGTGACTTTTCCCACCATCCCTGAGAGGCTGCGCTGGTCCACACAGCATGTCCTGCAATGTCCCAGGGGTGAGTTCTGTGTCCTGGTAGGCTTCCAGGCCTCGGCCTTGAGGGCTCACAGTTGGAGGGGGACAAGGTGACTGCAGATCAGTTTTCTGTTGCAGAATGTGGAGTGGCAGATTTCAGGTCTACATCGCTGCCCTGGGCTTCTCGTCTGCAGACTTAAAGCCAAAGGACCAACATTGGAGGCCTCCAAAGAGAAAAAAATATATATCAGTACAACACTTTCTCCTAGCACCTAAATTGGGATTGTTCACTCTGATAGCAGTTTAAGATGCATTTTTTTCTTTTCCATCAACACCATCTTGGCTTCGTGTTGTCCTGTGTTTTCTGCAGCAGCCTGAGGTGATAAGAGGAATTCTCGAGTGATAAATGGAAATGCTCCTTTGTGAGATAGAGAGATGATTTGGTCAGTAAGGCATGTGCCTTGCAAGCACAAAGAGCCGGGTCTGATCCCCAGAGCCCCTGTGCAAAGCTGGGTGTGGTGGTGCACACTTGTCATCCTAGTAGTGTGGTAACAGAGGCGGTGGATTATCAGAACTCCCAGGACACCCCGCCTGGCTCCCTGATGAGTTTCAGGCCATGAGAGACTCCGGTCACCAGAAAATAAGGTAGTTGGCGCTTTAGGAATAACAGCTGAGATTGTTGTCTGGTCTGCACATGCACGTGCATGCACACAAGTGCACCTGTACACGTGTACACACACACATACACAGGAATATGCACATACTTACCCACACACACAGGCGCATACACATATACACCTACATATACACTCACATGAACATGAACATACACATCTACACACACTCATACACAGGAACAAATACATACACACCTATACATATATACATGATCGTGCATATACCCACCCACCTACACACTCGGACACAAACATATATATATGTGTATATATATATACACACACATACCTACATATACACAGGAGCATGCACACACATACCTACATATATACTCACATTAATGTACACACAGACGAACATTCACATATACACATACTCACACACACACACATTCACTCACACATACACAGTAGCTTCAGACATAATTTCCTGTGACTAAGAGAAAATGACATGTATTAGATGTTTCAGCGCATAGACTAGTGCTCAGTATCCAGAACATTCCTCTACTCATGTCTCGGCACTACTTAGCATTGCTCGGACACTGTTTTGCTCCCTTTCCCTTCCCCCCAGGGACTAACCACCTCCCCCTGCTCCCTCCCTCGGGATCAAGTGCGGATGCAGCTGGGTTCCAGCTCTCAGCGGTGGCTGCTGCCCATCTCCGCATGAGCTTGTGTGTTGGGGTGCCGTGTGGACATGCTTCTCCATCAGCACACTGCAAGAGCATGCCTGGGGCCGAGGAGCTGTGTGTAACTTCCCCTGTCATCTCTCAGGTCATTCCCGGTCTAGTGTTGCTTGTCTTAGCAAAGCATGTGAGAGTCTGTTCAGGAGACACCACGGAAGCGCCATCCAGAAGCACATCGCAGTGCATTTGAGACGCTGTGGACTGTGTCCTGAAGCGGAGGTGGAGAAACTAGGAGAATTTGTCGTCTAAGATCTGCTCACTCATCCTTCATAGTCTTCCAGCCTCCTTCTTCTCTCTCTCTCTCTCTCTCTCTCTCTCTCTCTCTCTCTTTCCTTCTTCTCTCTTTCCTTTCATTCTTTTTCCTCCCTTCTTTCCTTCCCCCATCTCTTCCTTTCTCCCTCCCTCTTCCTTTCTCTCTTCCTTTCTCTTCCTTTCTCCCTTCCTTCTTTCCTTCCTTCCTTCCTTCCTTTCTTTCTTTATCTAGTTCTCTTTCTCTCTCACTTTCTCTCTTTCTCTTTCTCTCTTTCTCTTTCTTTTGAAACAAGCTCTTCTGTAGACCAGCCATCCTGAATGCCCCAGATCTCTGAGAATCACCTTGAATTCCTGATCCTCCTGCCTCTAGCTCCCAAGTGCCAGGAGCACAGAGTGGTGACCCCCCCCATGGTGCAGGGCTGGGTTCCATGCGCTCTGTGAGTGTCCGCCCCCACTGGCTATCACCATCTAAGCGCACTGTCAGTGCCCGCCTCCACTCCTGCTCCTGACAGCCCGAACACTTGCATCGACAGACCCGTCTTTCACCGCTCACCCACAGCTCCACCCCCATGAACGCCAGGGAGGCCTGGAGGTTGACGGGGACCAGCACATTTTAGAGGTAGCCATGAACCCCAGCAGCGCTGGTCCCTTTGTTCCCGTGACTTCTGTCTTCCTAGTGTCCGGTGGCTCCAATGAGAAGGTAAAAGTTTCAAGGTTGAAAGTTACTTTTTTTCCCCAATCCTTTAGTCATGAATCCCAAGTTTACTGGATGGGAGAATATTTCCTAACTGTCGTCATGCATCCTGCACCAGCGGCCCCCGTTGGTGGGAAGCCACTCCAGGGGACGAAAGAGACAGCAGGCTCCTTGCGTGGTGACTTCGCCTAGATCCCCTGACCCACTTCACATCTTACTTCATGCTTCTGGTTTGCGGGGAGCACAGCTGGGAGATCATGGAAATTGTGGAACTGGAGTTGGCGACCAGTGCTTGGTTCTTTAGATGGGAGACCTTGGCCTTTTAAGGGGAAGCAGAAACAAATAGTCTGCTTCGAATTATGTGCTCGGTGAACAGTGACGCAATGTGCCAAGGATACGAAGGCCCAGACTCCTATAAAACCACAGGGCAAACAAACTTAGACAAATAGCCTGTTTGTTACCAGAGCTATTCCTGCAACGATCAATTTTTTTCTTTTTTCTGGTCAGTCTTGGCATTGAATCATCCGGTATGTTCTGGGTAACATTCTGTGATTTTTTTTTTAAGCTTCTAAAGTGACATCTCAAGATTGCAAAATGAATGTAGCTTGTTGGCTACTCAGACAGGTTGAGGCCTAGAGAGCTATACCAGGGAAGTAGCTTTAGGTGAGAACTTTTAGTGTGGTATAAAGTTATATCGTAAAATCAAGGACAATTCTGGGTGATTTGGGTTGGGTAGACACTTTGAATGATGACAATAGATTCCACACACATACACATACTTTGCTCTCAGCTGGGAGGGAGAAAGAAAGATGTAACCTAAATGTGGCTTGGCCTTTCCTATGTAGGGGGGTGGGGGTGGGGGTATCTTAGGTTGATCACAGAAAAAGATTAGATATAGTTTTGTCTGACAGATGACATCTTCCATCTAGAAGCATCCAGAATTTTGTAAGAAGACCTCCTTCCCTCCCCCCCAAAAAAGTTGTTATGAATCTCTCTGAAACACCGTCAAAACAATTCGTAAAATAAAATGGATTATTTTCTCAGCTGATAAGATAGCATTTCACCCACACTGAGAAATTGAAGAGAGGATTTCTTAGTTGCTTTGGGCCGCCCCAGGTCCTGGGAAATCTTTAAGAACCACCTATTGCAAAAGCGCCACAGTGAATTCTAGAAGCTCGGGGGTGGCTTCGCTGTGAGTAACTGACGGGCTGACCTTTGTCTGGGCCTCTGATCTCACCAGCCTCACACATTCTTCAGGCAAAGATAGACCTTGTTGTTCAGAGGGCGGACTCGGGCTTGAGGGACAGAGTGGACAGGGCCTATATTCGCTGACCACAGTGCACCTTTTATTGAGAGAGAATTTACTCAGGGTTGGACTGAAGGAACCTCTTCACTTGCTGGTCCAGTTATTTTGCTCAAGGTTTGGTTGGTTACCAGGGAGTTACCCAGAGAGGCGGGGAGTTAATTACCTTAAATTTAGACACGTTGTGTGTTTCTGTGCAGCAGCAGATGGTAGAGAGAACTGGATCTAAAAGACAAAGTCCTCCAACAATTCCTCCTCATGTGACTTGAGAGTGCTCCCCGTCTAGGGAGAAAAGGACTAGTCTGGGTTTGGCTTTTAGCAAAGTTACACACGCAGTGGGAAATATGACTCAGTGTCTTGGGAAAGTTGAATCAGGTCCCTTTGGCCTCTTTGCAAGGGTTAATACCCGCACAGCTCGACCTTCTCTAATTTGGTTCTGGGACATTCTGGCCTACTGTTTCGACTCTTCTTTACCTCAGTCTCACAATATAAAAACTGTAGGAGGACGGCCAGAGAGATGGCTCAGGGGTTAAGAGTCTGCCTCACAAGCAGAAGGTCCTGAGCTCGGATCCCAAATCCCACGTAAAAAAAAATGCCAGTAGCCTGAACTTCAGGTGGATCCTGGGAAACTCCGGAGCAAAGCAAATAGGAGGTAGAAGTGATCCAGAGTGATTCCTGAAGACACTCTTGAGCCTCCACAGGTATCTTGAGCCTCCACAGGCATATACAGTGGCCTCTAATACATAATAGACACATGCACACACGCGCGCGCGCGCGCACACACACACACACATGCCAAAAAAGAAACTGCAAGAGAATTAGTCATCCAAGTTCTAAATCTTCTTTTTGGCCCATTTTTAATCATAGTTTGCAAATGATGGCTCTTCATGGTTCTAGATGTGTGTGTAGGTGTATATATGTATGTGTATATACATATATATGTATATATGTATATGTGTGCAAGAGAATGTATATATATGCATGTGTCTTTTGCATCTGTGTGAGTATATGGATATGTGTAATGTATATATGTATATGTGTGTGCATTTATGTGCGTGTGTATATGTGGCTGTGTCTCTGTGTGTATATCTGTGCCTCATTTGTGTACATATATATTTAATATAGATATTTACAATTATGCCATTAAAAGCAGTTTTTTAAAATTTTTTAAATTTTTTTATTTATTATTTATTCAATTGTGTGTGCGTGTGTGTAGAACCACGGGCAAATTCGGGAACCACCATGGACTGCCTCCACCTCCTTGTTTACTCTGCCCTGGGATTCACAGGCTCCGCCCCCACTTCCGCCCAGCATCTAAACGTGGGGTCTGGGATCCGAACTCAGGACCTTCCGCCTGCAAGGCAGAGGCTTAACCCCTGAGCCACCTCTCCAGCCCTTAAAAGCAGTTTTTGAAAGCTGTAATCTTTCCAAGAACATCATTGACCACCATGAAGTTAGTTTTCATCACGATCTCACAGATGGGCGATACATTGTCAATGCAGAGTGCTTTCCTGGCATATGTGAGGTTCTTGCTCCCCAGCATACTTATGTGTGTGCACGCGCACGCACACACCCAAACACACACACATGCACAGTTTTATTATGGGTGAGTCGTAGGTGTTCAAGGGGGGAGGGACACAGACCACTTTTTAAAGGGTGAGTTTAACACCTGAGTCCCCAACGACTCAATACTGAGTCTCAGGGTGTCCCAGGGTCCCGGGAATGTCAGTTGTGTTTACCGAGTAGCGGTCACATCTCTCCAGGATGTCCCCCTAGGACCACCGTGAGTCAGCAGCTCCCTCCAGTGAGTTTGCCCTGGAATCTTGTCCCAAAGAGGCCAGTCCTCCCCGGTGGACGGCTTCTCTCAAGTCAGGACACAGATGGGCAGGCCTGGCGTCCGCACTCCCTGGTGATGAAGACCTTTCAGAAACATTTTAAACATGTCTAGCTGGTAGGTGAAAATTACAGCTCTGGCTACTTTTGATTCTTTGTGGCGGAGCCTGTTGTGGGCAAGCGAGGGCCCGGGCGTGGCATCCTGGCTCTTGCCAGGAATGATACACCAAGCTTCCTGAACTCATCCTGCATACAGGTTTTCATCTTCAAAGAGGTTTGAACGCGTTCATTTCTCATCACCTGCCTGGGAGGTAAGCAGGATTCCCATTTTATAGGCGGAGGAGTGGAGGTGTAAGTGACTTGCCTGGGGCCACCCAACGAGTCAGGTGGCCAGAGGACTAGTCAGCAGGGCTGACGCCCCCTCCTGGCTGGATTCCTCTCCATCTCTTCTAAGCCACAGGCTAGTGTCCATCTCGAGCTCTGCAAGGGGCCAGAACAGGAAGAGATGCACATTTATCTTTATCTTTTTTTTTTTTTTTTGCATGTGTGGCTCTGTGTGCAGTTCAGTTTTAAGCTAGCTGGACACAAGAGAGCAGCTTAGTTAGTAACCCCTCTGACACTCTTTTTGCACATCTGCAAGATAAGGATGCTCACACACCCTCCTCTTCCTGGATGCCGTGCCTCCACATACCAAAGTGAACTCCGTGACTGCAAAAAGGTGAAAGGGTCCAGACCACCCAGCACTCTGTAAGTCTCTCCCACCAGTGCCCCTGCTAGAAATGACTGCTCATGGAAGGGGCAAGAAGGGGTACAGCTTTTCTATTTAGGGGGTCTGGGCTGACGGTTGGAATCACACGCAACAACTATTCAGTATGATGGGAGAATCCACAATTGAGGGGAAGAAAGAATGCTAGCACTCGGTGTCATGTGTGGTCGGGGGCAAGATGGCAAAACACAGGTGGACGATGAGCTCACAGAGCCAGCTGCCGGACCCCGGCCCTTGGAAGGATGGGGGGGCAGCCTAGGAACGGAGCGCACTATATTCCAAGCCATAGGTCCAGGATGACGGGCCCGGCCCCTCCCAGCGTGGAGATGAAAGGAGCGTGCTTAGCAAACCCTGGACAGTTGGGTCAGACCCTCCAAGGGACCACTGGGTGCCTGACCCTCGCCTACACCACACCATGCACCTTTGCAAACTGTGGAGCTATATCTCTGGACATGGCTTCTGGAGGATGGTTTGATTTGGGGAGAGAGAGAGACAGACAGAGAGAGAGAGAGACAGAGAGAGAGAGAAATCAGAAAAGGCTTTCCTCGCCCTGGGCTGCCATAGCTGCTCTGCAGGATACACAGCCGGGTCAATTCCAGCCCTGACCTCTAACCTCTCAGGTGGGCTCCCACTGGCGTGGTCCAACCTGCACAATCCACTCCAGAGGTCCTGACACCAGAGGGGACGCACAATTGCAGAAGCTTGCAGCTTCCAAAGCTGTTGTGGGCCTCAAGGTGAAGGTGGCAGCCGTGGGCCGCCAGCTTGACTTTCAGGCCAGGCGGCTGTGCAGGCAGCTACAGAAGCCTTTGATATCCCAGCAGTGTTCAACTGGGGATGAAATAAAATGACTAATCCATAAAGGGTTTGGCCATTTGACTGAAAATAAAACCAAACGCCTCAGGGTTTTTCTTTTTAATCTTTATTGGTTTTTCTGCTTACAAAAGTCATACGTGCGGGAGGTTTTTTCAAAAAAAAAATGCAAACATTAGAGAAATCTGTAGCACAGCAAGTAAAAAGAACTTCCCTTGGGGAGGGGGCTCAATGGGTCTGTGCAAATAATCTTTCCTTCTTTCAAGGAGAACTTTACTATTTTTTTTCAAGAATGTAAAATTGGTTAGTACTCACTTGCATGCTAGAAATGCTTATGGATATTTCCATTGTTTGGCCACTGGTCACCCCAACCGCATTCAGTCCCACTGGGGTTCTGCTCTATCAGTAGCATGTCTTGTAGTACAAGCATAAGGACCCAAGTTCGGATCCCGGGCACTCCAGTAAACATCCAGGCACAGTGGTGAGTGTCTGTGGTCCCAGCCCAGGGTGACAGAGACAGGGGGTTGCCCTCAACTCTAAGCTGGCCAGTTTAACCAAATAAGCCAGCTCTAGGTCCAGAGAGTGACTCTATCTCAGATAATATGGTAGAGAAAAATTGAGGAAGATGCCTGACCTCAACCTCTGGTCTTCATACACAGACATGTACTCACACAAACATGTGCACAGACATACACCACACACACACTCAGAAAGAAAGTATGTGTGCAAATGAACTACAATTTCAAAAATGATTGGTATAAGCTGGATTCACATGATGTGTTTATTGTTGTTATTATTATTATTATTATTATTATTATTATTATTATTGATAGAATCCACGTGACATGTCCCACGGCCACTTGGGGACATACATTGTGGTGCTGCGGCCAAGTCCAGATGTGCCCAGCACCATCTCTGCCACCGAGGTAGCCACCTTGACTGCCCATCACATTACTCACATCCTAAGCCGCTTTTCTCTATCCGCACTTTGGAAACCGCTTAGAGCCTGGGAGAAAGAATTTCATTTTGCTCCACGGCAGAATTCCTTATCAACAACAGCAATAATAATTAACTGCCCAGTGTGGAATGCCAGTCCCGTCTGAGAACGGTGCTGCATGTACAGAGGGGGTGTGGAAAGAATCAACCCCATGGGAGCATCTCAGGGAAGCTGTCAAAGTCTCAGTCCTACTAGAGAATCTTCAAATGGGAAGTTGGCGTCAGGAACACTAGCTAATTTGCTCAACCTTAGAACTGTCAGGTCTGGGGCCAGTCACCTTATAGTCAAATGTTCTCCCTAGAATTTTGCAGAATGGAGCAGAGAGTCCCAAACATCAGTGTTGCTATGGTTACTTTCGGCTATGCAGCAGACAGATCACTCTCCCCCCAAGGGACATCTTGACACCGATGCCCAAGCAGCCTGTGAGCAAATGGCTGAGAACATGTTTCTGGCTCCTCAGGAATGACTGTGTATCAAGAGCAAAACCGTCCGTGTTTGTCATTGGGATACTCGAATTTGGCAATGAAGTATGGGCAGAATTTTTTGTTTTGTTTTTTGGATTAAGACTTCAAGCAATGGCAAGATGGTTCAGGGGGTATAGACGCTCGCTGGGGGAAGTCCGGCACCTGGAGTTCAATCCCTGTAATCCACTTAAAGGGGGAGGAGAGAACCAATTCCATAGAATGGTCCTCTGACATTCATTGAGCACTATGGCATGCATACATGCACACACATACACTCAAGCCCCATCCATACTCATACATGCATATGAACAATACACTAAAGTCTGTGTAAGAAAAGGGGTAAACTTTTGAAGTAAAAAAAGTATGTAAATCTCAGCCTTGGCACTTTCTGGCCATCTGACTTGGACCAGTGGCTAAGTCTCTCTGAGTTTCTGTTTTCTTACTTAAAAAATGCAAAATATAATAGCTTGCTGTTATTAATGTTCATGTGTGTGTGAGAGAGAATGCATGCCACAACACATAGGTGGAGGTCAGAGGACAACTTTCAGAAGTCAGTTCTCTCCTTCCATCACGTGGGCTTCTGGGGTTTGAGCGCAGGTTGCCAGGTTTGCAAACTGGTACCTTACTCACTGAGCTCTCTCACCTGCCCATAGTTCTTTGTTATTAAATAAATAGCATTACCTGAATGTTGACACAATCATGGAAATCGTAATAGCTACCTGTTGGAGAAAGAATGCCTTTCTTGTGAGAAATCCTTTTATTATAAACAAACCCTTTAGATGGACAACAAGAAACCCCTCTCACCCTTGGAAGGAAGCGAGGGCGCCTCTCCTGGACACCTCTATTTTTCAGTCCTTTGGGAGCAAAGTCATTGATCTCACATCTTTCCCAAAATAGGTCCCAGGGAATAAACGAGGCATTCAGCATTCTCTTGCCCTTTCAGAGTTAACCATGAAAAGCAAACTCTGCTGACAGTGCTGGCAGACCACCCAGCTCAAGGCTCATGTGGCAAATAGATACACTAGTGCCCCCCCATCTCTCCCCCCATCCACCCCATGGATTTGCAAGTATAGAGAACCTGCTGTTATCACTTGGGCACAGAGCAGTGCGAAATACTGAAACCCGAGCCATTGAGAAGTTTTGATCGAGAGAGGCTGATTCGGGAGGATGTGGTGCTGGCGTCTTGCCTCAGGTGGTCTCCGGCCGCGGATCGGCTTTTCTGCTGGGATGAGGTGTAGGGTGTGTGCCCACCGAGTCAGTGTGCAGAAGCGTGTCCACCATGGTGGGGTGGGGTGTGGCAGGTCGGTCCTTGGAAACGCCGGCGGAGTTCACATGAGGCAGCAGCAGAGTTCGGAGCCTCAGGGTTCCTGTGGCCTGAATCTTATTCTGAGATGACTCATCTTTGCCTGATAGAAAAATCGAGAGGCGGGGGATGGAGGCAGGCACAGGGATCTTGATCCATTTCCTTCCTGCCCTGATGGATGGGACTCAACTGCCAGTGCTTAGAAACATCTGGGGGCTGGAGAGGTGGCTCAGGGGTTAAGCCTCTGCCTTGCAGGCGGAAGGTCCTGAGTTCGGATCCTAGACCCCACGTATAGATGCCGGGCGGAATCGGGGGGTGGCCTGCGTTTCTGGTAGGGCGGAGCCTGTGAATCCCCGGGCAGAGAAAACAAGGAGGGGGTGGAGGCGTCCCTGGTGGTTCCCGAATTCGCCCGTGGTTCTACACACACACACATATACATACACGCGCACACACGCACAATTGAATTTAAAAAAAAA
This sequence comes from Typhlomys cinereus, assembly GCA_023101885.1. Lineage (NCBI taxonomy): Eukaryota > Metazoa > Chordata > Mammalia > Rodentia > Platacanthomyidae > Typhlomys > Typhlomys cinereus. The sequence goes on from JALPQD010000043.1 coordinate 9,379,087, forward strand.
AAAAAGGCGACTCCGATTCCGCCGCCCACTGGGGTGAAGCAGAGTGAGACTCGGGTCAAGGCGAGCGTCCTCCTCAGGTACACACAAGCAAGTCTGTGGGCGCCTGTGGGTTCTCAGCTCCGCCGCTCCATGTGGCTAACATGCCGTGGGTAGCTGCGAAATCCGAAAGATGCTGGAACTTAGCGCAAGGCTGAAGTCCAAGGTACGTGCACCACGGAGCCTGGCCGCAGCCACCGACTCTGACACTGGTGCTGGAAACATTCCAGTGACACTGGGCACTGGGACCAGGCGGGCACCAAAGACCACCCCACTGTGAGCGGCCCACCAGACCTCTGTCTCCATGGCTTATAGGATTATCAGGGCCATTCACAGGTCTTGTTGGCCCCTGTCTCAAACATCATTTTGCTCCTTTAACATTTATGTTGGGTGGGGAAGGTGTGCCGATGCCACAGGACAGACAGACAGCTCCCAGGAGTCTGTTCTACTGCCGCGTAGGTTCCAGGAATCAAACTCTGGTCACCAGACTTGGCCGCAAGTGCCTGTCCCTGCTGAGCTACCCTGCCTGCCCCTCATTTTACTTCCAGTTTCTTGTAAACAACTAGACACACATGTGTGATCTCCCTGTCATTAGAGTAGACAGAAGACAGGCCCAGGTGGAAGCTTAGTGTGGCTCCAGCTGCCTCTGGTGCCTTGTGTCGTGGTCACAGGCCACTACAGGGAGTCGGCAGTAAGTACCTAGGGAGTGTCTCAGGAAGGGGTGATGGGTGAAAGTGCTTGCTGCACAAATCTAAGTATCCAAGTTCGAATCCCTGGAAGCCACATGCAAATGGGCCGGTCAACATGAGCATCTGTGATCCCAGCACTCTTGCTTGGTGATGGGGGGGGCAGACACAGCAGACTCCCCGGAACCTCGCAGGCCAGCAAGCCTGGGGTGTGGATCTGAGAGCTTGTTTGGAGGGTCTAGGAAAGGAACGAAGTTACTCGAATACCCTCAGCCCAAGAACAGTCCTCCTCTTTGACTTAGCATGAAGCTGGTGAGGGGTGCCCGGGGGTCAAGTTGTGAGAGAGGAAAGGGGCGCCCGCCTAGCCAGCCCATCCCTGACCATCAAGGGTCCATGTTGCAGCCAGAACACCCTTCACATCCAATCCTGGCATATGTGATAGAAAAAGCAACCAGGAGACCCCGCCTCAAATAAGATTGAAGGCGAGGGCGACGCCCAAGGGTTGTTCTCTGACCTCACACCCGCCATGATGCGCCCATGTTTATACACAGGAGCGAGCACGCTTACACACACACACATACACACACACACCCGGGGCTGACGGAGCACCGGAAGACAGATCAGGTACTGTGCGTATGTGTGTCTTCAACACCGACCCGTGTCGTTCTGAACGGAATCCTTGCTTTGTTTGATGCGCGGGGGAGCCAAGCAGTTACACAGAAGTGAAATCAACTGCACTACTTGCAATTCTCTCTGCACAGATAACTTAGTAGAGAAAATGACATGGGGATACCCAGCTGTAAAAACCAGGGAGATGATACCGTAAAACATTCCAGCTCCAGGTAAACTGGGGGCCATTGACGTCAGCCCAGCCTTCGTCTTCTTTATTTCACATATGAAGTCTATATAAGCCACGCGCTAAATGTGGAGGAGGGGTTTGCTAACGTATTCTATTCTTTAGGTAATGCTTTAAGGTCTTAATCATAGTTTATTCCAGCTTCACCTGAAATACAATGTGTTTGTTTAGAAAGAGGCCTGGTCATGTCTTAGAACTTTGGTAAGATATGGTTACTTGTTGGCTAGCCTTTCCAGAGTTAAACATCTTTAAATAATCAGTTGGATAAGCATACATGTACGCTGTACCAAAAAAATAATAACAAATTTCCATCATAAAAAAAAACCCTCGGAAGCAGCATATCCTATTTGGCAAATTTCATCATTAGTAAGGTCAGGCAGGATATTATTAGCTTTATGGTTGGAAAGTTTTGATTGTACACACATGAGCTAATTTTCAATACACTGAAGCTACATTGATTACAGATTTAAAAAAAAAAAAAAAGATGAGTAAGGAATTCTCCACCTACCGTCGCGTGAAACTTATTAATGTTTTGACTCCGAATCGTCTTCCTGAGCCGCGCCGTCTTTTTGGAGTGTATTTTTCTCCACCAGTTAAGCTGCAATGCTCAACCAAGACAGATTTATGATCGTTTGAAAATAATGGTGGAAAACGGGGGTGTGTGTGTATGGTGGGGGGAGTTTCAGGCTCCGCCTTGCTCCGAGCTCCAAACTGCCAACTCTCCAGTTCCAGAGGCCTTTGAAATGCTGATTCCAGTGTTCTGCTGGGTCCTTAGACACCTTCTCAAATGACCCATTTTAATAACCCAAAAGCTATTATGTAACGAGTAGCCATAATTTAGTTCAGGGCCCTGGGGGGCGTGGGGGGGCTGCTCGCTGTTCAGCAGTGAATAGTTAATGTAGGATAATGTTTGGCCGGTTATTAGTTTCACTCTACAAATGCTGATCGGGGGACGCTTAAGAGAAAATGTAATTAACTGGTCGCGTGCTTCTGTTGCAGCTCAAATTGAAATTATTCCATGCAAGATCTGTGGAGACAAATCATCAGGCATCCATTACGGCGTCATCACGTGCGAAGGCTGCAAAGTGAGTCTTTCTCCTTCTCGCTGTCGTTCTGTCAGGGGTAGAGTGTATCTTCGGGAATTCTGGGTTTTTTTACTCCTGCCCTGTCTGGGTACTCGACTCTTCCAGACGAGATGTGTGAGCAAGGATGGCCGGGTACAGTGAGTTCGTGCAGCACGAGGCCATAGTTAACTGAGTTGTAGGGACTCGGTTCTCCTCCGCTCAGCGTACCGCAGGACCAAAGAGAGAAAGCGTCTGAGGGTTACTGCGAGTATACAGATGTTAACACATCAGGCCAAATTATGGGAAGACCTGAGTTGTGTCCCCAAGTGTCTGTTGCCACACTGTGTGGCATACCTCAGCCTTTTAGTGATGTGAAATTATCATCTCTAAGGGGGGTGGAGGCTGGAGAGATGGCTCAGGGGTTAAGACTCTGCCTCGAAAGCAGAAGGTCCTGAGTTTGGATCCCAGATCCCATGAAAAAATCCTAGGCAGAAATGGCAGTGGCCTGCAGTTCTGGCCCTGGTGGACAGAGCCTGGGAAATCCCAGAGTGAAGCAGAAAAGAGGTAGAAGCAATCCAGGGTGATTTCCAAAGTTACCCTTGGTCCCCCCACAGTGATACACACACAGCAAACAAACAAACATAAAGTTAAAGGGGGAGGAACACGTTTTCCACCTGCTGGGGCCATTCCCAGGTGCGGAGAAACTCTGAGAACTCTAAAAACATGGACAAAGACCATTTAAGTCTAAAGAGCAGCCACATCACTGCTAATGTTAACAGCAGTGATCGGTGACTTCATCCCCTGCTGGACATCGCGCTCAGGTGCTGTGGGACCAAATAGCAAAGATGCTCGTGCTGATGGAGACCCTGCCCCAAAACACCATCTACCGCCGTTGTTCAGATTCCAAATTATAAATAGTGCAATAGTGTTAGATGAGAAAGGCCTTGAGACACCTTGCAAGATAAGCCTCCCCAACATGCACACACACACACACACACACACACACACACACACACACACACACACACACACCACTGCCACCACCACCAAATAAATAGGACGCAGGTCGCCTCTGAGATGGTCGATTGCTGCAACCCAGGCCTGAATCAGCCTCGAGGCTTTGAGAGATAGTGGCACAAAACAGCCCTCATGGATTCGGTTTGCTGTCTTGTGTGACCCCAGCAGGCACAGTGGCAGGAAGTGGGGCGTCACCTGCAGGGGCCAGCAGTGGCTGGCGGGCTTCAGGGAGCTGAGCCTGCTGATTGCTGTTACTGTCCTTTTCCTGTAATTCACGCTCACCTCTTAATTTCTTTGGTTCTTGGTTCTGCTGTTGGCCCTGCTTAGGAGTATAGATGTGCTTCATGCAGATGTCATGATGATCGCAAATCCCAAATTCTTTGGGCATCAGTGAGGTATACTTGATATACGCTTTAGATAGATGGATGGACCGACAGACAGACGGATGGACAGACGGACAGATGGATGGATGGATGGATAGATAGATAGATAGATAGATAGATAGATAGATAGATAGATAGATAGATGGATAGATAGATGGATAGATGATAGATATAGAGACATATAGGTATAGATAATAGATGATATAGATAGATAGAGATAGGTATACGGATCTTGCTATTTAAGGGGAATTGTGAAATTTTTTTTTTGCATGTATGAGTGTGTGCACCGTGGAGAGACCCAAGGGTGACATTGGGAATCGTCCTGGATTGTTCTACCTCCTTATCGCTTTGCTCTGGGGTTTCCCACTCTCTGCCTTCCAGGGCTGGAAGTGCAGGCTGCCACTCTACCTGCCCCAGCATTTATACATGGGCTCTGGAGATCCGAACTTAGGTCTTTTGCCTTGGAGGCAGAAGCCTTGAGCCCTGAGCCATCTCTCTAGCCTGGAGTTTTGAATTATTCATTTCCGCAGTGACCCTTGGTTCTGGATTACCAAGAAACAATATTTTTTAAAAAAGGATTATGCCCTTTTCTTCCTCAATCTGGCCTCCCTTGAAATGAATTCAGTAACTGCATTTTTTGCAAATGAAGTGGCTACCTGGCTTTCCCAACCAGGGTGTGAGAATGCCCAGGCAGAGGGCACAGCTGGGTAGCTGTAGACCATGAGTCTGTCACCCTGTGGGGTTTCTGTGTGTGTATAATATGTTTATTGTGTGGACATGTATACAAGAGGACACTTCGGGGGGAGGAGGAGGGAGGGAGGGAACTGGTCTACCTAATAAGTTTGTATGAGCGGAAATAATAAAAAATGTATTAAAAAAAAAAAAGAGGACACTCTAGTGTGTGTACCTGTGGAGGCCCAAGGGTGACTTTGGGAATCATCTTGGATTGTTCAACCTCCATATTGCTTTGCTCTGGGGTTTCCCAGACTCCACCTTCCATGGCCAGAATTGCAGGTTGCCGCCGTAGCTACCCAGCATCTTTACATAGGATCCAAACTCAGATCCTTTTGCTTCTGAGGCAAGAGGCTTTAACCCTTGGGCCATCTCGCTGGCCCACCCTGTGGTTTTTTTTAATGGTAAAGTGACATGCAGACAGGAAGTTGGGTCTAGGGGTGGGAGCAGGGGGCAACTTGATGGGAGGGTATCTCACTAATGCCGTTATAAAACCTGAACTGACTGAGCACCAAGGAGCTTACAAGAGCGAGTGCAGCCCGTGTGCATTTTAACCCCTAGTGTTTGTGCAGGAGAAACCTGTAAGACTGGCAGCTTTTAGAGGCATGTTTTTCTAGACCCCGTTCAGATGGCACCTACACAAAGCCTCCATTCCAAAGTGTCAATGGCTTCCACTTTGCTTCATGCAGGTGAGTTTACACAGTAGAAGCCACTGAGCAGTTGCAGTGTGATTTTATTACCAGATTGGGACAATGTCCAGCCAGCGACCTGTGCGATGTTCTGTGATCACTTGGCATCACGCAACAGATACTCCACATGATCACTTCTCTTTGCTTTTGACTTTTGCACGTTGTCATATACTAACCAGGTACGGTGACCACACTGTGACTGGCGGTAGAGACTTCTCTCTGACCATGTATTAAATAGAAGGAAATTTTCACATTAGCCAGATCTAGATCTGATAGATTTCTAATAAGGGGTGGGGAGGAGAGCTGCTCTGTCATGTCCTGGGGTAACCATTTGTGATTTTCTTTAAAAATCGACCCCAAACCCTGAGCAGTGAGGGAAAGTGATTGACAAAAGAATTATCCATTTTCCCACGTGTTTGCTCAGGTAACCATAGCACATGGGCAGTGAGATATGTGTATGTTGTAGCATCTCTGCCTCTCTCGTTCCAAGTTTGGACCCTTTTGATACCTACAGAGAGACAACCTAGTGTTGGCCCATTGCCCCATTTGTACCATGAGGTTGTTAAGCTGCTGGGTGGAATTATTGCAGGTATTCAGGTAGAACCGTCAGGCGAGTGTCCCATGAATAGCAGGCACTTAGGAGGCGTGGGCTGCTTACCCCTTGGTGGCACTACAGCATAGGCAAATGTGTCTTCTCAGATATGCATGGTCCAGTCTTGGTCTGTGTGACCACTGGCAAGTTTCTATGCCAATGCACAGCCGTAAAAGCAATAATAGACCCACATGCTCTAAGCACCAAAGATGTGGAAGGATTTATCCTTCTCTCAAGCCATTTATAGTGCAGTTGTAGAGAGAAAAGTGACAGGAAAAAAATGTAAAAGTTACAGAACAAGATTTGCTTTTTTCCTGTATGAAACACTAAAAGAATAGAAAATGACAGCACAAGGCAGGGCAGAGGGCTGAGCGGCTAAAGTACTTGCCGCACAAGCAGAAAGACCAGAGTTGGGAACCTAAAGTGCCACATAAAATGCCATGCGGGAAGGATGGCCACCTATAATTCTAGCCCCGGAAGGCAGAGCCTGGGAATCTCCACAGTGTATTGGCCAGTTAGACTAGCTCCAGTGATGCGCTCTGGATCTGATTAGAGACCTAGACTCAAAAGAATGAGGTGGAAGAGGGATAGAGGTTGATTCCCGCTATCGACCTTGGTTCTCCATGTCCATATGTGCACGTGTCCTACATAGGGGCTGTAATCCATCATGCATGTAGCAGGTGTTGTTGCCAGCGCTGCAGAAGCATGACCTAGGGTGGGGTTATAGGAGCCACCGGAAGGCCATTGTTAAGAAAAGGATTTGCCCAGGGGAAGACTGGGCGGAAGCTGGGAATGATAGACCCCCACGTGAGTGAAGTCAAGGTTACTGTCCGTGAAGAGTGGCAGGAGACAAGAATGCCCATCACCAAGTTATGCCAAGGGCTACTGTTAGTGTTGCTTGTTCTTTTGAGAGAACGAGGCAGCAGGAGCCTAGTGTACTGATTATTTTTTTCCTGTTGCTGTGAGACAACATGGAGACTGCACAACTTAAGGGGAGAAAAGGAGATTTTTTTTTTTTTTTAGCTTATGGTTCCAGAGGGGAGATGCAGTCCTTCATGGCGGAGGTAACATAGCTGGCTATAGAAGCTGGAGGCGCCTAAGTCACCACAGACATCATGGAGGCCGAGAGCGGCTGCCAGCTCAAGAGCAGACTCACTCACTGCAGCAGGGCAGGGCCAACCCATCTCCAGGCCCACCCCCCATGACCGCCTCCCTCCCGCAAGGCTCCACCTCCTAAAGGTGCCATCAACTTCCCAAACAATTAAAATTCAGACACATGAGCCAATGGGGGACCACGCACATTTCAAACCATGACACCTAGCCATGTCCAGACGCGCACAGGTGCGGAAGGCTGGTCTGCAGGACGTTGGCGGTGTCGGGACATGGGTCTGAGCAGGGACAGAAGAAGTCCAAGCCCTGGGCGAAGCCGGTCCCGGAGGGCTGAGGCAAAGAAGCAGGGAAAAGCCCAGAAGCCACACTCGGGGGCTAACAGTGGTCAGATGAACCTTCAGCATCCACAGTGGGCATAGAGGTGAAGCGTTTAGAGAGACGTCAAATCACCCTTTGCAACTCACGCCAGCAGTCCCGGGCCCCAGGGTCTATGTCCGCCCAAAGGTACAGCAGCTGCTCAGGCACTGATGAGTATCTCTCTTGGTCCCCCCCCCACACTGCTGTCAGCCATAACCCATTAATTTGGGGGCTGTATAATTTCAACTCCAAGTGTTTTAAGCATTATTCACTTATTTAAGAGAGAAAAGAAGCGTGTGGGGAGATGAAAGAACCTCTCTCTCTCTCTCTCTCTCTCTCTCTCTCTCTCCTTCTGCCATGAAACTAAGTTCCCCAGGTCTGCATGCAGGCGCCTTTACGCACAGAGCCATCCTGCCAATCCTCAAACATAAGTGTTGTTTTATAAATGTTGGGGTTCAATCCTATTCTGGATCATCCAGTGCTGACTGGGGTCAATGAATTGGTTTCTGATGATACTTAAGAACCTGTGCTATGGGAAACTAAATACACACACACACACACACACACACACACACACACACACACACACACACTGTTCAATGAACTCTGTTTAGGGTAAGCTCCCCCACAAAGCGTCTGCTCCAGCAGTAGCTGCAGAATTTGGAATAGGTCCGGACACTAGCCGAGTATCATAAAGTCAGAAAGCCTTCTCAGAGATACCCTGACTGTGTTCCTTGTTCCCCCTTTTCTGGTAAGGAACTTTTCACGTGGTTTTCCATAGAGAAACTCCCATGCTTGCTGCTTTCGGAGACTCGGAAAATGTTGAGTTCAGCTGCTGCTGCAGTTTGTCTCCATGTGGCCGAGAGATTCACAAGCAAACCTTGTTGGGGGCCAAGGAGATTTTGCCCCCCAGTTACAGCTCTTAGGCCAGCCGGGCAGGAGAGTTCACACCAGTACTAGGAACCGAGGAAACCGGCTACACACTATCCACAGGGATGGCTGACAGAGAGCAAACCTCTCCTGTCAGCCCAAGTGCACTGAAGAATGGCGACTGACTGAATTGTTCTCTCCATTTTATCCACCTGCCCCAGGAATGCTTTCACACCCCATGGGCTTGCTCAGAGCGCGCCTTAACTACTAACTCTTCACAAACGTATCCAGAGCTCAGTCAAGTTGACACGTAGATATCTAACCAGCACAGTGTATGAAGCCATTACCTCTGTGCTAAGTCCAGACATGAGCTGGAGTGTAGCTTAGTGGTAGCCCATAAAGTGCTTGCCCAGCATGCACTGGGCCGTGGGTTGGATCCCCAGCAAATGAATGGCTTGTGCTGTCCTTCCTCAGCAGAAATCCGAGACTTAAGGTGGTGTGGTGGTCGTCTCTCCTGATTCCGGGGAGTCCTCTGCTCACATGGGCTGAGGAGGAGTGTGGTCGCCTTCGCTGGGAGAGCAGCGACTGACGAGTACAGGTGTCAACAGACATCTAGACTTACTGCCTAGCTATAACCAGAGAATATTTGCAGGAAAAATTCTACAGAGAGCCCTCCAGGAACAAGGACATTGAGGATACCGGCTCCCAAGATTTGTTGCTGCCAAATGCTAGGCAGCCTTTGGCCCATGGTGGCTGTTGGTCCTTCAAGAACAAATTTCCTTCCAACTCTACTGAGTCCCCACCTGGCTATAACTCAGTCACTGTCCTTAGCCTCTATAATTTTAACCTCTGCCTGAACTCTTTTTATTGGTTCTTAGTAAAATTAAGGTGGAAGTAACCCGTTCCCCCCCCCCACATTTTCTCCAGCTTTCTCTCCGTCTTCATCTTCTCACTTCTGAGCATTTCTAAAAGAAAGTTCCCAAGATCAGTAAGATTGGGAACGAGGGCATCTTTATGCCAGAGGGTCTGCCCTCTCCAGCCTGAGAGGGAAATAGACTCATTTTCCAAGCCCCCCCCCCACTCTCCCGTCATATTGGCAAAGGCAGAGGCGCGTTGACAATAAATCAGAGAGTTATGAATAAATCTTGGTTGTCAAAAGCAAACGTGTAGCCGCTCCAAAACGTCTGCCATTAGAACTTAGGGAGGCAGCTGTCAGCTGTTTGCTTGTAATTAAACAGCCAATGAGCAGCTAATTAAGACATATGTGTACACAGAAGTGGAAGTGGGTATGTTAATGAACTGTAGGAATCAATTCATTATGTGAAAATTGTCAAAAGACCAAACATCAGATCACTATTTCAGCCAGTGTCTTGGGGGTGGAGCACCCCCAAACAGGAGGGGACCATTCCTTTGTCCCCAAAGCAAGACCACTGAACAATCCCACCACCACACCCACAGTTGTGTGCAGCTAGCCCACAAGCTTGGACCAAACCGCTCGCACGCACGCACACACACAGAGTCGGTAACCTTTGGAATAAGATATACTTGAGATCCAGGAATTCAGATCCAGGCTTCTCTACCCTCATCTGCTTGCTGTGTGACCTTGGACACATAGCTTCACCTCTCTGAATTGTAATCTGTACCACATTTTACATCTCTGAAAATTGCCATTTTCACGAAGAAGATTTACAAAAGGTCCTCAGTGGGAGCTGGTGTCACACACAGGTACTGAGATTGTTTGGTGGTCTTGCTCTGGGTTGGGGGGGTCTTTCTGTTTGGACACTCAGAAAATGAGTGTACCCGATCCTTTGCCACTATAGCTGCCTCCTACCTCCCAGCATTCATTCAGCAGAGCCTACTTCTCACAGGCTCCTGTGCGTAAGGAAACAAGGCCTAAAGAGGCCGATGAGAGATTCAGCAGGGAAGGCAAAAAGGGGATATGCTTCGGGCTCTGGGGGTACACCTGAGAGGAGGCCACCGCTCAGCTGTGAGGGGACCAGCTCAAAGAAGCCCCCAGAGAAAGTGAAGGGGTCAGAAATTTCCTCACAGGGCTCCTTTGGGAAGGTACACACAGTGGTTGAGTTTTGTTTTATTTTGTTTTGTTTTGCATACATGCATGTGCATGTGTCTGTGTGTGTGTGTCAGAGGGCACTGTGTGTCCCTGTGGAGGGCAAGGGTGACTTCAGGAATCATCCTGGTTGCTCTACATCCTTTTTACTTTGCCCTAGGGTTTCCCAGCTGCCTCCTTTCCAGAGCCAGAGTTGCAGACTGCTGTCATACCTGCAGGGCATTTTTTTACATGGGATCTGGGATCAGAACTCAGGTCCTTCTGTTGGCGAGGCAGAGGCTTAACCCCTGAGCCATCTCTCCAGTCCTATGTATGACTTTGGGAAGAAGACTGAGTGAAAGAGCGAGAGCGGGGGGGGGCATGGAAAGGTGTCCATCGTCCGGTGGCCATGGGGGCTTGCTGAGGACTGGAAGCAGGGAGCCAGCTGCAGCCACACCCCGTCCTCTGTTCTGGGCAGCTGCAGTGGGAGGACACCTGTCCCAGGTGAACTCAAGCTATGAAGTGGGGAGTGATTGAGACTGGGTCTTTTCCACCCAAGGTGGAGGGGGGCTGGAGAGGGAGAAGGAAAGAGTTCAGGGCTCTAGAAACCAGAACCCCAACTTTGAGTCTGCCCAGAAGCTGGGAGAACTTACTCAAATAACTTTCCCAGTGGGCTGGGCATCCAGTGAGGACCGGAAGCGGCCAGTTGTTAGCGTCTGGCTTTGTGAAAAGCGAAGTGTCTGCACACAGAGCGACAGAGCTCAAGTGTACATTTCACCAACGTGACACTCCTCGATTCTCGAGTGATAGGATGCCCGAAGCCCTATACTGCCAATTGGCACACACAGCTGATTCTCCTAGATGTTCTCACTAAGCGTGGTGGGGGGCTTCCTTACGCCCCTCACCCATGGCCGATATCAGCTTAGAGTTGCAGTGTGAATTCTGGTTGAGATTTCATTTCTGTAAATAAGGAAGCAAGACAAAGGACAGAGGGGCACATTTGGGGACTTCACATATGTGACAGCAGGCTTCAAACACAGGGAGACTAGCCTCTCCCATGTGCTGTCTTCTGCCTCATGGGCCATGATTACACACGTGACACATGCCATCTGGTTTCATCTGCATGCCAGTCTCTTCCTACATCACTATTTTTTTCTTTCATGCACGTATGTACAGGGTATGTGTGCATGTGTGTGCATGCACATGTCTTTGCATGGGTGTGTGTATGCAGACATACGTACATGAGTGCACGTGAATGTATGTGTGTGTGTAAGCCCAAGGATGATATTAGGAATCATCCTCCATCATCTTCCACTTTATTGCTGTGAACGGGGTGTCCAATTCAACCCAGAGCGCGCCATTAGGGCTCACTAGAAAGTTTGCTCTGGGGATTCCCAATCTCTGCCTTCCAGGGCTACAATTACAGAGAGGTCACTACCCCTGCCCAGTATTTTCAGTGGGATCTGAACTCAGCTCCTTTTGCTTGCAAGACAAAGGCTTTAAGCCTTGAGCCATCTCTCTAGCCTTCCACATCCCTTCTTAAATTTGGAGAGCAAACAGGGTATTAAGTCAGACTCCAATGTGTAGCGTTCGCCTGTGTCTGTGGTTCAAATTCTCCCACCACAAGACTGATGAGATCTGCCCTGCGGACCACCCCCAAAACAGGATCAGGAATAAAGATCCAGCAGCAGCTCATTGCCTCCGCTGGTGCAGATGTAGTTGATGGAAACCTCTAGAAGGCGGATGGATACTAAGAAAATAGCGAATAAATTTTCAGTGATAGGTCTAGCAACGGACTTTGATGTGGATTTCCAGAACTTCAGTGCGCAGCTCTGGAACTTAGGTACTGAGCTTTTTCATGAACACCCAGCACTAGTGCTGATCTACGACTTCTGTCTTATGGGGACAGCGATCAGCATCCCTGTGGAACTGTACTGAGCCCCTGGGACTTGCCCAGATAACAGTGAAGAGACGTCAGAAACACAACTCAGAGAAACACTAGGAAAAGGTCTTCAAGACACAGAGACCCAAGCAGAAGGTCAAAGTATGGAAGTCATGTTGGGAGGTCAAGAATAAAGTAGCAGGGGACCAGAGAGATGGCTCAGGGGTTAAGCCTCTGCCTTGCAAGCAGAAGGTCCTGAGTTCTGATCCTGGATCTCTTGTAAGAACACCAGGTGGTAATGGTGATGGCCTGTACTTCCGGCCCTGGAAGGTGAAGCCAGAGCAAAGCAAAGAGGATGTAGAAGCCATCCAGAGTGATTCCCAAAGTCACCTTGGACCTCCACAGGCACATATAGTGCCCTCTGACACAGAAACACACGCACACACATAATAAAATAAAATAATAATAAAGAACAGGACAGCAGGCCAGAGATGACAGTAAGGAGACTTAAAATTGGGACACTTGGGTTTGAGCCCAGTAGTAACCCAACCACAGGGTGCTGAAGAAATTGTCTAAAATTCTAAACTTCATTTTTTTGCATTTAATCTCAGCTCAAAGACTGAGAAGCGATTAAGCTCAGTTGGAAAAAAAATCACTTATTACATGTATGTTGTGCATTGGGCGCACGTGCCACGTCGCGTGTGTGGAGGACAGAGAGCTTCGTGAACTCGGTTCTCTCACTTTTCCCTGGGTTCTGAGAATTGAGCTCAAATTCTCAGGCTTGTGTGAGGTTCCTTTACTTCCTAAGCCATCTCACCAGCTTCCTTTTTTTTTTTTTTTTTAATCCAACTTTTCCTTCTTAGCAAAAGGGTCTGGAAGGTAGAATCTTCAGGACTTTGGCCGAAATGTTTGCCACACAACATAAATTTTCGTTTTCTTTTTGACTTATATAAAAATGACAGCGTCAGGGCCTGGGAATGTGACTCAGTGACTTAAGCCTTTGCCTCGAAAGCCAGAGAACCTGAGTTCAGATGCCACATTGAAACACCGGCTGGGTGTAGTTGTGACGGTGATTGGGGCCCTGGTGGGCAGAGCCTGGGAAATGCCGGAGCAAAGCAATAAGGAGGTAGAGCAATCTAGGATGATTCCTAAAGTCATCCCTGGGCCTCCACAAGCACACACACTCAAGTGTCCCCTTGTACACACACACGTTTACACACACACACGCGCGCGCACCTACCTACATGCAACACACACACACATAAAGGCATCTTTGTATTATTCAAACTCATAAGTTGGGGTGCGCTGAACCCCAAAGGTAGCAGCTCTAAGGAGTGTTTTCTACAGTGGCTGCATGGTAGCATTCAGACACTAGGTGGCGGTAGCGTGCCACAGTTGCCCTGAGCAGCTCCTGTGGCTCATCATGGTGGCATCAAACCCACCCGTGTGCAACGCAACACCTGCATGTGCTCTGGCACTTCTATCAAAGCCAGAGGAGCCATGGGTGAGCTCATCTTTCCCGCTACCTCCTGACTTCGGCACTTGCTTTAGGGTGACCCTTACTTCCTCTGAGAACCACGTGCACCAGCTTGGGCTACTACCCCAAAATCTCTGCGACCCCTGGTTTCCCAGCCTCTGGAACTCACATCTCCAGGGCTTCTTCCCAACAGAGATCCCGTTTGGACAGTTAGGGAGCCAGACACCTACTGTATTATTTCAAAGGAAAGCTTAAAGTAGGAGTAGACTTCCCAACATTGGGTAGGAAACAAAGTTCTGCCTTTCTTCTTCGCTTTCTCTCTCATGGGTTCTGCAGCTTGTCGTGTCATTCAAACATGCAAACTTCAGAAACCCCTCAAGGGATCCCTGGAAGAAGAGGCTTAAAAAGCAGGCAGGAGGTCAGGGTCACAGGGCAGGTGGTAAAGTGCAGGCCGTGCAAATACACGTGGGCTTGAGTCGCCCTCCAGAAGCCACATGAAGCCGCATGTGGTGACCCACGTCCCCTGCGATCTCTGGCCACACAGCCCATGCTAATGGGCGAGTTCTGGATCCCAGTTAGAGGCCCCGTGCCAAATAACAAGGTGAATGAGACCGGGAGATGGCTCAGGGGCTTAAGCCTTTGCCTCACAAGCAAAAGGCTCTGAGTTCGGATCCCCAGATCCCATACAAAAACATCAGACAGATATGGCAGTGGCCGGCACTTCTGATGCTAGAAGGTGGAGCCTGGGAAAGCCCAGAGCAAAAACCACGCAGGAGGTAGAGCAATCCAGGATGATTCCTGAGGTCACCCCTGGGCCTCCACAGGCACGCACACATACCTGTACACACATGAAGAAAGAAGTGAAGATGCTAGAGGAACATGTTTGCCCTCTGGTCTCCGCACGCATAAATATTCACAGACAGCTAAGTGCTTCATTTTTCCTAAAAATGCATACTTGAAGCTTTGGCTGAGTCAGGTTGGTGCAACCGGTCCCTCCCTCCAGAGCCTACAGGGCCCCCTTGGCTATTTCTCCCTGGGGGCATGACTCTCCCCTCTCCCCCTAGTTCGGAGCTTTGCCACTTTCTAAGTTTCTTACAAGCCAGCTTGCGTAGCTGTCACCACCATGCTGCACGGACTGTGTCTGTGGCTGTCGAAGCTCTTCCCTATGGGCGTGAGGAAGTGCAGCCCCGCTCCAGGTAGAAACCCAGAGTCAGACGTGAACTCCAGCCGATCCTCAAAGCCCGCGTGACTCCATTTTATCACAGGCCCCTCAGGAGCTGGGCTCTGTGCCCAGGGCCTGTGCAGCCTCGCTGTTTGGGAGTGACCTGACCCCCTGGGCTATGGGTGAAGTCAAGGACCCCTCTCTCCTATGGCTTCCGCCCACATCAGCTGCAGCCGCAACAGGTGAAGGGGCAAAGGTGAAGGAAAACGCTGATCTCAGAGTGGACCCCTTTAGCTGTTTTATGCTGTGCACCTTGATCTTTGATAGGGATTTAATGGGGCAGTGCTCTGAGGAGGCGGAGGAAGAGGGGGAGGAACGGAGGAAGGGTTTCTTCTAGGGGGAGGATAAAGAGTTGCTTCTCGGAGGAGGAAGAAGAGGAAAAAGAGATGAGGGAGGAGGAGAAAGGAGCAGAAAGGAAGAGGAGGAGGAGAAGGGGGAGGAGGGTTTTCTTCTATGGGGAGGATAAAGAGTTGCTTCTCAGAGGAGGAGGAAGAGGAAGAAGAGAAAAAGAAGGAGGAGGAGCAGGAGCAGAAAAGAAGAGGAGGAGAAGGGGGAAGAGGGGCTTCTTCTGTGGGGAGGATGAAGCGGTTGCTTCTAGGAGGAGAGAAGGGGCTTCCTGCCAGAGGGACAGCGAGCTGCTTTTAGGGGGAGGACGGAGGACAGGAAGGAGGAAGACGAGTTCTTTGGACACAGAGGGGCACAGGAAATAAAAAGCACCTCAGTGTCCGTTCTAGAAAGCAGCTTCGCAAGCCCTCAGCCTGACCTCACCCCACGCTGGCTAAGCTGTCAGGCAAGTCGCTGCACCCCGATGTTGCTCTGTCCCCTTAGTCTTAACACTGGGGTCAAGACCATACCTGCCATTTATTATCTCTGTCAAAACTCAGCAACGCCCGTGGAGTAGAAGCGGGAGGACAAGCTGGGAAGAGGAAGGGTACAGCGAGGGGAACGAAGGGGTCACGGGTGAGCGCTGTCAGTGCATTGCACACCTGTAGGAAGACGTCACCACAAACCCGTGACCTGCGCTGCTCCGCGTGCACTGGTGAAAACTCTTAGACTCTGTGTCACAGTGCAGAGAGTCAGCGCTGATTTAAGCATCCCCAGGGTTAGAGAAGACACCAGGTGGGGGATAGACTCCCTGGAGGGAAGAAGTCTGCTGTAGTCAGCAGGATCCGCACTCACAGCTCCAGGACAGAGGGCCCAAGGAGGAACAGGGAGACCTAGGGTGGGGCCTGGCTTGTGACTCTTGCAGGAAGAGAGGCCCCCAGAGGGAAAGCAGCCTTGGGCTGGGCTACCCTATGTACACAGGGGTCGCTGAGACACCGACTGCCTCTGGGGTGAGGGGAAATGGCAGGCAGAAGTGTGCCAACGTGATCGACAGGCCTGCCCGGCATAAGGCTCTGGAGGGGTGGGGTTACCTGTGATGGACAGGCCTCAGCTAGCTGTGCCCACTGCCCATGGGGATGATTTGAGGCGTGTGCCGTGATGATGAGAGAAGGAGTGTGGTCTACCAAGCCAGTAGTGGACCCCCACACACACACACAGGTGGGCCTGGGCGTCTCTTCTAAGCAGGCTAGCTTCGCTGACATTTCTATTTTCTTTGCTTCTTTCCACTCGGTTCCATAGAAATGTCCCCCTGCTCCTTCGTCACCAGGGACACACAGGCAGAGCTGAAGGTGTATTTTAGGAGGAGACTTAACATCAGTGTGGGACAGTTTTAAAGTATGTGGCGGAGGGAGGCAGGGGCAGGGGGGTGCTGGGTCCTAACCTTGCTCACATCCAGGTTAGCAAGGCGTCCAGCTGAGCAGGAAGTGAGGACAGGTCAGGATTCCCACCCAGCACCACCGGCTTCCTGTACACATCAAGAACTGGGTTCACAGGCATGTGGGCACTGACTGGGCCCACGGACACCCTCATCGTCGCACAGAGAATAGTTCAAGGGAGAAGCAGCTTCCGGGCACCTCACCTGGTGAGGAAAGGGGGACAATCCAAAAGCAAAGGAAAAGAAAAGTTACATCTCCTTGGGCCTCTCTAACAAAAAGCTAATGGTTCTTGTCATTGTTAAATGTGTGGTGTGTTTCCTCCTCTTCCTTTCTCTATATACATAATCACATATAATACATATGTAACATATTCAATGTTTATATAGCATCTATATTTAATGTTTAAATATATTTATGCATTTGACATTTAAATATATTTCTATTTCCTATAACATATGTTTCATGTTAAGCATATTTATGTATTTCTATCTCTATTGGCATATATATATTCCAGATATATATATATTCCAGATTTGGATTACGCTGTTAGTTCTTTAGTTGATTTTTATCACATTTCATAGCAGTAACTGTGCTTCTGAAACAGTGTTTGGTGGCTGCCCCATGGCATGGCATGGGCATACATGTTGGCTCCGTGGAGGATGCATCTGCCTTTTCTCATGCTAAGGCTTCCGGCTTCCTGAGTAGGCCTGGTTTGGTTGATGGTCCCTTCTGGGGAACCCTGCTTCCCTCTCTCAAGTATCCCGGAGGAGGGAGGTACTCCAGCCACTACAGCTCGTGGCTCCACTTTGCTGAAAAGACTCAACACCCAATTTCCCTTCTGCATAGTTTCCCTTTGCCTGAGTCACCACCACCACCAAAACCCAAAAAGCCAGACAGCCGAACCCCTTCATGTATTTGGAAATTAAGGCGAGGCTTTCTAAGCGATGACAGGAAATCAGGTGTTTGCAGCGAAGGCTATACGGGTGAGCTGGTGGCTGCTCCGAGAAAACAAGAGAAACCAGGCTTAGAAAACAAGAGAAACCCTCAGTGGCCTGCGGGATCCTGCGCAGGGTGTTCTCAAATGCACAAGGGAAAGCCAAACCCTTGAGGCTAGTATAGCTCCTGAGCATGTCTGCAAACTGACTCGCCCTAGAAATCCGACAAACTCCCAGCTGTATCCACTGAGTCCTAAAAAAGGCTGTGATTGTGAGCACCAGTGATTCCCAACTGCCGAGGATTGAGGAGGAGAATTCTCAGTCGGATTAATCTTCTAGAACAATCCATCCAGGTGTCTTCTAACTACGGCACAGTAGGCTCAGAGTCAGGAAGGGATAACAGACCCCTAAAGGGACACAGGTTTCCATGGTGGGTACAGACTGTTGCAGCCCCCAGAATCCCAGTCCTCTGGGTTGCAGAGTGACCTCATTTCCCTCAACTCTGACCAGCCAGCAAAGATAATTTCAGTTTACTAAATAAGACAAGAGCACTTGCTGTGCAAGCCCGGGACATGAATTCGAATCCCCAGCACCCGCATTAAAAAGGGGACATGGCCATGAAGACTCATAAACCCAGAGCTGTAGAGAAAGGGGGCGGAAGGATCTCTGTGGCTAGCTGACCGCCAGCCCACTCTGGGCTCAGTGACAGAAGCAACAGACCCGTCTCAAGGACATAAGACGTGAAGCAAGGGGACAGGACATTCCCCGTGCTCTTCTGCTGCATAGGAGCATGCACACACATCACACAAAATATCAGGTGGGCGTGGCAGCCGTTCTAGCCCTGGAAAGCAGAGCCTGGGGATCCCCGGAGCAAGCTGGTTAGCCAGACGGGCCCCAGTGGCGTGCTCTGGGTTCAGTGTGCACACACACCACACACCACACTCCTACACAATGATCTGGAAGATAAGCGTTCGAGTTAAGGCTCACTGGGTCGTTCCGTGACACACATTGCCGCTGATCCAGAAGCCAAGAACAGAAGCCTTCTGGCGCCCATTTTATTTTATTTTATTTTATTATTTTATTTTTAAGTATAAAAACTTCCTCTTTAATCAAGGCTTGCCACATGGAACAGATTCGTCAAATAAAATGGAAAGGTTCCAATACACTGAAACATAAGTCCTTAAGTCACTGTAAATAGAACACCCAGAAGGAAAAAGCAAAATAGTAAATATACTCAGTCCCTTTTCACATGGACAACTGCATTTGGGAGTCAAGGAGTTTTGCATATGTACTGGACAGAGGATTGGACTCTGGGGACCAATTTGACTGGAGGCAAAAGAGGGGACTTAATTGTATTAGTGTCTCCTGATGATTCTGCTCTTGAGTTTCATTCTGCATCGAATACTAATGCGGCCTGGTGCTTGGTGCCTTGCTGGGCCGGACATTAACCTGTTTGCTCTTTGTAACTGAATTCCAGGGATTTTTCAGGAGAAGTCAGCAAAGCAACGCCACCTACTCCTGTCCGCGGCAGAAGAACTGTTTGATTGACAGAACCAGTAGAAATCGCTGCCAACACTGTCGGTTGCAGAAATGTCTGGCCGTGGGGATGTCTCGAGATGGTGAGCAAAGGCAGCCCCCGTGGGGCACAGAGGCACAAGGCTGGGGAAGTGCTTTCTAGAATGTGGGCGGGGCTTCCTGGCCCCTTAACCCCTATGAGAGGGATGCCTCTCAGGCCTCCCTCCCCACACTGGGCAGGTTCTCTTGCAGCTTTGATCTGCCCGGTAAGGAGAGGACAGAGCGAAGTCCTGGTGTCAGAGTCTTGGGATGTTTCAGGTAAATGTTGAGGGTTCGAGTCGATCTCTGTCTTGTAGGCGTGAGGTGAGTAAGACATTCCACCCAGGATGCGTTGCCTTATGCCAACCAGCAAGCCGGCTGAAGGACTAGAGACTAGCTACCGGTCACTGATGGAACGTTTTAAGATCTTTCCAGAAAAACCTTCAGAATTAACCCCCAGCAGGCTTTCGGCATAGCTGTTCTTAACACATGGAAACTGGGCAGAACGTCCTGTCTTGAGAGATTCCTTTAGGTGGACCTTCAGCCTGTGCCAAGCCCACCCTCGGCCGAATCAAATGTTAAGGCCAGCCGAGCCACCTGGCAAAGCTCACATCGTCAATAAGTTCCCTAGAAAACTGAAGCTTTGGGGCCAGAGAGATGGCTCAGTGGTTAAAGACCTTGCCTCACAAGCAAAGGGACCTGAGTTTGGATCCCCAGATGCCATGTGAAAATGCTGAGTGGGTGTGGCACTCCACCTGTCATTCTAGCCCTGGAAGGAGGAGCCTGGGAAACCCCAGAGCAGGCTGGCAGCCAGACGAGCCGTAATGGCTGCTTTGGGTTTGATCAGAGACCCAGGCTCACAACAGCAAGGTGGAAGAGTGATGGTGGAGGGGTCCCGATATCATCCTTGGGCCTCCACAGACACACTCTCTAGTGCACGTGTGTGCATGCACATACATACGCGTGCCCACCCACGGGCACCCACACATACATACATGACAGAAAGTCAAGACTTCTGCCGTCGGAAGAGGCGAGTCTCAGGGCCTCTCAAGAGCTGGTCCTTTTATTCCACTTGCCAGATAGATGGTTCTTTTAGGAAGATAAAAGTTAAAATACAGTTGCAAAGTCAGATCAGAGTCAAAGTCACCCGTGGGTATTAATCTTCTTTGGCTTTCTAGAGTGTCCTTCGTTTGACCAGATAAAAATTGCCCATTTTCAGCATGACTCTTTAAACGCTTGCATTTGTAAAATAGTGTAAGTTGTGGCAGGTGAGAAATAAACTTTGGGGGCTTCTAGAGTTCTGTGTCTGGAACTCAGGGCCTACATTAGCTTCCTGGGTAACCAGCACTAGATAAGTTTGTTTATCTGAGTTGCAGAAGTGAGTTCTAGAACCTCAAAAGCGACTATTCCGGTTCATCTTAGTGTGAGGATCACGTGTTCTCTGTGGCAGGAATAGAATCCAGCAGCTGAACAGTGGGGTGGCCTCGAGCCCCAAATTCATCTCCTGCCCACTCCAAGTCACTGCATTGCCTGTGGAGGGGATGAGCTCACCCCTCCACACCCAGGAATCAGTCCCTTAGGAGAACTAAGACCCTCCAGCAGAGGGCTCATCTCTAGAAAATGCAGGCATGAAGTAATCGGTCCAGAATCCAAACCAGGGGAACATTTTAATTATCCACATGGATGTTTCAGGAGACGTCCCATGAGATGTCGAACGAATGAAAGGCTGCCGCAGTCTTGCCTTTAAGAGACCTGTTGCCAGGAGAAGTATCACACACACACACACACACACACACACACACACACACACACACCACAAACCCATCTCACAGGGATCTATTTCTCTTGCTGGCTCCAGATCCTGTAGTGGTGGCAGATGGTAAAGAAAGATCCAGGCCAGGACCTGCACTGGGCACTTCAGCTATCCAGTGAGGGAGGTTTGTCGAAGTCCAGGAGTTCAAGGCCAACCTGGGGCCACACAGTGAAACTCTATAGACTCCATCTCAAGAAGTAATTTAGGGAAGAGACCAAAGGACTGAAGAGATGGCTCAGGGGTTAATCTCCGCCTCACAAGCAGAAGGTCCTGAGTTTGGATCCTGGATCCCACGTAAAAATGCCAGGTTGAAATGGCGGCGGCCTGCACCTCCACCCCTGACAGAGCCTGGGAAATCCCAAGCAAATAGGAGGTAGAGCAATCCAGGATAATTCCCGAAGTCACCCTTGGACCTCCACAGGGCACACAGTGCCCTCTGAGACACACACACGCACACGCACGGCAGAGCCCGAGGACTTCACTGGGGTCCCAGCCAGACCCGTAAGTGGAGGGTGAGGCTTCAGGAAAGTTACAGGGCCTCTCCCCAGATCCAGATGTTCAACCAGAAGGAACCTCATTTGCATGCAGAGATCTCAGGGGCTTCTGCTTGTGCCCTGAGAGTCGGGGGTCCCGTCTGTTGATCAGAACACTGGGTGATAGGAGCATATGTGGGCCAGACCACACCGTGAAGCATGAACCGGTCCATTAAAAGTTATGCTTCGAAGTGAGATGTGGTCACGCACACCTGTAATGCGCCGTAACTCAGAAGGCTGAGGCGGGGGAGGGGGGTTCCCAGCCAGAGGCTAGTCTAGGCTATATAGTAAGACCCTGTCTCAAAAGGTTAGGAACTAGGGATGGAGCTCAGTGTGCAGCGTGCTTGGCCTGGCATGCCGTAAGGCCCTGGGTTCAAATCCCCAGCACTGCCCAGCACTCAGGAGGTAGAGGCAAGTGGGGACAAGTTCAAGGTGATCCTTAGCAGCATGAGGCATTTGAGGCCGGCGACTAAGGAAGAGGAGGGAGAGGAGGGAGAGGGGAAGGTAGGGGTGGGTGAGACCTGTGTGGTCCCCAAGGGTCTCTGACTGCAGACAAGCATGGTGAGAGTTGTTTTGGGGGGCTGGCTACTCCTGGGCCTGCCGTGAAGCACCTGGGGATGTGTCTGGGGTGAGGGAGAAGCGTGCGATGCAGGCTTCCCTGTGGCTCGGGGAGAAGCAGGGAGCGGGTGGAGCCAAGAGTAACAAGGTGGCATCTTGTCCCCGGCAGCCGTCAAGTTCGGCCGCATGTCCAAGAAGCAGAGAGACAGCTTGTACGCCGAGGTGCAGAAGCATCGGCTGCAGCAGCAGCAGCGGGAGCACCAGCAGCAGCCGGGGGAGGCCGAGCCGCTGACGCCCACCTACAACATCTCGGCCAACGGGCTGACAGAACTGCACGATGACCTCAGCACCTACATGGACGGCCACACCCCCGAGGGCAGCAAGGCCGACTCGGCCGTCGGCAGCTTCTACCTGGACATCCAGCCCTCGCCGGACCAGTCGGGGCTGGATATCAACGGCATCAAGCCGGAGCCCATCTGCGACTACGCGCCAACCTCTGGCTTCTTCCCCTACTGCTCCTTCACCAACGGCGAGACATCCCCCACCGTGTCCATGGCGGAGCTAGGTAACGACGGGGCTCCCCACCGCCCCCCACCCCCGGCTTGCCCTGTGCGTGCGTGCCCTGTTAAGGTGGAAGGGGTCTGCGGGACGGTCCCCTGGGATGGGTTCCAGTCCCCGATCCATCTTTGCACTGCCTGCTGCTTCCCGTGATCCTTCAATTAGTGCTTAGCTAAACATAAAAAATGCACGTGTGCAATATCTACACTCTACGGAGAATAGCCCAGGGGAAAAAAGGCCCATTCATTTTGCTGGGTACCTTAGATTCTACAAATAGCTTTATGCTTCTCTCTCTCTCTCTCTCTCTCTCTTTTTCTCTCTTTCTCTCTCTCTCTCTCTCTCTCTCTCTCTTTTTCTCCCCCTCCCCACATACACACAGAGTCTCATCCATGCACATATTCTCACATATATATTCAAGATCAGTCTGCAAACTCAATCTCATCTGCACACAGTCATTCTTATCTCCAGTAGTTCTAAACTTTTTGAATTGGTGCTAAGATTTAAATTCGTTTCTAACCGGCATATCATTTTGTGCTGTCATGGAGAACAAGGTGGTGTTTTGATGCATGTATGTATATGTGGTGTGAGGAGAGTCGGGGGTACTTGCCCTGCCTGTCCATCTTGTAAGTTAGTACTTTTTTGTACCAAGATTTCAGATCTTATCTGGGTTCTTTCATGGCATAGCACATCAGTGCTAATTGTGGTCACCTACCAAGCCATAGCTCAAGAGACTTTAATCCTCCTATAATTCTAATGGAAATGTGTGCCTGCTGGCTAATCTATCCCTTCCCCTCCCATCCATTTTAAACTTGGACACTTGGTAGAAGTTCAGAGTGTCAGTTTTATGGAAGGGAAAAAAAATCTAAGTACACTGAAGGAACAATTGCGATATCAGCAAACTACTTGGACGTGTCAGGGGATACACCTTGGGGTAGCCGAGCCAGCCCCTGTTGGCATCTACTTACGACAGTGGTGTGTTCTGTAAACAGGGAAATACGCTTCTTAGCCTGCCTGGGTGCTTTGAGGAGAGACACTGGTACTACACGTTGCCAAAGCAATAAACTAAAGACCTGCGCCTACCCCCCCCCCCCGCTTCCTTCCCTTTTTGCTTGGACGTGGCTGCTAACCTAGAAAGGCAGCTCACATACCCAACGGGGAGCTTTCCTCCTCCACCCGCCATGCTGACGTTTTCTGCTAATAACTCATGGATGCTTTTTTGAAAGCGACACAATTAGCAGAAAAGAACTTTAAGGAGAGCCGTGGTGGGTGAGCGCCGCATCTGCCCCGCGTGGCAAGGCCGCACGTGAGGTCACAGTCCCCGAGATCTGCTTGCTTAGCTATTGCCGACGTCTCAGTTAATGCCAGAGGAGCGAGGAGACCTTAGGTAGGGGAAAGTGAGCTCAGGACCCCCCCCAGCTCACAGCTAGCATGGCCCTGCTCTTTAGATAGCTCCTCTACCTCTGGGCCCCATAAAACATCTTTTAAGGGAAAATTTATATTTCCAGTTTTAAAAAGAAAGTCTCCAAATAGAACAAATTGAATGTTCTTTACGATTTTTATACAAGCATCTCTTTATGGGTCTAAATTTATATCCTCTCGAGCAGGGACTATTTAAGTGTGGTCTTTAACCACACGCTAAGCACCGGACCTCCATCACGGTTCTTTTGATTAGCAAAGAAACCTGTGAACTAGAAACCATGCTGAGCAGGGGTAGATTTGATTTTTTTTTCTTGAACTAGAACAAAAACTCTGTGTGTATGTGTGTGTGTGTGTGTGTGTGTGTGTGTGTGTGTGTGTGTATGGTGAAATCTTGGTCAGCTGAACCCAAAGCAGAAACGCAATGAAAATAAAATTTTCAAAAACAAATCAAGATTTGATTGAAAGCTGACACACTCCCATGAGAAATGACCTGGCTTGCTTTAAGTTTGCTGCCGCTTCACTAACACATAAGCAAATCTGCCCTGTTGGCTTGTCAAATGTTTGATGCAGACATCAATCCACAGGACTTGGCCAGTGTGTGAGTGTGTAAGTGACGCTAGACATGGTTGCCCTGGTGTGTGTAACTGAAGTCTGCATAGACCCACGCTGGTCATCTCTTAGCAGATCAGGGGCCATGGATTGTGGCATTTTGCAAAATAATGAACCCAAACCTAGAAGGAGACCAAACTCTTAAACTACCGAGCCAGCAAGATAGTTCAGCACAGGCCTGATGACCTGGGTTCGATCCCCAGAAACCATTTAAAGATGGAAGCAGAGCACCAACTGCACAAAGTCGTCTTCTGACTTCCATATGCACACTGAGACATGTGTGCATCTACACACACACACACACGATTAAAACAATAAACCTAACTAGAATTTTCCTGGGAAATCAGACTGTTGTTCTTTCCTGTTTATATATCAGACTAGTTCAGAAAGCTGAAATTCATGCAAGAATGGCCTGAAACTGTTCAGAATTCCTGGCTGCTCCCTTTTCAGCTTAAATCTGACTGTCCTTTCTAGCTAAGACTCTTCACTACTTTGTAGGCTACCTCATCAGAATCTAAACAAATGGACTTATGCAACCGGAAAATAGATCACACATTAACATCCGCTAAGTCCAATTCTCAATAATTATACCCACAGCCCTTTATTTGTGATGGAATATGTCTTCACTCTTCGCTAGGAGGTCTTGCCCTTGATGTGGAATTAATGCTTACATTACAAAGTGCCAGATAAGCTAGCCAGGGTCATCTTGTGGGAAGTGCTAACTGTGTTTGTGATAACTGTGAGCTGACATCTTGTGCCAGGAGACAGATCTGATCGGAGCAGGTGCAGGATGAGACAAGACATCCTTGGACTGCAGGTTTACCCACCTAGAGACACTAGTGGAGTTGGAGCAGGCTAGATAGAGAGAAACTGACAAGAAGACCAGAATCCATGCTTCCTAACACATAGGTTCCAGACACCTCGGTTATAGTTTCTCTGAGAGCCACACCAACTTCTTAACTTTTATTCAGTCTAGTCATAGTCTGCTTTGCTAAAGCGGACACTTAAAAACAGCCAAGAGTCTAAAATTTCGACAGCCAAACCGGAGTTAAAAATCAAATGCACTGATCAGTGATAAAGCAGCTTCTGCCCTCTACTGGCAGGTGATGAGCATTGCATCGGTCCCCTCTCATTGGCTGTTCCAAAAGGCGGGTGACCATGTCCCCCAAGGACTGCTCTGCTCTCGGCTACATCCCGGGCCCTGGAGACCTTGTTTCATATGGTTGTTTTCTTGTTTTGAGACAAGGTTTTACTCCGTAGATCTGAGACTCACTATCTCCACCCCCCACCCCCCCGAGCTGGTCTGGGATTTCAGACGGCTACCACAGCCAAACTGGCAAACTCGAGATTCAGCGAGAAGCCCTTTCTCAAAAACTAGGGTAAAGAGTGATTAAGGGCCATACCCAGAAGCAATCTGTTCTTCACAGGCTCAAACACACCTGTGCATCCTGCACTCGCCACACATGAACACATGCCCACTGGTACAGACACACAAAAATAAGTAAAAGCAAAAAAAATGTAAAAATATAACAGTTTTGCTTCCCCACCCCCCAAGGAAAACCTTCTTAGGACACAACAAAAAAAATTTTTTTTTCAGTAAGAAAGTGCTATTTTTCCTGCCTAAGGGGGTCAGTTCTTTCCAGACACTAGGTCAGTGGGGTTGCTGAGACCACCCTGCCCAGTCTGTATTAATTTCCCAAGACTCCACGCCTTCACCCCTGCCTGGACCCAAATATAGAACAGTTCCACGCTGCGTATTTATCTGAGGTAATCGAAACAAGCCGGACACTGCTTCACGGGGCTCCTTTCTAAGGCAAATGGTCACGTGGAAGAGTCCCCCATTCTGCCATTCATGGTGTGGTTTTTCTCTCTTTAGAACACCTGGCACAGAACATATCCAAATCTCACCTGGAGACGTGCCAGTACCTGCGGGAAGAACTGCAGCAGATAACGTGGCAGACCTTCTTGCAGGAGGAGATAGAAAACTACCAGAATAAGGTAGGGTCGGTGGGAAGGACTCCTCTCAGGAGCGAGGCGGCCTTGGGAAGGGGGCTGTGGACTCAAGACCTGTGAATGCCCTGGGTCGGATCTCAGATTCCTCTTTAGACACTGACCATGGGCTCGGGGCTTTGTGATCTTCCTGAGATGCCATTCTGCAGAACTTCAGCCACAGCAATTTCTGCTGGGTTTTCTAAGTAGGGCCACGTAGCCTGAGTGTCACGGCAACTAGATTCAAAGGCTTTTTAAAGTCTCTGTGAACCAGGATCTCTCCCAACATCACAGTGGAAGTTCATGGAAAGTCATCTCAGCCTCCTGTCTCATGCTTCCTGGTTCACTAGGGCTTTAGAGAATCTGGGCTAAAAAATGGGTTTTGGAAACTTTATACCTGCTCTGACCCTGGTGTGGGGGTTGCTTCTCTCTCTGCCTCCCCCCCCCCCCCAGCACTGCACAGGCGAGCTAGAGACGGGGAGCTTGTAATTATCTATTTTTGCTTTTGGTAAAAGAAAATGTGCCCACCACAGTCTTCTTGAGAGACTGTAGAGGGTTGATGCTGCAGGGGTTTGGGGCTGGGGGAAGCTGTTCTCCTCAGTGATATATCCATTGAAGAAAGACGTGAAATTAGGAGGGAGATGGTAGGGAAGGAGGTTGTCATAGAAAAGAAGGAGTGGAGGGAGTGGGATACTGGAAAGAGCACGGATTTTAAGCCGACTTAAATTCACGTGGTTGTCAGTTGTGGTGCCACTGCCTGAAAAACGAATAAAATATAGGTAACTTAGACAAGGGCAAAGAAGGTTGACAGCGACAAGTGGTTCGTTTTTTGTTTGATTTGTTTTTCAATAATTTGGAAACTTCTGGATTTAGAAAGGCCTAGAGGAACGCGATGGTTAACCCCTTCCCCTCCCGTGGCACACCCCCCACCGTCCCACATAGGGGCAACACCACACTCTGGCAAGATGGGTTGCAGACAGACTGATGGAACAGACAACTATCTCCAGAACAAAAAACATTCCATTGCGTGACTCCTCCCTCCTAACTCGGTGTTTCTGAGACCCCGTGATCCCAGGAGAAATGAATGAACAGGGCCTGGAGAGACGCTCAGTGATTAAAGCCTGTGCCCGGCAAGCGGAAGGACCTGAGTTCAGATCCCAGGTCCCATGTAAGAACGCCAGGCAGAAATGGTGGCCTGCACTTCTGACCCTGGAAGGCAGAGCCTGAGAGACCCCAGGACAAAGCGATGAGGAATTAGAACCATCCAGGATGATTCCTGAAGTCACTCTTGGGCCTCCACAGGCACACACAGTGCCCTCTACACCTACATGTACCTACACACACACACACAAACATATGCACATGCACACGTGAAAAACTTAAAAAAAAAATATATATATATATATGATAGACCCAGATCACCCTGTGATGAACAGAGAAAGGAGTCTGTTAGAGGTAAGAGCAGGGAGAAGGAACACTGTGGGGTGAGGGGGAAAAGAACATCATGGAGGGGTAGCAACATTGGGGGCAATTGTGGGGGAATTACCCTTCCTTTTCCTATGACAAACCTCCCTCCCTACCATTTCCCTCCTAATTTCACGTCTTTCTTCAATGGATATATCACTGAGGAGAACAGCTTCCCCCAGCCCCAAGTCCCTACAGCATCAACCCTCTACAGTCTCTCAAGAAAGCTGTAGTGGGGGGCTGGAGAGGTGGCTCGGGGGTTAATCCTCTGCCTTGAAGGCAGAAGGTCCTGAGTTCGGATCCTAGACCCCATGTATAGACACCGGGTGGAAGCGGGGGCGGTCTGTGCTTCTGGTCCTGGTGGGCGGAGCCTGTGAATCCCGGGACAGAGTAAACAGGAGATTGAGGCGATCCATGGTGGTTCCCAAATTCGCCCAGTGATTACAAACATACACGCACAATTGAATACATAATAAATAATTTAAAAAATTTTTTTAAATCTTTAAAAGAAAGCTGTGGTGGACACATTATCTTTTACCAAAAGCAAGGAGCGCTGTGGGGAAATAGGAACACAACACCTCGTTTGCCTCTAGTAGTGAGTAACCACCTCACCCAAGCGTTAGAGGAGAGAAATAGAATGTGAGGGTGGAGGGATGGCTCAGGTGTTAAGATTCTGCCGCACAGAGCAGAAGGTCCTGAGTTCAGGTCCCGGGTAGCACAGAAAAATGCCAGGTAGAAATGGAAGGTAGAGCCTAGGAAATCCCAGAACAAAGCAAGAAGGAGGTAGAAGCAATCCCAGATGATTCATGAAGTCACCCTTGGTCCTCCACAATAAATAAAATAAATATATTTTTTAAAAAAAGAAATAGAATATATATGAAATGGGATTTCATTGTTGTATGTCTGGATTTGAACACATCTCCTGTCCCTAGTAGCTGGGAAGCCTCTGAGTATTGATGTCATTTCTAAAGAGAGAAAAACCGCCCTGTGAATGCGATATGAAACAAGTCATAGACAACGTCACGCATAGTAGGTACACACAAAAAATCATTGACACTCCTGTACTTCCCTCACTCCAGTGACGTGATGGGAAATTTCCCAAGATAAAAATAACAGCTTTAAAGAAGGTCCCTGGCGTTAGGGACTGATGACTGGCGGGCAAGGGACTTGCTGCACAAGCACAAGGTGCTGAGTTCAGATCCCACTACTCATTTATGAAAAATGGATGCAATGGGGCCTATAATCCAAATGCCTTAGAGGCAGAGACTGCAGATCCTGAGGCTCGCTGGCCAGCTGGACTTAGCCAAAACAGCAAGCTCCAGGGTTCAGTCAGGGACCCTGTCTCAAACCACGCAAGACTTTTGGGAAGATACAAACACATAAATTATTCATTATAAAGTAAAAAAATAGAACTATAAAAATAGGACTCGCCTCTGGTAACTCAGAGCTCAGGGCTACAGGGGTGGTGGGTGTGGCTATCCTCATTTCCTTTCAGCCTTTTTTTTCTGGTGACAGCCCCTGCCCCCCATGTCCCATCACCCCCTCCCTGGAGAACAAGCAAGCTGGGAATGGGAGAAGGTGGAAAGGACGCAGAAGGGTCCTCTGTAGCCCACCCAACTGGCCAGCTGCTAGGGAGAAAGCTTTCCCCAAACAGGATCTGGGGGAGGTGTAGGGGTGGGGAGGCGCCCGTGCTGATGCCCCCCTCCCTCCACAGCAGCGGGAAGTGATGTGGCAGCTGTGTGCCATCAAGATCACAGAAGCCATCCAGTACGTGGTGGAGTTTGCCAAGCGCATCGACGGCTTCATGGAGCTGTGTCAGAACGACCAGATCGTGCTTCTGAAAGCAGGTGGGGTGCCCGGCAGGAGGGAGGGGGACCGCCTGGCGGGAGGGGGGGAGCGCCCCGCGGGAGGGCGGGCACCTCGAAGAAAGGAAGGGCATCTCCTGATCGGGTGAGAAGGGGGCCTCGTGGGCATGTAGGGTTCCTCTTGAGCAGGAGGGCACCTTCGAGCAGATAGGGCGTTTCTGAAAGCAAAAGATCGCCTTGCCAGCGGGTCCGGGTGTCACCGTTTAGTGATGAAGGTGTCTCCACCAGGTGTCTCCTATGGGAGGAGCTGCCAGGCTTCTCTTAGCAGAAATTGAGTGCGCCCCACGTGTGTGTGTGTGTGTGTGTGTGTGTGTGTGTGTGTGTGTGTGTGTGTGTGTGTTAGTGAGTGAGTGAGTGAGTGAGGTAGTTAGTGAAGTAGTTACCTAATTAGTGAGGTATTAGTGAGGTAGTTAGTGAGGTAGTGAAGTAGTGAGTGAGTGAGTGAGTGAGTGAGTGAGTGAGTGAGTGAGTTAGTTAGTTAGTTTTCTGGTTTGTTTTGCTTTTTGTTATTTGAAATGTTCAGGAAACATTTCCAACATGTGGCCTGGGGGGGGGGTTACATTCAGAGATAGCTGTATCTCTAGTTTTCACCCTCCGGTTCCTAAACCTGAGTTGCTTAACAAGAAGCTCTTGGATTCTAAGTGTCCTTCCTGGGCTGGTGATTTTCATAAATAAGCATCAAAGTTCTCCTGGCAACCTTGACACTCTATGCTGCCAGGGGCAAGAGGACCAGGGAAGGAGTTTGTAAACCAGCCTTGGTTCCCTTCCATCACTCGGGAAGAGGGGCCGATCTGACCCAGCACACAAGCAGCCCTTGCACAGGACTGACCTCCATCCATCTCACGGAGGGTCCTGGGGGAGCCGGGAAGGATTCTCTGTGATGGACAGAATGACGTGACGTTTCTGCCCCCTGCAGGTTCGCTCGAGGTGGTATTCATCAGAATGTGCCGTGCCTTTGACTCCCAGAACAACACCGTATACTTCGACGGGAAGTACGCCAGCCCTGACGTCTTCAAATCCTTAGGTGGGAGCCCTGGGGTGCCTCTGGCCCCTGTGATGGGAACATGGGGGTGAACCAAAGGGAAACTGGGCATTTGGAAACCAAAAGGAAAGGAACATAGAGCTGCTTTGCCATGTGGCTAGACAGACAGCCAAGTTCACTCGCCCCTATTGCTTTTTGTTTATCTCACATCTGCGGGTTCATCTTATTTCACATTAGAGTTCAGTAATTAAAAGTTATTAATGTGCTCTAGCCCTCCAGCTCCTTTCGCAGACCCTAAGAAACCAGATTTACAAAGAATAAAGTGTTCAAATACCAGAAGGGATACAATTCATACTGGAAATCAGGCATGGACCAAACAAATTCCCACCCCCATCTCTGGGTTCCTCAAACAGTAACCTTTCATGAGAAGGAAAAGCAAATGTCAAAAAATGAAATAAAGTAGAACTAAAGGAAACTATGGCAAACAGAGTATAAATAAGTCATTTTGGATTTCTAAATTTTAAATAAAGCAGAATATTGTCATTATGAAGAATGAAAAGAGGTTCAAGATGTTATAAGTAAAGTTTCAAAACTATGAGAAACATGTAACACAGCCCTCTGCCATTTACACACACTTGCACAATGGGCAGATCCGATAGAGGAGCCAAATACTAAACCCGGCCATTGGCACAGCGGCTACCTGTGATTGCACCCATGGGAAGGGCAGCCTGGAAGTCCCAAAGCAAGCTGGCTAGGCAGATAAGCACTAACGGGTGCTGTAGGTTTAACCAAGACCCAGACTTACTACAAGAACATGCACGAGCAATCCAGGATGAGTCCCAATACCCAGCTCGGGCCTCCACAGGCATGCATACTCACATGCATGCACGCCACACCCACATATGTGCCCATCCACATGCAGAACATGCATCCACACATAGCACGCCCTGTACACACCCCAGGGACTCCAGGCACAGCAAACCTCACCCGCTGAACTTTCTCACCAACTCTGGGGTTGCTTCCTTATCTCTGAAAGTCGCTGTTATTCAGCCCTAAAATAGCGCTAATAATCAGAGTCTGTTCCTTGCAGGGTAGCTTTGAAATAAGCAGGGATTCCCTGTCCTGATTTTGGATGAGGATTGTGGTGGTGATGATGCGGGTGGGAAAATGATTTGTTGGTAGGGTGGCGGTGATAATGGTGGTGGCATCGATGACGATGTTGACTAGACCAGCTCTTCTTTCTGAGCTTTCAAACTGGTGAACTATGAAAACATGATTGCTATGACAGCCGATCATCCGCATTTAGGTTACATATTATATAATCACTTTCAAACTGATAAACTATGGAAACATGATTACTATTACAACCAATTTGCTCCATGTAGGTTACATATTATATAATCATATATTATGTTATGAGTTTTCAAACTGATAAACCATGGAAACATGACTACTATTACAACTGATCATCACCATATAGTTAAGTATTATATATTATATATAATTATATATTATACAATACTCGTATATTATGATATGTAATTATATGTAATAGGATATATTATATGTTATATAATTATATGTAATAGGAATATATATTCTTCTCTGTGTTCTGTGTTGTTCTCCCAAGATAACATTCAACACCCTCACCTGTGTTTTAATTCTGGCAGGCTGTGAAGACTTTATTAGCTTTGTATTCGAGTTTGGGAAGAGCCTATGCTCTATGCATCTGACCGAAGATGAAATCGCATTATTTTCTGCATTTGTGCTGATGTCAGCAGGTAAGGAAAATAAAAATGAAATGGTTTCAAAATGGTCTAGGTTAAGAATATTTTTTTAAATGTGGGACAGAACATTTATGGGCTGTGGAATGGAGGCGGGGGGCGCTCCCAAGAACAGCTCTCATCTCTCCCAACCTTTCCCAAAGAGCACGCCCCTATTAAGTGTATACATGCTTTTTAAAAGGCTCTCAAGCTATTCACATGAGACTCTAAGTAGCGATAATTTCATAAAACCTAATCCAGCATCAATTTCCACATAGCAAGGCAAATATTTTATGAAATGAGGCTCCCCTTCCTAATGCCAATCCACGTTAATGTTATTATATTTATTTTATTTATTTTGTATGTGTATGCATACGCATTCACATATGAGGGGACACATGTAAGTGTGTGCAAGTGTGTGTCTGTGGGTGCATGCGGAGAGCCAGGATTCCCATCAGAAGTCCTCCTCAGTGGCTCTCCCCTTCATTTTCTGAGGCATGGTCTTTCCCTGAGTCTAAAGCTCACTAGCCAGTATGTACCGTGGATCCTGTCTCTGCCTCCCAAGGATCGTCAAAAGGTCATCATGTCTGTCCAGCTTTCCCTGGGTGCCAGGGTTCCAGACTCCAGGTCCCATGCCTGCGTGGCAGGGGCTTTATATACTGGGTCATCTCTCCAGCTCCCAGGTTTGATTTTGTAACATTTCCTACTTTGGTTTCTTCATCCATGAGTTCATCTGATTCTGTGTTTTCCTCCTGGTCTCCCTCTTGGGAATAATTTTTTCGCCTGGGACTATTACACAACACTCTCCTAAACTGACAAGCCCTAAGATGGTTGGAATTCGGTTGACAATCTCAGTGGCCCCTTATCGAAAAGCAATCTCATATTGTCAGAGAAGGCCAGAAAGATGGATGTGATTATCTTGTGCAGAAGTAGAATGATCAGAAAGGTCTGGGCCACAAGGGTTTCATTTGGGGTCCTATGTGTGTATCCCCAGCATGAAATTTACATGGGAATCCCCTCCCCTTAACATGGCAGCAAAGGTGGAAAGGTTTAATGGCCCTGGCTTACAACTGTCCACCATCACTTCATTCTCATGGAGGCAGCTATTGAAAAAGACCAAGGCTCAGAGCAGGCAGCGTGATGGTCTGGGTCTGGGGAGCAGGTGGCCTGGGAAGCTGCTGGAACAGCCACACTAGAGTCTCCTTTCCCACAGATCGCTCGTGGCTGCAGGAGAAAGTAAAGATAGAGAAGCTACAACAGAAGATCCAGCTAGCTCTTCAGCATGTCCTACAGAAGAACCATCGAGAAGATGGCATTCTAACAAAGGTGAGCTCCGAGGAGCTGTGGCCCACCTGGCGTGAGCTGTCTCCTGGCACAGATCATGTTGGCAGGGGGCCTTGTCAGTCACATGACCCGTCCTCAAAAGTATCATTATGTCACAGACTGCTAAGTCAAAAAAAAAAGGGGGGGGGGGCTGGAGAGTTGGCTCACGGGTTAAGCCTCTGCCTTGCAGGCGGAAGGTCCTGAGTTCGGATCCTAGACCCCACGTATAGACGCCGGGTAGAAGCGGGGGCGGCCTGCGTTTCCGGTCCTGGTAGGGCGGAGCCTGTGAGTCCCGGGGCAGAGTAAACAAGGAGGAGGCGGTCCATGGAGGTTCCCGAATTCATCCGTGGTTCTACACACACACACACACACACACACACACACACATACACGCGCACAATTGAATAAATAAAAAAAAAAAAGAAAAGAAAACCCATTGGGCCTGAACTTATTACATAGGTTTAATTCTATTTATCATTGTTGATCATGAAATGTACTTCAATAATAGGGTACACTATTACACTCAGGAACCTCTTTCTATTCCATAGATCTTGGGCATAAAGCAAGCTTAATGTGATGTGATGATATATAAAGTACTAGAAGCATCTCTGAATTCAGAGGGAAGAGCACATGACTAGAAAAGAGGATGACCGTATGTTCTAACATTAATTATCTATCTATTACAGTCACTAGCAAGCCACAGTTCATTGGCTTCTTTATCCATTTTTTATTACTTTGCTGTGTTAAAAGCATAAGACCTGGGGAGATGGAGCAGTGAGTAAAGCGCTTGCCATTCAAGCATGAGGACCTGCGTTCAAATGCCCAGAACCTAGGGAATGTCAGGTGGTGATGCGTTCAAGGGTGTGATTCGGAGAGTAGAAACATTGTTTTCCTGTCGCTTCTTTGACTGTTCCTGACAGCTAGGTGTGGTAGTTACTCTTGTCTACTGCTTGAGACACGACTCAGGCTCAGATAGCTTAAGGGGAGAAAGCGAGATTTATTCAGCTTATGGTTCTAGAGAGGAGATACAGTTTACTATAACAGAAAAGGTGTGGCTGGCTGGCAGGAGCCAGAGGCGGCCTAAGTCACCGCAGGCATCATGGAGGCCGAGAGCGGTGGTTGCAAGCTCAAGGGCAGACTCACTCACTGCAGCAGGGCGGGGCCAACCCACCTCCAGGCCCACCCCTGTGGCCGCCTCCCTCCAGCAAGGCTCCACCTCCTAAAGGTGCCATGACCTGCCCGGACAACGGAAGCTTCAAACACATGAGCCTGTAGGGGACCACGCACATTTCACACCATGACACGTGGGTAAGTCAGAATTGCAAGACTGAAAGTGGACAGCTGCCCTTAAGTTTGTACCCACTAAGTGAGGAGGGTCTTAGGTAAGAGTGGGAGGGGGAGGTCAAGAGGATCAGGAGCCTCACCAACCCCCTCCAGGTTTCTGGCCAACCCCAAGGGCACTTCCAAGTATGCCTATTACTGACACAGACAAAACCCCTGAGAGCATTTCTTCCGGGCTGAAACCTAAGCCTGTTGCCTTTGGCCAAGCGCTGTAGCTCTCTGTAGATCCAGCAGGTAAATGGTCAGTGTGTGGGCCGCTGCTGCTCGTGCGCTGACACCCAGTGTGGCTTCAATCTGGAGGAAACTCCTGAAGAACAGCAACAAAAGAAGACACCCTTCGAACTGGCCCAAACTAGTTCTGCATGAACTAGGTCTCAGGCATCCATCTCTCTAACCTTAGTGTCTTCGCTTGCCAGGGATACTGTGTGCCCACGTCACCCACAGAGGTAGCTGGCAGGGTTTGGGGTGGCTGGTGGTAGAAGAGAAAGCACCCTGGGATAGGGAGGAGACCATAGGGTTGGCTTCTCATGTTGGCGATGACAGGCAGGGCCAGCTGTGATCATCCTTCAAGGCGACGTGTCCTGCCTTCCCAGCATCCTGCCACGTGATGATTCCATTATCATCCTCAGTCCTGCGGGGTCGGGTTTGAGTTATCAAATGGGTTTCCATCCTTACAAGGTTGGAAAGCTCACTGTGGACTGTTTTCACTGACGCCTGTCCTTTCTCTCCCCCTGTCCAGCTAATATGCAAGGTGTCTACGTTAAGGGCCTTGTGCGGACGCCATACGGAGAAGCTCCTGGCATTCAAAGCAATATACCCTGACATTGTACGACTTCACTTTCCTCCGCTATACAAGGAATTGTTCACTTCAGAATTCGAGCCAGCAATGCAAATCGACGGGTAAAGCACGCATCACCCAAGCACGTCTAGAAAGTCTGAAGTACAAACGAGGGAAAAAGAAAAGAAAAGAAAAGAAAAGAAAAGAAAAGAAAAGAAAAGAAAAGAAAAGAAAAGAAAAGAAAAGAGAAAAAAGAAAATCTAACTGAGACACTTTCTGCGGCCCTGCACAGCCCCGGAGCGCAATACACTTGCACATCTCTTGGTGATGGGTCAGGCCGAGGAGGGACCCAATGAGAAAAAAACAAAACAAAACAAAAACAAAAAACAAGCAAACAAAAAAACAAAACAAACAAACAACCAAGTTGAACTTGTCTTTCTCCTGCATATGGTTTCCATTATGCCTACAGATGCGGACCCTTTTCCTGTCTCGACTTCTTGAGTGTTGACCTCTGTTTACAGCAGGATGAGGTACTAAAGGTCGGATGGCCTCCGGTCCTGGCAGCCCACGGACTCTGAGGTTGCAACAGAGTCCAGCGGCCACCCGGCGGCCACCCAGCAGTCATCGGTGCGCGGGGATGTGCGTCCTGGAGGTTGCGACATTACCTTGCACTGCCTGCTCTTTGTCCCATGAAGGAAGTTTTTTTGTTATTTTGTTTTGTTTTGTTTTTTTGTTTTTAAGTTTCTCACCGATGACCGCCAGTCAGCGGGATGGCGCTCGGGCAACAATAGCATTATAATATATTACAGGGTAAACGGGCATGAAGACTATATAGCTAAAAAGAGATATTGTTTATATATTGTTTTAGTTAATATAAAGATGTAGTGACTGGTGTAGCTCTTCCTGTTGAATGATAAGGCACTTTTATTTTGCACTTTGTTGTTTTTCTTTAAATGAAATGCTGGTAGGATAGCCCCTGTGGCCATGTCGCATGTACCCCAGAAACACAAGTCGAAACTGAGACCGTTTGGAAGGTACGTCGAGCAGATCATTTCTGCTGCTGTTTTTCAAAATGACTTTGAAGAGACTGGCTGGTCATATCCAGAAATCAAATGTTGAGTTGGGTTTTTGGGTTGTGTTCTTGTTTCATTTCGTTCTGACCCACCACGTGTTGTCCATTAGAAAGGGACAATTCCATACACGATACTTAGCTTTGGGGATCAGATGATAAATAGATGTGTTTATGCTTCATACAGAGGTGAATGACTGATGGGTGTTGCGGGCTCAAACCTGTGCATTTATTTTTTTTTTAAATACCACCTTTGGGAAGAGGGGGCAGTAAGGGAGAAGTTCATTTTAAACAATTCATTAGTTCTCTGGACTCCATCTCTCCTTAGAATCTTAACGCTTTTAGAACGAGTCAAAAATCAGAATACTTATTGGTGTCTAACTCTTATGGATAAGAAGGACCCAAAGATGATTGGTGGAGAAAACATGCACTCCCCACGCTCGTCAAAGATTCATCCAGTGTGAATGGCTTCTAGACTACTTCCTGCCTTCCACCGTTCTAGAATATTGGTGTTCATATTTGGTAACAGATGGGGATGGGAGGGCAAGGAAGGAAGTGGGTATGGAACCAGTGTCTCTTATTTAAATATTTTAGGCCTGCCTAGTGGAGTCTGTGCTAGCTGCAGTTATGATTCTTGTGTTGGTCTTCACCAGAGAACTGTAATTTATTTTACTAAATGCTTAGAAGATTGTTTGGGGGAGGAGGGAGAATCTGTGTTCAGTGAGAAATCTTGAGATATTTGTGTTCAATTCTGTGTTTGGATATTTTTCCTCTCAAATCATCTCCATGTGGAAAGAGGAGGAAGGAACAGTCTGGTACACACCTAGTAGGCATATTCTAAAAACAAGTGCTCTCAGGCTGTGCGGTAGATGGTATCAGCGACATCAGGGTGACGCAAGCTACTGGTCTGATATCAAAGACCATGGTGTGTGTAAGAAAAAGGGGCTGTCTTTCAGGGTGCAGAGGGCAAAGGCAGGAGCTTCCAAGAAGCTCTAGGAATCTGAGAGCCTTTTCTGCCATGGGCATCCTTCTAGAATTTTCTGCAGGAATTTCCACTCATGCCGAGGCCAGCTTCCCAAAACGTGGTGTTTTTAACTTTGCTGATTTTCTGCCTTATTTATGGAGGGACTCGGAAAAGGGGGAAATGTTAGTCACATGAGAGTTGTGTATGAAGCCTAAATAACATCTAATTGTTTTTCAAAAATATAGTAAGGGTTTAACCATAAATAGAAGACCAGAGTAATATTTACTTAAATTTCTTATGAGCATATACAATTTATGTGTTTATAGAGAGGTTAACTGTCAACATATATAGTATTTATATTTGGGCAAGAAGGGTAAAATCAAATTTTTATTTAAGCATATTTCCTTTAAAGAGTAATAGTGTTAATACTCTCAAAGAGTACCAAGTTCAATTATTTATTTGTCCATTATCTCTTTTTATTTCCTGTTATTTCTCCTTTGTGGGGGAATAGTATAGGGGCTTGGGGGGGGTTATTGTCGGTGTTTGTTATCAAGATTGACTAAATTTGGAGGTGATTTATTAAAATATATTAACTTCTTTTTTAACCAAAGCTTTCTGCATATGACCAGCACGGGGTTGTAGTGCACTAAAGAGCAACTAACCCTAAACTTAGTGTCCACATGTAAAGAAGAAGGGCTGGTTGGGCTTTTCGAAAGGGTGAGAGAGAACGCAGTATTGAACTTCAAAAGAAATTCCTTTTCCCACGGGAGATTTTTTTTTTACATGTACTTAATGGGGTGGTGGTGGAGGGGGTGGGGGGAGATGCTGTAATCTCGGTCCTATGCCCTGGTGGCATTGCTTTCTCGTTAACCAAGACAGTACCATGCAGGAAGCTTGCTGCTTCTAAGTGTTTTCTGAAAGAACAGGCAGGAGGTGGGCTTTGAGAGTTCTCGCACAGAACAAGGGCAGAGCAGCTCTTCCACCTAAGTTGGGGTCTGCAGCTCTGTCATCAGCACATTGGCGCGTAGTCCAGAAAAGGGTGTGACACCAGTATGCGTTTCGTTTGCTGCTCATTGCAGTGCTTGTGTGATGAATGCCACCTACCGATGGTGCTCGTTGCTTAGTCGTCCCTGTGATTAAGTTGCCTGAACTTAACATGACCCGCAGTCTGTCGACGATCAGACCCCACCGGCCTCAGCTGAGCTTTGAGGATACCCCATAGATAACAGGGCACCAGGCTTGAGTGTAGAAGACACTGGTTTGTTTTCTGTCTCAGCCTTGGCCGGGGCGAGATCCCCGGTGGAGATCAAAACACCCTTGGGGCAGACTGCAAATCGCATTGAGGTTTCGTGGTTATTCGGGGAAGGTTTGGCATGCTGATTTGTGTTAAAGCAATGGGCTGGCTATTCATTTTCTTTCAAAGTTTTTGACATCATGATTCGCCTTTCCTGACTTGAGGGAAATACGACTTAAGACAACTGCTTCTGTGTTTGGCTGTTCTTCGTAGGATGTTCTCTGCGCGTGGATGGGGGTGGATGGGAAGGTGTGTGCGTGCATGTATGCGTCTGCTCTGTGTGGGTGTATGTGTGTTGGACCGCTTCTAGGCTACTAAGTGTCAATGGAAAAAGAAAATGTATTCAAAATACTTAAATCAAACTAGAGGATGGGAAAAAAAAAGATTTATTCTATACAAAGCCTTGTCTGGATCACTTTAGAGAGACTTCTATTTTTTTAACCCTTCTATAAATATTTGATGGCACTTGAAATATTCCTGCAATAAAATGTGATTTGTGTAAAGAAAAAAAAAAGATTTTGTAATGTGAAACAAAGAAAGAAAGTAATGTAATTTTCTAAAAAAAAAAATACAAAACAAACAAACTTTGTATTATTTTCATGATGGAATTTGTCTACCTGTCTTTGGGAAACTTATTTCTTTGAATGTGCCATAGTAGAAATGTGTGGGGTTTTTTGTTTTTGTTTTTGTTTTTGTTTTTTAGTTTTAGGCTAAGGACTAGCTAGCTGTTTGCGTTCCGACATTCCAAAATGCAAACGACTTAGCAGATAGAGCCCTTCGCAAAGACATATTAGTCGGATGTGAGCTTCTCTCGCGGTTGCTTTTTACACGTGTTCATTCCTCTCTCTAGTGCAATATGTACATAGAGCACTTGCGGGTGTACCTTGATCCCTCAGGGAAAAAAATACATATTTGTACAGTTTGCGTTTTTGTTTGTTTGTTTTTCCTTTTGGTTTCTTCATTTGGTTTGACTTTCTTTTTGGTTTTTTGGCTACGGAATGTCGATCGAATCCCTTGTTCCTCATGGAGAGGCAGCCAGATAATTCTCCGACAGCCACTGTCTAAACCATTCGTCCCTCCAGTACGACTGTCTTCAGATAATCAGAATAATAATAGTAATAATAATGATAATAATAATAAAGCTACTTTCTGACAGTTCTTTGTGCTGACTGGTGGGTAAAAAAAGGGTAAACAAGCACCTTATGAGTGACTTACTGTGAACGACAATCCATCTTGGTATCAAGGACAGGGCTCTGTCATGCAGAGCTGGGGTGAAAAGTCAGAAACTTGTGCTCAGGGATCTTTTAAAACTCTTAAAACAGGGTGACCCGTGGACTGGAACAAATTGTGTTTGTTTTGTTTTTGTTTTTTGTTTTGCTATTACTGAGAGCGATGAGGACGTTGTCCCTCGAGGCACAAGTGAGCTGTGTGGAATCAAGCATGTGCGGGTGCACACGGGTGCGGGTACATGCGTGTGCATGTGTGTAAGTGTTCCATTATTGCCTTGTTCTGTTCTGTTCGAAAGGAATGTGCCATTCCGTTGTGTGTGCTTAAAAAATGTTACATCATCCCCTTTGCCCCCAGCAGGATAATGTTTACCAGTGTGAGGAAAGATAAGGTCTGATAATGACAGTCCTTAGATAATTCATTTTTCATTATCCCATTAGAGTGATAAATGCCCATGTAGCATTTCAAATTCTATGTCTTAGCGACTGGGAGGAAAAAAAGCTTAACCATTAAGAACTATCAGTACAATAAATGACATGGTCTTCCATGCTAGATGACATGATCTCCACCATATTCTCCTCCCAAAGCAAACCAAAACTACTTGCATGTAAAACACCTCTACTCCCATACCTGAGCCTTTGTGGACCACCTGCCAAAAGGCTTGTCAGCCCCTACTTGGCAGACAAGTTTGATGCGGCTTTTGAAGCCTTTGGGTTAGTTTTGGAATAACAGTTGACATTCTCCTATCCCAACGTAGTACCTCCCATGAAATCAAGCAATTGTGTGATTGTCGGCTCTGATTCCCAGCCCACTGATTGGCA
The DNA here is from genome assembly GCA_023101885.1 of Typhlomys cinereus. Classification (NCBI taxonomy): domain Eukaryota; kingdom Metazoa; phylum Chordata; class Mammalia; order Rodentia; family Platacanthomyidae; genus Typhlomys; species Typhlomys cinereus. The sequence goes on from JALPQD010000043.1 coordinate 9,420,726, forward strand.
TCTGACAGAGTCACATAGTTTCTTCTTACAGTTGGGGAAAAGGTCCCCTGTCTATCATCAGGAGTCAGTGACATCTTGTTTTGGGGAATGTGGAAAGTGGCAGAATGTCTCTTCTCATTTTTTCTCCCCACCCCATATATGCATAACACACATACACACATACATACACACACACACACACACACACACCAGCATGGCCATTGCATACAATATAAAGTTATGAAACAAACCCCCACTAAAACAACTTTATACAGTGCATCAAGTTATGCTAACTGATGCAAAGACTGATTGGCAATATCTGCAGTAGTAGTAGATCACATTTCTGGATCTGTTTGCTTGTTCGTGTGTGTTTGTGTATGAGAGAGATGATCAGCTTTGTCAAAGTCTCAGAATAATTTTTAAAAAGGCCAGAAGACTGGCTTGTTAGGAAGAAGTCATGGGCAGATAGGGGGAGGATCTCCATGTTCAACCACACCCCCAGAACTTAGAGCAATAAATATTATTCAGTCATCCACTTTTAAATGGATGATGGAATGTTTAATCCAAATAGAAACCACCTTTCTCCTGTGGTATAATGTAACATGGAGTCTCGAGTGGGTATTCGAAGGCAGAGGTTAGAAAGAGTCGCTTAGAGAATCAGGGCTTGCTGTTTACATTGAGGGCGCTTTGCCACAGTAGCAGTCCTTCCCTTTTTCTTGGATCCTTCTAGAAGCTGATGCCAGAACAGCTGGCTGTGAGTGTTGACAGGCTGTGCGCCCCGTGCTTGACAGTGCCCCACTGCTCACACGTGATTCCCGTCTCACTTGTGATCTTTGTGTGGATGAACACTCTAGTTCATTGAACAGACTGCATGAAGTATGTGCAAATAATTCTTGAGCAATACAGTGACTATGACTTCGCAAAACACAAGCCGACGAACGATCCGTTGTGTACTGTACGCATTTTCCCGATCCCAAATTCTCTTCTTGTCCACAATGGCTTGAAATCCCACATCAAACAGTGGCAGATGTTTTCAATGTTAGGGCGTTAGCTGGCTGCTTCTTTTCCGTGTACCTGTATTGTCTGCCTGCTCCTTTTGTGGAGACGTGTTTTTGTACTGGATGTTTGGGCCGATGGGAGGCTTCAAGCTACAACCTATTTTCCCAGTTTAAATATATTTAACATATGACAAAACCCAGACAAGGCTTTTAATATGTGTAAAGAACTGCAGTGTTAGGTGGTTTATTAGCAAACCGTTTTCAATGTTGTCCATTTTTATGGCACCTTTAACAATATTCTTGTTTCCAAAGTACAAAAAAATAGGTTAAATAATCTAGCCATAACTGAATGTCAAGCAATAAAACAAATGACTTTTTGTGCATAGACTTAAAGAAAAAACTACAAATTTTAGACATCTGCATGTAAATGCAATCTCTTGTTTACTGCTTTCTTCAACTCAAGCAATCGATTCCTTATTTACTATTAACTTAAGAACTTGTAATAGCCTGTAAACATTTTCTCTTACTCTTCTTTCAAGTTTATCTTTGTCCCTGCTTTTGATTCCTAGTATTTACTGTTCTGCACATCTCTCTATACAGTTAACTTTTTGGCTTTCATTCTGTATAGATAAGAAAATGTTATATTATAAATGGCTTACTCAGTGCAAATATTTATCTGTTTATCAAATTCACAATATGCTGTATAATACCGGTTTTACTATATAATCTATTTTAGACATAGCTGTTTAGAACTAGAGTGTGCTATTTTTGTGTTTTTCTGATGTGTGGTGCTAGATAAGTTACTTTTGTGAACAATAACAACAACAAATTATCCCTTTTATTCCTAGACAATACCACCTTTGGGTCTTGTTAATGTCACTGAGTATAACTATATATTTGTATATATATACATATATAAATATATATATATATATATCTACTTGTGCTCAACCAGCAGCTGTATCAGAGTGCTGGATTTGGGACATGCTTTTCTCTTTAAATACATACTATCATTATATAAATTATTCTAGAGTGTATTTAATTAGGATAAAATTACTTCCTTAGTGTGGATATTTGACATCTGTCAGGTGAATTTATTTATAAGTATGAACCTATGACAAACTGATAGCATTTCTCTCTGCCTCCCAGCCTTACACCACGTCTCCTGAGCCCAGAAATGATTTGCTAGTCTTTCGAGATTCCAAAGAAACACTCTCATTTAACAAAGTCAGATGTTTTCCTTACTGAGGGATTATATTACGGGCACCTGACCGAAGTGTACATTCATTCAACTCCCAATCTGGATAATACATACAATATTCACGGGAGAATGACGGCTTGCTAGCCCCTGCCTTCTCTCCCCTCCTCTCTCTTCCCCCAAGTCATGAGACATATGGAGGCATACACTGGGCGGTATAAATTCAACCAGGGATATTCTGTTTTAATCTGACCTCAGCCGGTTTCCGTGAACTGCTTGGAGCATCTCCATGTTTAAAGGCCTTTTGTGCAAATGAGCTCATTGAACATTTCCCCAAGATCTGTTGGTAACGCAGAAACTGCGGATCAAATATCTAACTAAGGACGTAGTTAGCCTTATTAAATATTGATTAGAATTGTTCTGTACTATTTACTGAATTTGTAAGATCTTTAGCAAAGATTTTTTGAGCAATTTATAAATATACGGCAAACTGTTTCTGTTTACTGCACTTTTTCTAACCGAAGGTGATAAACTCCCAAGCCCCACCCCCTGGCTTCCTCTCTCATCGCCAAGCTGGACGGACATGTTCCATTGTGATGGAAGACATAGTGTTACCTTAATTACATGCAATTAGGTGGTTAATGAGAGCTTATGCCAATAGTTAACTTTCTGAGTGAATCGGCCACACTTCAGGGAGAAATACCCTTGAATACAACCACACCGGTCCTTAACTGTCCAGCTTGAGGAAAAAATTGAAACTTTTTTTTTGACCCACTTAGCATCCCCAATTTCCAGCACATTGGATAATTGTTTAAAATGACAAGTGTACTCTCAGTGAAAGCTCTTTTTCTTTTTTTCCTTTCTCCTGCCCCCGGGATGTTTTTAGCAAATTTATAAAATAGGGTTAGCATTTTCTTTTTTAATCGAGTCTAACAGTCACATTGAAAAGGAGGATGTGAAATGCTGATTCTAAATGTGTGCAGGTCTTAAGGATTAAACACACAAATTTCACAAAACTCTGTGATAACAAACTCAGCCTTTTGTAAATAGACATGCAAATTTGGAAACAGTAATACTGTATCTATAAATAATATGCTGTCTGTTTCGTGTACAGGATGTAAAAACCACACTAAAAATGCAACCCTTTATGGGAATCCAGAGACCGTAGTATTCGACTAAAACTTTGCTAATCATCTTCTGACACTTCACTTACATTGGGTTTTTTTTTTTCAATCCACTCTCTACAATAGTTTGCTTATTTCCAGCTGTTTATTTTATGAGTCCTGAATTTAAAAAAAAATATTTTGATTCATTTTGTAAATACAAGCTGTAAAAAAAGAGAGATTTAATGTTGTCTTTTAAATACTCCAATTTTCATTCTAATATGAATGTTGTTATATTGTACTTAGAAACTGTACCTTTAATATTACATTACCTTTATTAAAAGTGCATCGAACACATCAATTTTAGATGTGCTTTATGTACTCTTACCCTATAATAAAACTTCAGCTTCTAATGGAATGTCTGCCTGGGTTTTCTTCTTTTTGCTTTACTTCCTGAGTCCCATTGTGTGTATCTTTCTAGATTACATCTTCTGCCTCAGTGAGCCTTGAAGATTAGTGTGGCCCTGACCCATCCTAGTTGGCACTGCCAGCAGTGCTGACGAAAACACAGAGCCCCACATCCTGTCCCAGCCTAGCAAAGTAGAATCCGCATTTTCATGAGATCCAAGTGCCCGGCATGCATATCACGAGTCTGAGAAGCACGAATCATGTGGCCATCTTATTATGTAGGTCACTGTGTGTGCAAGACACAGATACTAAGTGGAGGTCAGAGGATGAGATTCAGGAGTTGGCTCTCTGACCTTATGGAGTCTGGGGAGTGAACTCAAGTGCTCAGGTTTGTGCATAAGCATGTTACCCCAACCCATACACACACAGTCTTCCTCATCCCCCCCCCATGCACACAGTACACGTCCTTGTGTGTCCTTTATGAGCAGGGGCGATCAACAGATATTTGAATCCTTGTCAGATGTTACTGTGTGTGTGAAAGCTAACTACCTAAGAGAAGGCCAAGAGGTCATACATGCACAACTTGTGTACGTTGCCCAGGTATACGCAGTGGTAACTATTCATTTCTGGTGTCGGAGGAAACAGAGAAATGGAAATATAGGGGGCCTGGGACGACAGCTCAGCCCAGAGCTGGCACCAGGAAGGGGGACCTGAGGGAGCCCCCAGCAAACCCACCCAACACAGGAAATGGCCATCTTGGCTATGGGAATGTTTCCAGGCCTTAGCAAACTTCCAACCTACATAAGAGGCCTGCAACATGCAAGGTAATTGGGCTTTGGAAGAGGAAGTGTAGCAGTTCACCTGCATGGTTGCTGATAAAACCACCATTAAGTGGCTTAAAGGAACAAGGGGTTTATTTTCTCTCAATTGTCCGGTTGCAGTTCTCAGTCCAGCTTGACGGGAGAGTTCACACCAACGCCAGAGCCAAGGGAACTGGCCACACCATCTCTACATAGCAGCTGACAGAGAGACGATCCTTACTTGCCAGACCAGCACGTCTGGCCAAGTGTACACAAGGATGCCAACTTTCTCAATCTGCTCTCTGTATTTTATTCCAGGACCTAGTCCCACCCACCATGGGCTGGGCCTTCCCCATCAGCTAGATAATCTCCTGCAGGTTTGCTCTTAAATCAACCATTAATTCTCAATAAATGTGGCCAGAGCTCAAATCCCCAACTGTCAAGTTGACACCTGAGCCTAACTCTGACAGGAAGTCACCTTATGCACCTTGGTGAAGCCCACAGGACTGTAGCCAGGAGTCAGCTAGAGAGGTAAGAAGAGCCAGCTTTTAGGTGGCAGCAGACACAACTCTCCAGCTTATTCCAAGCTCTGTTCTGGCCCTACCGTGCCCATTTCTTTCCTTCTCTGGACTCACTTTCTGCCCTGGAGCAGGAGGGGGGTGGGATGGGGAGGAGACACCCATAATAAATAACTTGTGGGAGCAGAAATTGCTTATCAGCTATTAACTTCAGTCCCTGGTTCTTGGCGTTGCTGTCTCTGGGTCTATGGTTAAGTCAAGAAGCAAAAAAGAGGAAGGAGTAGCTGAGAGCCCTGTATCTCCTTCAAGGCCATACACACACCCACACATACACACACTACACAGGATTCACCATTCTCTCTCACTCCACAGTGATGGTTTTCACATCAAACCTTCAGCATCTGGGCTTTGGAAACATTCTTGAAATCTAGACTACGACATTCTTTTCACATATGTGTATCCCAGCGTATGTGCATGTTTGCTCGCTGGTATGGGGAGGGGAACGTGCACACATATGGCGTGTCTGTGTGGTGGTCTGAAGCTGACATCAGATATCTTTTTCCATCGCTCTCCATTTTTATGAAGGCAGGGTCTCTCAACTGAACCCAGAGCCTGCCAATCAATCAGGCTAACTAACCATTTTACCCTGTGGATCCGTCTTACCTCGTGAGTGCTGGAATGACAGGTGTCTGCCATGTGTCCCCAGCTTTTACATGTGGTCTGGGGATGTGAACTCATCTACTGAACAATCTCCCCAATGCAAATTATAGTACTTTTCTTAAGTAGCTTTTCTTTCTTTCTTTTCCTTCCTTCCTTCCTTCCTTCCTTCCTTCCTTCCTTCCTTCCTTCCTTCCTTCCTTCTTTCCTTCTTTCCTTCCTTCTTTCCTTTCTCTTTTTTTCTTTCTTTTCTTTTCGTTCTTTGGCTAAAAATGTCTTACAGTCCCATTGATCCAACATTCTGGAAAAAACAGTATTTCGTTTCCATCCCTCATGTACTCAACACCAAACACAAGGTGTACATGCTCAATAAATCCTCCCTTAATGAGACCACGAGTGCCCACCAGCAGGATCTCACAACGGGAATTGAATATAACACAGCCCTTGTATGTGCCCGCTACGGCTGCACCCGACTCACCCGTTTTTATTTAGACTTTTCCGAAACCTATCTCAGTATGTAACTAGAAACTGATGACGAGGGTTGGGGTGCAGCTCTGCTGGAAGGGCGCTCGCCTACCATCCAGGCCCCGAATCACTTAGCCCTTGGGTCAAGGTGCAGGCCTGTAGCTCAGCCCCAACGGGATCAAAGTTCCAAGTTTCCCTGCTACATAATGCGTTCGAGCTGGGCCTCGCCTTAAAAATAACTATTATTTGTAATAAATAAATAACAAAAATACAACGTAAAGCCAAGAGTTAAGGCAGTAGTGCACGCTTAGGGCACCACCGAGTCTGGGGAAACCTCTCCGAGGGGTCCGGCCTCCTGCGGACGCGCAGGCCCCGCCCACTGCGTGCGGGTGACGTCATCACGTAGGGCCGCATTTCCCGCCCCCACCCCGCACGCCGCGGCCTTTTAAACCAGGCCCGAGCGGCAGCCGGGAGCGGGGCGGCGCGTGCGTGGCGGGACCCCCGCCGCGGGGAGCCGGGTGCGGGCCGCGGCGGACCCCGAGGTGGGCGGGACGGCGGCGGCGCAGCCCCGAGGCGCCGGGGGAGGCGTTTACCCGGCGGACCCCGCGCCGGCGGGCCAGGAGCGGGACATGGCGGCCCGCGGGACCCGCCCACGCGCGGCCGCGGGAGCAGGCGCGGCCCGGCCCCGGCCTCCGCCCGCGGGGACCCCAAGAAGGACCCGCGACCCTCCCGGGCCCCGCGGTGGGCCATGCGTGACCGTGGTCTGCGTGAGGGCCGGGCCGGCGCCGAGAGGCCGCAGCGGGCAACGGGCTGCTCGGACCCCCGGGCCGCGAGCCACGCATCGCCGCGCCCCCGCCCACGGTCCTCCGGATCCCCGCGACCTGGGCGACCCCCGCGCATGCCACGGTCCTTGGGAAACGTCTAAAGCCCTTAGAAGTTGCAGGGAATTCCTGGGCCCCGTGGCAGGACACGAGTGGGGGAGAGGGAAAGCAAGAGGTGGGTGGGAAAGAAAGGGGGGTCCGGGCTGAAAACAGCACCTCCCCCAAGAGCAGAACCCCGTGCGTCTCCATCTCTACGGAAATGAGCCCCCCGGGGGACACCCCCTTTCCTAAATTAAAGAGGCTCCAACCGTGTCTTCCTGCGCAGCCTCACTGTCCTCCGTGAGGGTCCAGCTGCCCCCGCGGCCTCTGGCTGTTCCCCAGTTTCTTAGCCGCATTCACCCCCTCCCACCCCTGGATCTGGCCCGTTGCTGCCTTTTGGTTTGACCGCTTGTTTTTTCTCAGTGGAGGGTCGGCTTAGAAGGGAGACCCTGCTGGTCTTCACTTCCAGGCTACCAAAGGACAGGCTAGAAGGAAACAAATCCAGCAGGATGAGCTCCGGCCTGACCATGAGTGAACCGACGCTGAACTGGTGAGTTCTGTCTCTCCCTGCTGGAAAGAAGCATGAGAAAGGAGCATTTCTGGCCTGGAGAGCTTTGCAGCGAGAAAGGAAAGTTCATTTCGGCAATTACCCTATTCCATGTACACGGAGCCCTTTTGAGTTGCAGTGGGCTGACGAGACAACTCAGCACACATGTGATTCTGACTTAGGTTTCTTCTCTTAAGGAGAACTAGTCTCAGTTGTGATGTTGCTGTTACATCACTTGTAGAGGCGATTTTTCCAGAAGCACATGGTTCGATCCCATTCAACAACGTTGAGCCATAATTCTTTTTAAAAACATATTTGAGAGAGAAAGTACATGTTTGGGCATGCTACGATGTACCAACAGAGATCAGAGAGTACCTTTTCAAAGTTCCCTCCTTCCACCATGTGGATTTCAGGGAACCAAATTCAGATTGCCAGGTTGTGCGCAGGTGCCTTCATCCACTGAGCTATCTCAGCAACCATGCCAAAATTCTTAACCATTTCCATAAAAGTAATCAAAAGATCCTCTTTAAAAGTAGACACAGTCAGGTAGGTCACAATGGCACCTGCCTGTAGTCTAAGTATGGAGACGACAGGATTGAAGGTTTGAAGCCAACTCGGGCAGCATAGTATGATCCAGTCTCTAAAAAGAATGTACTTTCTTTTGTTACTTTTGAATCTGAACCAAGATAACATAAATGGATAGACTGTGTTCTGTACTTTAGATCTGTATGCAACCCAGTTAAGTAGTGTATAGTTATCTAATATATATTAGATTTTTTTGTTTTAAATATATATAATTTAAATGTATATAATCATTGTTTTAAAGTATTTAATACATATTTACTCAACCAAAGAAGATACAAAGTAAAAAGAAATTTTTTTTTACAATTTTTAAGGAACTAATGCCTGCCTTAATGAATCTTAAATTAATATGCTCAATTATACTTCCATTTTTGCAATCTGCGCTCCTATCCCCAAGGAGACTCAACTACCTCTATAGCCATCTACTATGTCTTCGATGATATGTGGAAACTTGGAATTTAATGGGATGTTACAGATGCCATCCCATGACAGCAGCAGCAGGCTGCACACTGGTCCACAGCAAATAAATTCTTACTTTACTTTTACCATCTTGGTCATAGTTGGATTTGTAAGTGCCACTGAAAGCAGCTAAGCAATGAGTGTGGAGGACGTGTGCTGGCGTGGCCCCGTGGTAACAGGCAGTTGCTTCCGCTGATCCACTCTCTTAGACACGCGTGCCTGCCTGCACTCTTCCCTCTTATGTTCCACTGGCACTGTGCCTTCGAACCCTCACAGTAATGTAGCCCGCAGAGCTCTTCCTGCCCACAGAGTCTCCTGGTCCTCCCAGATTAAGGGTTCTCTACATTTTTCAATTTTTATTTCCTTCACTTGACTTGATAATATAGTATTGGCTATATTATCTCAAATAATTGTGAGGTTATAAAAATCACTTACCACTTTAGAGGTGATTTTAGCAAACGCACATGATTTATCCCATCTGACAAAATCAAGCCATGTTAACAATAATAGGATGTTCATTAATAGATGTATAGACTTGATACAATATTATGTGAAGCAAAAACAAGCTGATTAACATCGCATGTGAAGGTCAGAGGCAAGCCCGTGGCAGACTTTGATTAGATTAAGTCTTTTATGTCTTTAAAACGCCTAAGTCTCCCTGAGGTTTGTGTAGTCCACTATCGCAGGGAAACATTCATTATATTTTGTATTGCCCTGAGTTCACAACTATCCATGGAATGAAACATATAAGCACACAAGATCTGTTACCTGAATCAAACATTAAAAGGCGACTGAAGTCTGGAGAGAGGGCCCAGGGGGTAAGACTCTGCCTGGAAAGCAGAAGGACCTGAGTTCAGATCCCAGATCTCACACAAAAACCCCAGATGGAAAGGGTGACGGCCTAAGCTTCAGGCCTTGGTGGGCGGAGCCTGCGGAATCCCAGAGCGAAGCAAAAGGAGGTAGAAGCAATCCGGATGATTCCCCAAGTCATTCTTGGTCTTCCACAAGGACACACAGGGCCCTCTGATACACACACACACTAAATGAAAAAAAAAAAGTGATTGAAAAAGGGAGATAAATCGTAAAATACAGTTGCATGGTTATGTTCCTTTAACTAACAAGATTTTTGAATTGTTAAATTCAAGTGAGTTACTTTGTTTCACAGGGATGTTTCACCCAAAAATGGACTTAAGACCTTTTTTTCTCAAGAAAATTATAAAGATCATTCTATGGCTCCAAGTTTAAGAGAACTGTATATTTTATCTAACAGGTAATATATTTGTTTATTTAATTACTTTATATATTTCATTGTTTTCTTTGTGATAGTTGAAGTTTTATATCTGCTTTTACTATTAAGCATTCAAATTACAAAAATGTGAAAAATATAAAATAGAAAACCACTGTTAACACTTTGGTATTTGCCTTTTTCTACCCATAAACATATATTTATGCTGCACATAACGAGGTCATAATTGTAAGTAATTACCTCAAAATCCTGTAAGACTTTGACAATTTGCTTTTTCATTAAAGTTGGCATTTGGGATTTATTTCCTTGCTCTTCTGTTTGCCCCTCTCCTTAATCCTTAAATCCTGCTTCATCACATGTGTGCTTTGAATTCATCTGCTAGTCCCGTGTTGTGTCTCTGGGCTGCTGGGCTGCTGGCGGCCAAGTCCAGGCGTCACGCGTCCAGCAGGACTCTGCCATGGTGAGGGTCTGCGCACTTGCTTCTTGGCGATAAGGCGTGCAGCTGTAGACAGACTGCATTTTACCTTTTATTAGATGCTGCAACACTGCCGAAGGTATTTTTCTCTGGTGTGAGAAGGGGACTCCATGGTCTCCACTCTTCACGCTCGACCCTGATGGCTCTGCGGCCTCTCACCTTGGTGATTGTTGCTGTCTGTGGATTAATCTGTTACTGATCATGGTGGAGTCGGGCACGGCTGCAAGGGACTCTGTCACCCTCCCTTTTTCTTTTACGGTGGGAAGTGGGGGCTTTCTCGGGGGTCTTCCTCTCAGTTATGCCACTCCCTGCCATAGTTTGGCTTCCTCCACCTTCGTCTTGCAGTTCAGGGCTCTGTGCCACACTCCTTTGGGCACCTCCTCTCCTTCTTCCTGCTGGGATAGAGGCACTTGGGCCGATGGGGAGGACACAAGAGAGCCAAAGTCGTAGAAAACACCCATGCTTCCCTGCAATCCCGCGCCTCGAGTGGGTGGGCTCGGCCTCTCCACGGCAGGTGATGGAAGATCTCAGGTTCCACCTCCTCCTCGGTGCCTGTGCTGAAAGCCAGAGGTTTGGTGGTTTCATTTTTTAAATTTTATCATCCTGTGTCCACACACATCTGTGTCTTTGGACCTTGTTCTTATTCTTTCCCTCAACAGATTTCTAATATTAACCTGTTTTTAGAGTCTCATTGTATAATCTCCTGCTGGTCTAGAACTTGCCATGTGGACTGGTCTGATCTTGAAGTCCCAGAGCTCTGTCTGCCTTTGCCCCCTAGGGCTGGGCCTGTGACATTTGCCACCGTTTCTTACTGTAATGCCAATCCTCATCCTGCCCCGCTGTTTAACTACTGTGATGGCTTTTCTCACGTCCAGCTGGCCTTCAGCACGGCTGCAGCCTGGCTTTGTGTGTGAGGGAGGTATTTAAAAAAAAAAAAAAAAAAAACCTCATTTTTTTCTTAGCATATGCTTTCTTTTCTTTAGATTTCTATGCAGCACAATACACAATATTAGTGTAAAGTGCCTTTGAGTGTGTAAGAGATAAAGGTGCACAGCACTGATGTGTTCGTAGACATTTTGTTAAAGAGGAGCTGATTCGGGCTCATTTAGCTTTAAAGTGTTTTCTTGATGAAAGAACAAAAAATCAAAATTTTTCATTATTCTTAATTTTGTGATTTTTTTCTTCTCCAGCATGTTGGGAAAATAAAGCTTTGATTGTGCTCTTTCGGCCATGCAAGGTTTTCCTTCAGCTCCAGCCTACCACGAGCAGGCATCTCTCAATGCATGAAAAGTGGTCTCTAGATGTTGCGCCCTGCACACATTTCTAAGATTAAAAAGACTTCTAGGATAGTGGGGAAAAGTCCAAATAGTGAAAACTATGTTCTAGATCTTTGAAAGCTTTACCCGAGGATAAACGGAAGGAAGTGCCCTCCGAGCCAGTTGTGTAGACGTACGTAGTCGTTCACCGTTGTTTAAAGTGAGTCAGGTCCAGTTCGGTTACCATCGCTGGGCAGAAATAGCTCTCCGTGGAAGAGGAGTGCTGTCGTCGGTGCCAACACCTTGACTGGCCTGTAAGTGACAACCTAAGTTATAGGCAGACGTGAGGGGCCAGAAATACCATTTCCAAACGCCGCTTGAAAGAGGTCCCCAGCTATAGAGCTGTGGGGTACGAGACCAGCAGTTTGGAATCCACCTTTATTTCATCAAAACTTTTAAGCAGGAGGAAGGGGGCGTCGACACGTGGAGGCAGGAGGAAAGCGCAGAGCAGGACCCCACGCGCGGAGGTGCTCGGCGGCCGTGACGGGTTTGACAGCACGCTGGGTGCTGATGGCTGCCACTTGGCTCTTTGCTGAACGCAGCCAATTTAGCTGCCCCGGTGCCTTGACAGCCCACGCGGCGGGCCTGAGTCAGCACCTCCTCGCGCAGCACTTAATGAAGTCTGCCAGCCTGTGTCACGAGGATAGACACGCTCTCGGATTCGGAGAGACAGCTGTGGACACGAGCCTGCTGGGTGCAGAGCGCCAGACGAGTCCCAGTGAGGAATCAATTTGCTGTAATACATTTCTCTCAAGATCAGCAGTTAATATTCATTTTGTTAACCTAAAATGGACTTATTTTTATACAGTTATTGGAGAAACTTTGGTGGCTAAGTATGTGTTCTTTTACCTGTATATTTTCAGAGTCAACCTTAGCATTCTAAAAGTAATTTTCAAATGTCATTTCCAATGAGCTCATCAGCTCTTTCAATTAGTTTAGCTCAGAGTTTAGCTCAGACAGAGGCTTCTTGAATGTTTTACTTTGCTTGGGGGGCCCTAAGTCTTTTTCTACAAGACTGTTTCCAGAGTCTGCAATTTATATCACTTTTTTGTAGCACTGTAAGTTGATTTAAAACAGTTCTTGTTGGATCCATGTTAGATCTCCCTTTGTCCAGACATACGTCTGAATTGGTAAGGCTCCACCTCGTCAGGCCAAACCCATTTTCAATATTCATAAGAATATTTGTAAGAAGTAAAATGCCGCCTTTACTAGCCTGAAATGAAATTAGCAGCTGACAGTTTCCATACATACAGTTTTTAAGTTATGCAATGTGCTAGATACATACATGTGAAATAAACGCAGCGTCTTACATATACATGACAGAGAGTCCACAGTAGATTACCGTGGTGTGGGCAGCTGAAGCTGAATGTGGTCACAGGCAGGCGTGGGCAGGTCAGTAGAGAGCAGGGTGTAGATAGAGCCTGCGGGAGCCCTTGAACACAGTCCCCAGCGCCAAAGAGATGAAAAAGAACAAGGCCGTGAGAGAAGCAAAATCAATTGGACCATAAAAGCATCATGGAAAAATAAAGTGCAGTGTTAATTGCAAACCAGAGTTACTTTACGTAAAAGGGACCTCTAGATGTTGTATAAAACAGTGCCAGACATAATAAGCATCCAGCATTCCTTAGCTCTAATTACAATTCAACTTTTCCCTTGCGTGATGACTCAGATCTGCCTACTGGCTTCCCAGTGCCTGGAGGATAGCCGCCCGTGGCGACTGGAAACTTCTTCACTGCCTTCTTCCCTCCCCGTCCCTGTGCACAATCTCTTCAGCCTCTTCCAGCCACATCGATATGTTCCTTGTCACATTGCTCTGATTTTTGTTTTTTTACTTCTCCATTTGCTTGTCTAAACCACTTGCTGCTGAGATTCCAGACGGCGGGGCTGTGCGTGTGTAGTTGGGGCTGTTCGTGTATAGTTGGGGCGGCGGGGCTGTTCGTGTGTAGTTGGGGCGGCGGGGCTGTGCGTGTGTAGTTGGGGCGGCGGGGCTGTGTGTGTGTAGTTGGGGCGGCGGGGCTGTGCGTGTGTAGTTGGGGCTGTTCGTGTGTAGTTGGGGCGGCGGGGCTGTGCGTGTGTCATTGGGACGGCAGGCGCCATGTGTGTAGTGCTGATTGTACCCCTAGGCCTGGCTCTGACTGGCAGCCATAGAAATGCTATTATTAATGAAGGAAAGAAGAACAGACAAGCGAGTGATCATTTTCTTTTTAGTTTTCTTCCATGAATCATCTGTGCTTATTTTGGATCCCAGTCGTAGGAAATGTGACTGTGGTAAAAATTGTCGTGGAGACCAAGGAAATGTAGTTTTTATGTGAACTTCTGCTTTCTTCTTGAAATCATAGGTTAAAATAACCCAATAACAAAGGATGTGACAAATCTGAGCCGTGTAGTAATTAGGTCGTGTGGCAGTAAGGCGAGGAGACCGTAGAGCGGCGCTGTCGCCCTGTCTGGCTGCAGGTTGTCCTGCTGCTTTCCCGGCCAGGGCCCTCACTGCAGAAAGCCTGGGGGTTTCTCTGGCGTTCTTGAAAAGCCTTGACGTTTCCATGGACTTGGTTACCGAGTGACTAGTAAACAGCAGCGTGGTCTTTCTGAAGTCACTGTTGTGGACCCCTGCCCCACTGGATGATTGCCAACTTGAGATCCTTAGTGTGTCTGTCACCTGCTGAGTGCCTTTGTGCACAGATGGTCACACCCACGGGCTTTGGTGATAGGACGAGGGGACTGTGTTCAGCCTAGCACAGGACATACATCTGTAGGATGGCTGAGCCATGGTCATGGACTGTCATTAGTTGTTCCCAGTTAAGATCTTGCACTGTGTGTCCTTAGATGCAAACCACAGTGCACGTTCATATTCACACAGGCCCCTCCCCTGAAGACGTGACCTCTGGCCTCTGACCACCCAGATTCTGAGCCAACAGGCCGCTGACATGCCTCGTATCTCAGTTTTCTCATCTGAAAATGGGGCTCATAGCCAGCCCTTGTGAGGGGGGCATGAGCACGTACAGGGGATCGTCACTCGTTACACAGTCACTGCTGGATGGTGCTAAGTTGTCCTGATCATTTGCTTTAGTAGACCAAAAGTCTTGTGTTCATTTAAAGGGTTATAATAAGCATTGGCAAATGGCTATTCAAAAAAAATAAGAATATTTACTTTTGCATCCATAAAATAAGGCACATAGTTGTTGAAATCTTATTTTGAATTTTTGAGATAAGAAAAGGGAACCAGAAAAATTTAGAATCTCAGTGAGTTCGTTCACTTTTCACTTGTGACCCCATTTCATCCTGTGTGAAGCATTATGAGCCAGGCAGCCTTGAAAGCACTGAGTGGAGGTGTATTTGATGAGTGTGATTCTCTCCTCTCGGTGAGAGGGATGCCTGTCGCCGTCCAGCACATGCCTGACGATAGCTTGCACGTGGCCTTTTCCTGCAGAACAACTGAACGTGCAGATGCAGGTGGCGGAGCTAGATGAGAACCAGAATTCACTGTTAATCATGCTGTATTCTCCTTTTGATTGAGACTCACAGCGTTCCAGGGAGTAGTCTTCGTGTGAAAAGCACATACTTGTAAATTGTATTTTTTCAGATGCGCAGGAGAAAGTCTGAACGCCTCAGCAAGTTCCCCGCACAGCCATGCGGCCGCCAGCTCAGCACCTCACGCGAAAGAGAGAGTTGGAATGATTCTGCTTCCCAAACCAAGAGTCCCTTATCCCCGTTTCTCCCGTTTCTCACAGAGAGAGCAGAGGACCTATGTGGATTTGCTGGCTAAATATGCAAAGATTCCTGCAAATTCCAAAGCTATTGAAATGAATAAAGACGAATACTTGCAGTATTTGGTATGTGCTCTTTCACTCTCAGTAAGAAATGCCAAAATCAGGAAATACTGTTGTGCATTTTCTCTTACTTGTTCACTTGTTGCCGTTTCTAACATCAGGGACAGACTGACTGACAGAAATGGAAAGGTAAGGACATGGTCTGGGCCCTTTCACTTCTCTCCTCGGTCTTGTCGCACACGCTCCAGGAATCTGCACTGTCTCCTGCCGTTCTTTGTTCATCCTACCAGTAGAAACTAGACAGACTTGTGATCAGTTTCAGTCAGCCTGACCGCCAGTTGTATTCAGATGCCGAGCTGTGCAAGTAATGCTACAGGAGCATCTTTCTAGCAAAGTCTTTGTATCTGTGATCATTTCCATAAGATAAATTCTTGGAAGTTACCAGATGAAAGGCTATATATGTTTTGCAACTCTGATCTATAGTTACTGATAAACTTTTAAAAGGATAATTTACCTAACTCGTTTGTATTATGAAGAGTTTAAAAAGAAAATACCTTCGCATAACTTTTTAGTTTGTCTTTAATTGAATATGGGAAAATGACAATTTCTTGTTTTGCCTTAAACGCATTGATTGCTGATGACAATAGACGTATCCGTGTAGCTATAACTTTTTTTCCATTTTCTTTTGGTGTGGAGCGTGGTTTTGGTTTTGGTTTTGGTTTTCGAGACAGCATCTCACACACCCCAGGCAAGGCGAGACTCCCTGCTGTGAGGGATGTTTGTCCTTTTCTGTGTCTATAAGCGTTCTATTGTAGTATTGATTGTTTCCTTTTCTATTTTTGAAAAGTTTTTTTAAACTATTTTTTAACTGGTTTTTATGTTTTTGTTTGTGCTTGGGTTTGAGCCCTGCACCCCACCTATGGCAAGCCTGTAAGTTTTTGTTATTACATAGTGATTTTTAGTAATTTTTTTCTTCATAGTTTCTGCTTTGGATTTAATTCTGTATTTTATGTTCAAGTTGTTTAGTAGTGATTTTTTTTATTGACATTTTTATTCCAAGACCTGTACTTTGTGTTTTAAAACCAGGATATGAAAAAGCATGTGAGTGAGGAGGTTATTGAATTCCTGAAGTTTTTGCAGAATTCTGCTAAGAAATGCTCACAGGATTATCATATGCTTTCCGAGGACGCCCGTCTCGCCACAGAAGTGAGTTGCCGTGTTTCTGGGCACTGTAAGCAGTGGGCAGTGGCTGTACTCTGCGGTGGGTTCGATCCTTTCAGGAGCACAGGGAGCTGTCAGGGTTACCCGTGTAAAAAACAGGTGGTCTGTAGCCTTCTGTCTTCGTGCACAGAAGTAGAACTCGCACTCAGCTCTTGGACCATCGTGTGTTCCTGTGTCTGTTTTGAATCACCAGCTCGGTTGCTCCCCTTCCCCTGGAGGAGCTGAGTGCTTGAAGCGCCAGAGCCCAGAGCTGCTCCTCCTGCTCTTTGCACGTCCATATACTCTTGGTGGTAGCGAGGCGCTGCAGAATGGTGTCAGCAGCAGTGACGTAGAACAAGCGCACCTGTGCTGCAGCAAGCAGCGTGCAGATGCGTCTTTCCCGAAGCTACTCACTGCTGTCCGCCACATCTTTGTGAGCTCTGGCGCCCCGGCACCTGTGTGCTGAGCAGTGCGTGCTGTGGTCATCGTGCTGGAACGCAGGCGCCCTGTGCGGCACTGGCTGATGGAGTCTAGCCGTAAGGGAACACACACATCATCCGTTCTGAGTGGACCGGACCTGGGTGGCTTGCGATTTCAGCGTGCCAAGCAGTGCGCAAGTGTAAAACTGTCAAATTGCTTGGTATATTTTCCACTTAATATGTCCTTGCCTGGTAGCAGATACCTGAAACTGCAGAAAAGGGGTCCACTTGTGAAAGGCCCACCCCATTTATGAAAAGCCCACCTGTGTCTAGGTAGTGCAGAGTATCATAGAGCAGGCACACAGCTGTCTTGGGTTTTTCTCTAACACTGTAAAGGAAGTACTGAATCAAATGAAGTTCTGCAGAAAGCGCTGAGCCTTCAGCACCATTGCACCAAGAATTGCTGATGGATGACGGATCGTCCTCACTGGGTTCCCGGATTTATTCCTGGCACATGCAGATTCTGCGCACCTCCTGCAGAGGGCATGCTGGACACTGCTAACGAGGAAGAAGCTGCACGCGGGCGGACAGCTCAGCGGGGCTTCATGACACCTTGTGCGTGTCACCCCTCATCTCCAGTAGTTGAGTGACAGGCCCAGTGGCAGTGAGGAGTGTGGACAGAGGAGGAAAACGCTCAGGATACTGGGCAGCAGGGATTGGAGAAAGTCAGATCCATGAATCTATCCATGAAAGTGAACTGGAGGAACTGATCCGTAACTTGATGCATCGTAGAAATACCTGAAAGGAGAGGAAATATAGATACCAAGTTAAGACCTTTGTGGTTTAAAAGGTGGTAAAGGTTCAGATAACATCTGTTGTTAGGAGAAAACACGTGCACCTTGGAGGATGATGTGTCTGATTCTTCACAGCCTTCCCCAGCGGTGGCTGTGCCTGAGTTAGAGGTTTTCACAAATGTACCCTCAGGGAATGAGTGTGTCCTTCTGGTTGCATTACCTGATGAGTCTTTACTATTTGAGAAACTAGGGAGGAGAGAACATCCAAGTGCTTCATTGTTTGAATTATTAAATGAATGTCTTCTGAGACAGGGCTCTGTAGGCAAGGGTCCTGTAGGCAAGGGTCCTGCAGGCAAGGTTGCGTCCCTGCCTGATCCTTGTAGCTCTGCTGCTAAGTGCTAAGATCAAGGCAAAAGCCACTGTGCTTGACTTCTGTAGCTGCTTTTATTTCACTACATTGCATTGAAGTTTTCATGACTAGAACATGTTACACATGTCTTCTCTAGTTAGCTTTAAACTTTAATAAGATTGCTAATTTTGGTATCATTGAATATCATTATTTTAGGAAATTAGGTTAAAATTTTGTTATAAACACGAAGATTAAATAAGGAATTCCAACACATAGGAATTATTAGAAGCAGGGAGGGGTAGTGAGGTGGTGTTATCTTTTTGTAATAAGTAACCTCATAACCAAGAAAATATTTTAGCAAGTACACAAATGAATTCTTTCTTCTTAATTGTTATTTCTAGCAAATGTTAAGAGCTCGCAATGAACAAGTGAAAAAGTACCCGGAGTTTTATGCACTCCACGAAGTCACCAGCTTGATGGGGTTCTTCCCGTTCAGAACAGAGATGGGGTTAAAATTGGAAAAGACTCTTCTTGTGTTGGTAAGGCTTCTCGGGGACAGAGAAGGGATTGTTGGGTTGGGAGTTTCTTGTCTGCCTCAAGCATTACATTTTATGTGTGTTTGATGCAGATTCCACAATAACCCTATTTTCTACCTTCTTACTGATGTTTCTGAGTGCAGGAAACCCCTTTTAAAGGAGGTTTATTCACAGATGTGTTAAGTGTGAAGACATTTTAGCCTTTGCACCCTTGTGTTCTGTGATGTGTACTGCATAAGAACACGAAAGCTCATATGGCAGGGAAATGCCATGAACCCTTCCTGTGGACCTGTTTAGAAACAGGAACAGCAGCAAACACTGCTGCAAGTGTCAGGCAGCACCTTGAGCAATCTGGCCTAAAGAGGTCCGTGTCTGACCTTCTAAATGAGCAGTGTTGAATTCCAGCTAAGAGTGGTACAAATGCCTTTCTTGGAGCAATGCATTAGGATCGCTAAAGTAACACTTTTATTTTTTGCTTATTTAGGGCAGTGCAAAATTTGTGAAAACGGCGCTTCCTTCAATGCCTGTAAAGTTGCAGCTCTCAAAAGATGACACGTCTTCCGCTGAGACAGCTCAGCGAAAGGCCGAAGCTATGCACAGTGTAAGTAGTCCCAAGGACGTACAGCAGTCAGCACTGTCCCTCTACACAAAGGATACACAGCCTGACAGTGCTAAAGTCCCTTTCGTGACTTTCTCCCTTTGCATTACTCTGGGGAAAAGATCTTCCGAAGTAACAAGTAACAAGTTGTACGTTGTTTTTCAGGATATCAGTAAAGATCCAAATGCAGAGAAGCTCATATCAAGATATCGCCCTCAGATAGCTCTGACGAGCCAGTCGCTGTTTACCTTATTAAATAATCACGGACCAAGCTACAAGGAACAGTGGGAAATTCCAGTGTGTGTTCAAATGATGCCCGTTGCAGGTTTGTGATTTACTGTGTCAGTAGCGTTCTTGAACCACGCCATTTTTACTGTCTCACAAATGGACAGCCATTTGTCAGGCACAGAAACGCAAGTCTTGGTGTAAGGAAAATGTAAAGTTGATATTAGTGAGTCACAATAGAATCGACTCCCTGCTGAGAAATGACGGTATCTGTAATCACCTAGAGGATGAGGCTCAGGAGCGAGGATGGCCAGAGGGACACGGAAGGAGAGGCCAGTGGACAGCGTGGACGTTTTGACTTGATTGTCCGTGGCAGCCAGAAGAGAAGTGTGGGGTCCTAGCCTTGCAGCAGTTGGTGTAGCCTCTCTTCAACAATAAAGTTCATATTTACACGTTAGTTCCTGTATTCAAAATCTAACCCTCATCATTCCGTTCATACTTAATAACTTCATATACCTTCCAGATTAATGTTCTTAAACATAGCAATACATGAAAGACTATTAAATAAAATTACATATTAGAGTTAAATGTGGTATCTTGATAAAAGTTGTGTTTTGCAAAGTTTCTGGAAGAACTAAGTGATGATGCAGTAGGAATGCCACAGTGAGATGTCCTTGAAGACATTCTCAGTCTGTTCTCCTGTCACTGCAGTGAATACTCTTAACAGCTTAGGAGGGAAGAGCCGTGCTGTGGCTCACGCTCCAGGAATACAGTCCAGTGTGGCAGAGAAATCAGGGAGGCAGGAGCCGAAGCAACTGGCCGCGCAGCACCACAGTCAGGAAGCAGAGGGGTGATGCTGGGCCTTCCGCTCACGCTCCTACACAATCTGGGAGTGGACCTGTCATCCCTCTCTGTTAATCCTTTCAGGGTGGTCCCCACAGACCTGCGCACAGGTGTCAAGCTGACGGTTGGATCGCTGTCACGCACTGCGGAACTTGTTTCTCCTGCCAGCTGCTCTCTTGTCCTTCGATGCTGAGAGACTTTAAAACCTTATGGTCCGGGAGTTGCAAATCCAAGACATGCCACTTCTCTGCCCCATCTTTCTGGTGCATCTTTTCTTTTTATTGAAATCACCAGATACTAATCAGAGACTTGTTTCTATTTCAAGGTTCCAAACCAGTGAAAGTGATTTATATTAATTCCCCACTTCCTCGAAAGCAAATGACAATGAGAGAGAGGAATCAAATCTTCCATGAGGTTTCATTGAAGTGTATGGTATCCAAAGCCACATCAGTTCCCGTCTCTGCAGTGTTCATGGACAAGCCTGAAGAGTATACGTCTGAAATGGAAGTATGTAATGCTTTTCTTCTGATTGGAAACACTCGAAACTTAGTAGTTAAAAGTAGTCTTTAGGGCTGGAGAGACGGCTCAGGGGTTAAGGCTCTGTCTTGCAAATAGAAAGTCCTGAATTTGGATCCTGGGTCCCATATAAAATGCCACGCGGAAATAGCTACGGCCTGTACTTCTGGCCCTGGTGGGAAATCCCAGAGTAAAGCAAGAAGAGATAGAAGTAATCCAGGATGATTCCTGAAGTCACTCTTGGCCCTCCATAGGGACACATGTGCCCTTCGATACACACACACACACATAAAAAATAAAAATAGTCTTTAGTATACATCTATGAAAATATTACATGTGTGTGATTAAGGTTTATGTTTTAACATATCACTGAACATAAATTTCAAAACTTGTACACTGATTTGTATAGCAGTTCCTCAGAACCAGATACATAAATAGCTGACAAGTATATGAATAAAGGCTCAAGATGATGAGTCCTTAGGAACGTGTAAATCAGAGTCACAGCGAGGGCCGGGAGACGATCCAGAGGACCAGAAGTCACACGGCAGCCAGGTGGCTCGCACCGCACTCCAGCGCTGGGAGCGGTGACAGGCGTGTCTCTGGAGCTCACTGGCTAGCTGGCCTGGCCGAGTCAGTCAGCCCTGGGTTCATTGAGAGACCGTCGCAATACGGTGTAGAGCATGAGGAAGACGCACAGTGTTGACGCACAGTTTGGGTTCCAAACATTTGCACATGTATGTGTGCAACCTGCTCATGTGTACCACAATCATGGGTAATCTCTTTTAGTTGGGATGGATTTAATAAAAAAGATGAAGGACAAGTGCTAGCCAGTCTTGGTAGCCTGAGGCAGGAAGGTTGCCCTGAATTTAAAGCCACCCTAAGGAATTCAATGGGCCGACAGGCAAGACCCTGTCTCAAAAATAACAAAAATTTTAAGACAAATGCTGGTGAAGATTTGGGCATTTACTTGGAATGTGACTTAGTGCATTTGAAAACCAGAATTTAAAAACAAAACTGCCCTATGATCCAGCAATCCCACTTAGGAATGTTTATTTAAAATAAAAGGAAGCATATCAGAAAGATGCCTGGGTCCTTGCACACTTGTGCTTTTAGCAGCAATGTTTACAGTAGCCAAGACGCCGTCAACTCCATGTCTAACAGTGGGTGAAAGAGAAAAAAAGGAGTAGGTATACTGGATTGCTGTTAAACTTCTAAAAAGAAGAAACTCTCTCATTAGCAGCAGCGTGGGCATATTTAAGCTCAGAGGTTAGACAGAGGTGGGCACAGAAGACAAGCTCTGTCTTAGGTGCAGCATGAAGAAGGAAGTGCAGCGCAGCGGAAGAACAGTGGTTGCCACAGGCTGTGCCACAGCTGCCGGTGCCCTGGAGGGAGTGTACAGCCGTCTCTGCAGCAACCGCTAGAGGTGGAGGTCGGGTGTTCTCATCACAAAGACAAGTGTCGCAAGCACTGGGTAGCCTTGGAGCTCATAGTCATACATGTGCATGAGCATACAGAACACATGTTCTGTGATTCGCTACTCTATCGAGAAGACCTCACTTCATAGAAACTATGCATGTCATATGCAAAATATACATTGAGGAATGTATGTGTGGGCGTGTTTGTGTGGGGTACAGTTGTATGTACATGCACATGTAAAAGCCAGAGATTGACATGCTATTGTCATCTGTCATTTGCCACCTTATTTTTTAGGATAAGTGTCTTTTGAAGAACTTGGAACTTGCAACTTCAGCTAGACTTCCCTGCACGTCCCCAAGGATCCAGCTGTCTCTGAATATTTTCTCCCTACTCCCCCCCCCACCCCTGACCTAATACACTTCCCCACCACATGTAGGATGCGAACGCAAGGTCAGACTTGCTCAGCGGGTGCTATATTCACTGAGCCATAGCCCAGCTCCCTCCTCCTTGTATAAATGATCATGTATATAATGAAAACGACATTGAGAGAGGTATGGTTTGAAATTTTTCCTAATAATTTGCTAATACATTTTCTTCTAAGGCATCCAGTGAAGTTAATGAATGCCGAAAAATTGAGACCCATGAAAATTTGGATATGGATTTTGATGATGATGTCACAGAGCTTGAAACTTTTGGAGTAACTACCACCTGTCCCTCCAGGTCGCCAACTCCACCAAATACTTCCCCCACCCCATCCACGGCAGATGCGCCCCCCGCCCCAGTCACGGCAGATGCGCCCCCCGCCCCAGCCACGACAGATGCGCCCACCGTCTCCAAAGCCACAGCTGTGTCTCTGACTCCAACTACACCCGTCATTGCTGATGATTCTAGAAGTTTATGTCAGATCCTGATGAAGCAGCTGCAGAAGGAGAAGCAGCTGTTCTGTGGTGTGGACAGTAGTCAGGAGGAGGGCAGAAGCAGACACGAGGGAAAGGAGGCACCTTCCCACGCGGGAGCCTCCATGCACGGTGCGGCGCAGCTGGGCAGCGCAAGAGAGGCCGCAGACACTAGTGACAGTGGTCAGGGGACGGTTAAGGGCAGTGCAGACGCTTCACACAAAGCAGCTGAGGCCACGAAGGGGGGTCCGTGGGGCAGTGACACAGACGAGGACTGTTTAGTCATCGACACAGAGATGAAAGGTCATGGTGGCGGGGGAGCGGCCGACGGGGGCTGCAGAACAGCAGGCCCACAGCCCTCGGGACAGCTCTCGGTGGGACGCCAGACCACCCCAGGTGGCGGTCCTGAAGAATCGTGTGTTTTGAAAAAGCCCATCAAACGTGTCTATAAAAAGTTTGATCCCGTTGGAGAAATTTTAAAAATGCAGGATGAGCTCTTAAAGCCAGTGTCCAAGAAAGCACCGGAGTTGCCTTTGATGAATCTAGAGGATTCTAAACAGCTCCATGCTGCAGAGCAACCGTGTGCTGCTTCAGACTCCACTAGCTGGCCTAAGTGCACCTGGTCATCCGCGTTTCAGAAGCCGAGAGGACGTGAGTAGAAGCTCCGCGCCCCGCGCCTGTCCTTGGCCCCCACAGCTGGCTTTGCTCAGCCTGCTTTGTAGTTCTGACCTGGTCACTGAATGCATTTTAATGTCGCTCACTGCTGCAGCTCGCCAAGTCTGTGTCGTGTGTGCTCAGATGTTAGGAGTTTTTTTAAACTGCTTATCAGCATGTCCTATGGCTTCGCAAGCTGGTGTAAGCAAAGCGCGTAGAAGGTCAGAAGTGTTGGGCACGCGGAGCTCATGCTGGGCAGCCTGGTACTAGTTTTGTCAAGTAAGCCCACCTAGCTGGGGGGTGCCAGCACTGGGGATTCTCTTGTCTTCTCACAACTTGTTTCTTGTGCGTTCCCCAGAATTCATGAAGGTGGTGGTTGAAAGGAAAAGAACTTTAAAAACCCTCGAGTTCCACTTCTCGCTGTAGCTCCTCTAAGTGACGCCGCTCTGGCGGGGTCTGTCTCGGGGAGGGTGGGGGGCTTCTCGTAACACCAGCAATGTTTTCAGGGTTGCCCTACGAGCTGCAAGACCACGTGGAGGACGCGTCGGAGTACGTGGCCCCGCAGGAGGGAAACTGCGTGTACAAGCTGTTCAGCCTGCAGGAGCTGCTGCTGCTCGTGCGCTGCAGCGTGCAGAGGACCGAGACGCGGCCGCGCTCCAAGAAGCGGAAGAAGATCCGCAGAGTAAGTGCGGGGGCTGCGGGGTGGGCAGGGCCCCGAGCAGTCTCCCAGGGTCGCGGCGGCCTTGCTGGTCTCACCAGTGTTTCAGGGGAGTGTTTCGGAAAACCTCTGTGGGTTGCGCGGAAGCACGTGAGAGGCGACCACAGCAGGCCGCCTCGCCGGAGGCTCCTCTCGGCCTTGGCTTTAGAGAGGCCGCCTGAGCTCCCGCTGCAGCGCCCGGACGCCCCCCACGTGCCCCCTCGACCGCAACTCAAAAGATGCACTCCAAGCAGCAGAGCCGTGAACCACCTTTTGCTGTGCCGCTTGGGCTGCAGACGAGCATTTTCCTCGGGAAAGAGGACAAGCCGCTGCGGGGTCCGCACGGCCGAGCTGCTTCAGCCCTGCCTCCTGTAGATCTGTGTCCTGTGCGTTTCTGCTTCATGTTCTGCTGTGGGCACCGAGTTCCAGTAAACAGAACTTTGGTTGTCATTGATGGCGTCTCCCAAGTTCTGATCTTGCTGTTCAACCACCGCCCAGCAAGAGCGCCACGGGGCTAGCAGGGCAGCAGCTCTGGGACAAGTCCCTGGCCTCCCTTGGTGGCTTCAGGCCAGGGAGGGGCCTCGTCTCACAACAGTGACATCACCTAAGGAACCGCAGCCGCACGTGAATGGCCTCCATGCGTGCGCGTGCACGTGCACACCTCACACACGCCTCATGCCTCACACACACCTTCACACACGTTCACACACGCCCTCTCACACCTTCACTCACACACATACACATCCACCTTTCCATACATGCACACACCTTCACACAGCCCCTCATACATACCTTCCCATGTACACACCCTCACATGTGCACATGCATAGGGACACTACATACTGGTCCTGGTGAGGCACTCCCAGTTGTGATGTGTGTTACAGACTGACTGAACTAGAAGGAAAACCTTTGCACGCCTTCCCCAGCAGCGTGTGAGGGGCAGGCGGCGGGGGCTCCGGCGGCCCAGGCGGAGGCGCTGGGCACTTTGGCCTCCAGACTGAGCGACTCAGTGCAACCTTGACTCATCACTTTTAACCTTTGTTACGGAGAACGAAGGTTATGGGTAAATGATTAATGCTCTATACATTACTATTTCTAATTCTTGTATTTTAGATTTCATTGGTTCAGACTTGAACAGGTTTGAAGAATAGGTTTTTGTTGTGGGGTTGCACCCAGGACCTCCCCCTAGACAGGCACTCCTGCACGGAGCTGCCTCTGCAGTCAGACTGCTTGGGAAAGGTCAGCTATGAGCTCTCCGTGGGTCCGTGTCAGGATTTAATACGTTCGTTTAAAACTTGGAAAGGACAGAGTGAGGCCCACCTATCGAAGTGGATGTGAGCCTGCGTACTGTGCACACCTTGATTGTAGATAAAATACTGCAGCCTCCTGCGGCTCCTGGAGGTGGCAGTAGAACACACGGAGGTCAAAGCCTGGTGTGGGGCTGTGCTTACACCAGAGACGCCATCCACACACATCTTTGGTGCAGTCTCCAGACATCGACAGCGCTAATCCGTGATCTAGAAAAGTGCTTGTTGTTGTCTTCTCCAGTTCCTCCATAAACCATGTTTTTGCACATATTTCTCAACCCTCTGGACCTTGATTTCCTTTTCTCTAGCTCATGCATGTTAAACTGCAAGAGACTAAATTGTATCACCCTTTGCTGAAGAACAGTATGGCACGTTGATTTTAATAATTCTAATCAGTGATTGTTAATTGAGAAGACATTCTAGGGTCCTTATTAAAATTATGGCCCCAGGAGCATCAGTTTGTTAAAAATGCAAAACCTTGATGCTTAGCAGAGCTTGTGTGCCAACAAGACCATCAGGTTAGTGAACACATTGGCATTTAGAAGCCACCACCTTAACGCCTTACAAAACCATTATAAGATTCGTATCGTAATGTGGTCCTCATAACCAGGAGCTATAAACTTGGTTAAGTTTTCGGATGGTATTCAGTTCCTTTGTATTTCTGCCTTTGTATATTATAAAATACTCTGTAGTGTTACATTTCTATTTATGGTTTGGGAATTTTATTTCCTACACAACTTTTTGTAAAGAATCCTCCTATTTTAAGTCTTTCTGGAGCAATAATTTTGAGGGGGAAAGTAATCTATAAGCCACATTGTCCATGCGTCGCTGACTGAAATCTTGTTGTATTTCCATGGTTTCATCATTCTGCTGTATCTAAGCCACTTCATGAAATGGAAATATCTGAAGTGGCAGCACTTTAATTTAACAGTGCTGACTGGCCAAGCTGCCAATCACTTCCTGAGGCTGTGTGTGCGAATCCTCTGTAGCTGGAAGTGGACAACATGCTGCTCACAGTAGGGTTCTCGAGGGTGTGACTGAACGGGACCGTGCATGTTCACCATGCACGAGCATGGGTTCAATTCCCACATCTCCGGAAGTGAAATTAAATAATGAGCAGAGTTTTCATGAGCGAGGACGGCGGGAGCGCTGTGAACGGAGGATATGGCTGCTTTGTTGTGGCCACTGTTCGCTGACATTGTTGGAGCAGTAATGGCCTAGTCATCTTATTCCTGCATCTAGTCAGTGTCCTGACCACACAGTGCTGTTCGTCAGTGGCTCGGTGCTCGGATGAGGCCATGTATGTTGAAAGTAACAACAACCACAGAGTTCATTCAGGAGATGTTCGTCCATTCGTAGAAAACAGCGTCTGAACATGGAACGGGGCACAGACACTTGCTTTTTGCCTTTTGAGAGTTAACAGTACAGGTCAGTCATCGCTTTTTGGCATCGACCTTTGAACCTGTGATAAGCTGACAAACTCTTTTCCTCGGATCCTATTGACCATCTTATTTCTGGCAAAAGAAATGCAGTGCGTGTGTACGGGGAGGTATGTCAATGTGTGTCGCGGAGGGGTGCCCAGGACCTCCTTTGTTCACACTCTGCCAAGCGTGCCTGTCTTTTGGGTGCAAACATCTTTCTGTTGGAATCGTCTCTGGCTAACGTTCCCTCACCTGCCAGCACTTGTGCTCACTGTCGGTGGTCAACTACTAGGATTTTGACCAGGGGTCCTCTGCTTTGCAGCAATTTCCCGTGTTCGTACTGCCCAAAGTGGAGTATCAGGGCTGCTACGGGGTCGAAGCCCTGACTGACAGCGAGCTGTGCCGCCTGTGGACCGAGAGCCTGCTGCACTCCAACTGCTCCTTCTACGTGGGTGAGTGAGCGAGTGCCCCAGAACTAAACCCGGGGGCCACGGGGTGGCACATGCTTCTTCCTCTTCCTCATCTGCGCACCGTGCACAGTGTTGGAAGCTAGTGAAGAGACCGTGATCTTCCTCCTTGTGGGACATTTCTGGGAGGCGCTGCAGCACGCAAAACAAGGACTGCCCGGGTGTGGATGCTGCGGGGCACGTCACGTGTTCAAGGCTCCATTTGCCCCCCCATCAGCATGAGTCTCCCTGAACCTGCCTGAAGGGTTTGTGAGTGGCACACGGGGCCCACAAGACACCACACGGGACCAGTGGGAAGCGGCCAGAGCCGCCGCCATCTCCAAGCCGAGTGCATGTGCCCCTCGGCCAAGACATAGGGTCACCACATGAGGCCACAGGTCAGCAAGAGGGTGTCCCCTTGAGGAACGCGCCATGTGCACTTGGTGTAGTGTTCTCTGCAGTATTATTTTTATTTATTCAATTGCGTGCACGCACATGTATATATGTGTGTATGTATGTATGTGTGTGTAGAACCATGGGCAAATTCAGGAACCACCATGGACGCCTCCACCTCCTCGTTTACTCTGCCCGGGTATTCACAGGCTCCACCCCACCAGGACCAGAAACGCAGGCCGCCCCCCCCCCCCCGCTTCTGCCCGGTGTCTATACGTGGGGTCTAAGATCTGAACTCAGGACCTTCCACTTGCAAGGCAGAGGCTTAACCCCTGAGCCACCTCTCCAGCCCCTCTCCAGCATTATTTTACAAACCGTATTTAATGGATACTATACTACACATACTTTATCATGGAGTTTTTTGTTAGTCTCAAAGGCTCATTCAGTGAACATCTAAAAGTATCTTCCTGCATTTAGTACCCTTATAGCTGTGAAGCCATTAAAATGTGTCTTTGTTAGTAGAAATGTCACATGTCATGTGATCTAATACACGGTGAGTCTAAAACTGGGTATAACAGGTGGTGCAGAATGAGCTAGAAAGCGACTGGTGAAAATGTTTCTAATTACGTTTTTTGGGTGAAAAGCTCACAGAATTAGTGTGGGCTAGATGTGAAGATGAGATGTCAAACCAAATGCAATTTTTGTCTTAATAATTGATATCAACTTCCTAACTAATTTATTTAGACAATAAAAGATTAGGACTTCAGTAAATGCAAACAGAACTGTTTTCATCACGAACAGATGCTGCACCCATGCTCAGTGATGTTTGTAACCCTGGTGTCACTCTGCCTTGGTATATTACATCACCTCTTGTCTCAACCTGTTTCATTAGGTCATTTTGAGATGTTCCTTCTAGAATTGTAGATTCATGTCAGGTTTTTAAGAAAGTCTTTGAACAGACTACTTTGTCCATGGGAAAGCTTACGGTGTATTTTAATTAAAAACAGCAAGACAGTTACCATGTGTCATTATGAGCATGAGTTTTTAATTGGGCATGCCCACTTCATAAGTTTGATTTTTTGACTCCTTGTTTTGGTAATAACCACACACATCCCTTTAAAAAAAAAAAAAAAAAAAAAACTCCAGGAAAATCTGTAATAAGGCTCAATGTTTGAGCAGTTATTCTTTATTATAGACTCAGAGTGATGATTATAATCTTACTTTGGTACATGGGCATGTGTAAACTTTTCTATATTCAGCAAATATTTTAGAATCAATACATTTCATTAGCTGGTCATTTTAAGTTATAGCTTTACTTGATGGTTAATAAAATATGTGTTCTTTTAGAATACAAGTCTTTCATGTTTATTAGAATTTTGTAAAAGCATGTTTATAGAGGCTAGGTCTCATATTTTTTTGACTTTTTTATCATAGAATTGTTCATTTGTCTGTTTTTAAGTTGTATCTTTTCTTATAGGGCACATCGATGCATTTACGTCAAAACTTTTCCTGCTAGAAGAAATCACCGCAGAAGAATTAAAAGAAAAACTTCCAGCACTCAAGTAAGAAAGTTACTTTATGGTGGAGATTTTAAAAAGCTTAATATAATGTGGTCACTAATTTTCCTTTGTCTGTAAATGTTAGTTATGCTTAAATAGTTGATTGTTCTAGACTTTTGATCATTTTACATACTGAGGCTTCCCGTGACCCGTCTTCCATCATCTTCGTCCATCAATAGACACAGCGTCACTAGCAGGAGGTGGGAAGGCGACAGCGCCCACTGCCGTCAGGGTGCGGAAGCAGCGTGTCAGCCCTGTTTGGAAAAGGGAAGGGATGAGGAGTACGCACCGGCAGCCCCGGGACTGCTGCACCCATTAGACGCAGCCCCGGGACTGCTGCACCCATTAGACGCAGCCCCGGGACTGCTGCACCCATTAGACGCAGCCCCGGGACTGCTGCACCCATTAGACGCAGCCCCGGGACTGCTGCACCCATTAGACAGCTGCTGGAAGCGCCTCTCTTCCCAGGCTCTCCTGAGAGCACAGGTGCAAAGTTGTGTGTCACAAACTTTCCGTGACGTTCCTACACGACGAAACTGGGACGGGGTGACTCACCGCAGGACACAGCCAAGGTAGTGCCGGTCAGCCCGGCTGTCCACGTGCTGAAATGATGTGTGTTTACTGCAGCACAGTCCAGAGCTTTGAGGCTTGACAGTTTTTTAAAAATATTTTTTGTGTTCTTGGAAGCTTTTATGTACAAATGTTCCAGCCGGTCTTCTTCCTGCCCATGTTCCCCACGTGTGTGAGCCATTGGCAAGGGCCTGCACACCCGCTGGGGCATGAGCAGCCGGCCAGTGGGCAAAGCGTCCGGTGAAGAAACTCCTCCATTGGCCAGCGCCCTCCCAACAGCCCCTCCTGCATGGTGCCAGGTCAGGTGGGGTCAGACGTCACTGCGTCGGGCGCATGGAGGCCGCCGCCTGGCAGTGCCCCCTCTTCCCCAGGCTCTTACCACCATCTCTTCCACAGGCTCCCTGAGCCGTGGGGTGGGGGGTGATGAGATGTCTTGTGCAGGGCTGAGCCGGCCACGGTCACTTTGCTGGGCACCTCAGCCTGTCGAGTTCTCTGCCTTGCCCGTCCTCCACTAAGAGGGACACCCCTCAAGTGAGGGCTGAGGCTTCAGCACTTGACAGTTTTTGAAGGCTCCAGAGTCACACTTGACTCTCTGCTTATACTTAAATATGTCCACTTCATGCACAAGAGCTGCTTCTCTCGGGTGGTAACTTCTTTACGTGAGTAGAAAAGTTTTCATTTCCTTTCTCACCTGGTGTTCCACTTCTCCCAATGGAAAAAAGTCTAAGAGAAATACTAAATGAAATCAGTTTGGGCATAAATAAGGGGCAAATAAATGCTTAGAATAATATAGCCGAGTTCTCTCTGGCTAGTGTCACAGTTTCATTACACATTGCTGCAACAAAATGTCTGACCCAGTCAACTTAGAGGGAAAAAAGAGTTTAGTGGATTCTAGCTCCAAGTTACACCTGACCCAATTGACTTAAGGAGAAATGGTTTGGTCGCTCACAGCTCCAGGTTACACTTACAGTAAAGTTCCCATGTGGTTTGAAGCATCTGGTCACATCTGCGGCAAGAAGAGAAAGCAGCGAGCCAGTGCACGCAGTGCACCTGCTGGCTCCATTTATCTTAGGGAGTGGAGACCCCGGGCCCCGGCCCCTTCCAGGCGGGTCTGTCTGTGCTCCTTATGTAGTCAGGACCACCACAGGCTGCCAGGAGGCCCACCTTAACCCTGCTGGTCCTGGAAGGTGCCGTGAGGTCTGCTTGCTGTCAGGTCAGCAGCGCACAGCCCGTCTGTCCCCAGCCCCAGTGCCCATCAGTTCTCCTGGCAGCTGCTTTACCACATGTAGAAAAGGACGGCTAGTCTGTGCTTTTAAGGGGCTTGACCTGGACGTACAGAGGTGATATCTTTACCACATGTAGAAAAGGACGACTAGTCTGTGCTTTAAGGGGCTTGACCTGGATGTACAGAGGTGATAGCTATATAGCTGTTCTTGCAAAGTCAGACACTTTATGAGCATGAGAAAATTAAGTGAATTATTCAAACAAAATAGATTTGGCATTCTTTTCACTTATTTAATCTGTGTCTTTGTTATCAAGCATTTCTTTCCCTGAAGAGCAATGATTGTTGAGAATAAGTGGGTATTTTCTTTGTGTCTTTCAGTTTAATCTTGCATAAATCTTTTCTGTTTTCTAGAATTTCAAGTTTATTTAACATTCTGCAACACATTCTAAAGAAATTAAATAGGTAAGTATTTTTGCATATTTTACAGAGGTCTGATCTTTGTTGGAACTTATTAGAAATATTGAGAATAGGGGCTGGAGAGGTGGCTCAGGGGTTAAGCTTCTGCCTTGCAGGCGGAAGGTCCTGAGTTCGGATCCTAGACCCCACGTGTAGACGCCGGGCGGAAGCAGGGGCAACCTGCATTTCTGGTCCTGGTAGGGCGGAGCCTGTGAATCCCGGGGCAGAGTAAACAAGGAGGAGATGGAGGCGGCCCATGGTGGCTCCCGAATTCACCCGTGGTTCTACACACACACACATACATACACACATGCACAATGGAATAAATAATAAAAATTTTTTTTAAATGTTGAGAATATGTTGTTAGGAATAGATAGAAAAAAATTGCAATTTTATCAAAGTTGAAACTATGAAAATGTAAGTAAAAAGATAGCAGGATCATATCCAACTGTAATGAATCACAAATGTATTTTTACAAGGCTCTTATGTTAGTCTTCTATTGCCAAGATAATGTTTCGCTCATATGATGGTTTGAGACAACACAAATCCCTGGCCCGCCTCAGTGTGATCTCCCCTCCATCCCCTGGTCCTTGTAAGATGTATGATTTCCATGGATAGAAAGTTAATCTCTAAAATTGTACTTATCCCTTTTACCAAATAATTATTACATATTTCCTTATATGAAAGGGATTGAGGGGGAAAAACCTCCCCAGAGGATAAGAATAATTGTCTGACTCTTCCTTTGTCAATACCTATTACTTTGAGGGTTAAAAAGTTAATGAAAATGTGGCTTATTATATTTGTAGGTAGAACTGTGTAACTGAAGTATAATTAATCTTTGTTCTAATGATGTGGATAAAGACCCGTTTTCTTTGCCCCTTTCTGAGGAGTTTGCACCCCAAGAAAATCTCTTCGCCAGATGCCGTCCGTTCCTTACAGCGGCACATAAATTCTCTTGCAGCTTTGTAAACAGCAAAGTGCAAGTGGACAGAAGCTTGAATATGGCAGGAGAGGTTGTGATTATGGCTCGGACCCATGCGGAGCTTCAGTGCCGGGCCTAGACTGGCCTTCGCACTTTCAGCAAGGTGCTTAGCTCCTTGAATGTGTTTCTGCCCAGTGTGGACTTAACGATGTGATGCCCGGAGCCGTACTGTAGAGTGTTCAGCGGAAAAGGATGTAGCACAATGCAATTGCAACGTTCCCACTTTATTTTTTAATTCTTATTACATGTGCATGTGCCTGCGTGTGTGTGTAAGAGATTCCTGAAGTTAATCTTGGTCCTCCATAGGCACACGCAGTGCCCTCTGATACACACAATTAATTTTTTGAAAGAGCACGTGAACGTGTCTCCCTGTGAAAGCATAGGGCTGACTTGGGGAATCACCCTGGATTGCTCTACCTTCCTTTGCTTTGCTCTGGGGTTTCCCAGGCTCCACCTTCCAGAACCAGAAGTGCAGGTCACCTCCATTTCTGCTTGACGTTTTTACATAGGGTCTGGCTTCGCCCCTGAGCCATCTCCCCAGCCTATGTTTTTCAAACATCTTATTTTTCTGTTGGTCCTAAAAGTTGTCAGAGATGTATTTGTGCAGTCATTTCTGGTTGTAGTAGACATGCTTAAGAACATGCTGTGAGTCGAGCTTGCATATGTGCATTCAGCTTGCAGGAGGGCTCCTACCTGCTGTCTCACGCAGCACAAGACTCTTCGCTCCTGATCTACAAGACCTCTGATGGGAAAGTTACCAGGACAGCATATAATTTGCATAAAGCGCATGGCGACCTTCCTGGGGTACCTTCTACCCTCTCGGTTCCGTGGGTCCCACTGGATCCCAGTTGTCTGTTACCCTATCACATTCATCACGGACGAATACCGTGCACCTTTCCCCCGAAGTCTCTGCGTCCTGTGGCTCCGATGAAGGTGAGACCTGCCCTCTGCATCAGTGACTTGCTCAACCCTGAGGGGAACCCAGCAGTGCCACAGGATGAGGTCCAGCACTACCATAGGACGGGGCCCCGCAGTGCCACAGGACAGGGCCCAGCACTACCATAGGACGGGGCCCTGCAGTGCCACAGGACAGGGCCCAGCACTACCATAGGACGGGGCCCCGCAGTGCCACAGGACAGGGCCCAGCACTACCATAGGGTGGGGTCCGGCACTATTATAGGACAGGGTCCAGTACTACCATAGGACGGGGTCCAGCACTGCTATAGGATGGGGTCCAGCACTACCATAGGATGGGGTCCAGCACTATCATAGGACGGGGTCCAGCACTACCCATAGGACGGGGTCCAGCAGTGCCACAGGACGGGGCCCAGCACTATCGTAGGACAGGGTCCAGCACTACCCATAGGATGGGGTCCAGCACTACCATAGGATAGGGCCCAGCAGTGCCCATAGGACGGGGTCCAGCAGTGCCACAGGATGGGGTCCAGCAGTACCACAGGACGGGGTCCAGCACTGCCATAGGACGGGGTCCAGCACTGCCATAGGACGGGGTCCAGCACTGCCCATAGGACGGGGCCCAGCAGTGCCCATAGGACGGGGTCCAGCACTACCACAAGACGGGGTCCAGCAGTGCCACAGGACGGGGTCCAGCAGTACCACAGGACGGGGTCCAGCACTACCATAGGACAGGGTCCAACACTGCCTGTGGGGTGGGCAACGCTGTCTGCCAAGTTTGCTCTTGTCAGAGGAGCTTCCTGTAAGTTATAGGTGAACTAAAGGAGTTTCCATTATCCTGTTCCTAGGTACATAGGTAGGGTATCCACAAAGCTGAGTCCCTGTGTGTCTGTTAAAAGCAAGCATGCTCTTTTGTAATTGTTTCAAATGCATGTTATATGCATGTGTAGGCATGCATGTATGCACAGGTGATGATACCAGGAATCATCCGTAGTCACTCTCTGAGGCAGTCTCGAGACATACTGGAGTTCACAGTAGGCCTAGTTGGCTCTGCAGCTCCTCAGGTTGGAATTACAGGCCATGCGCACCACATGGTCTAAACTCCTTGTGTTTTCGTGGCGATCACTGAGGTGGCTCTCTGCCTTTTTTCTGATTTTCACTTGTGTAACTTCCATTAAACATTGAAGCAATTTACAAGAGAATCAAACACTAAAATTATGATACAGTTAAAACTGACTAGTAAGATCAAGAAAAACTGAAAAGTCGTATTAAAGCTACTACTCAAGTGTTAAGGGCTGAGTTGCATGTTGCTACTTAACATTTATTGAATTACAAGTAGCGTTACTTCCTGCCATGTCACTCATTCTCCACCACGTGATAATTCACGGTGGATTTGGTTACAGGGAGATTTTGCTGTGTGCAAATGAGTCTGAATGTTCAGGAAGCCAAAGCTCTTTGAGCCCGGACAGCTCCGCAGCCCTCCCCAGCAGGGTCAGGTCGCCCAGGCACCTCTCCCTTCTCGATGTTCTCATCCGTGCGTCCCCAGCCCTCCTTGAGAAGCACTTATTAAAGCAAAGGCCAAGAACCTTTTCTAGTATTTACAGTGAGTAGGATTGCATATTTTTCAGTTCTCCGCCCTAATGTTTATTTCTCATTTATTCATTTTTCTTAATATTTTGTGCTGGGACTTGAACCCAGAGCCTTGCACATGAGCGTTTCTTCTTGCTGCTCCTGGCACTTCCCTGGTACTTCTGACCAAGGGTAAGTGTGGTAAGCAGTTGTGACAGGAGAAAGAATGGAGACGGTCATCCACGTTGTTTCTGTCTACAGCTTTGGTTGGCTGTTTCTACTGTGCTATAATGCAAGTGCTGATTTTTTTATAACAAGGAAATTTTTTCTTAAGTACCTTAAAAATAATAGTTGTCAAATGTTTTTGAAAGATCTGTATTTAAAATGATGGTTTTCTTTCAATTTAGAAACACTAATTATAGTCACTCAACTCTAACATATAATTCAGCTTATTCCTTTTTAGTAGAAATAAACTAAGTTCTTGACATTGAACAACTTTAAATGGAAGGAAAATATGTTTGTTCAAGGTGTTTTATTTAAAAGAAGAAAATGATAGTTTTATCCTTTATATATCTAGATTGACACTGAAAGTTGGAAATACTTGAGTGTGCTTTTTTAAAATAATGTGGTCATAAGTGTGTTTTACTAAAACAAGATAATTTATTTGGAAAAGGAAAAACTGTATTTCCAGGATTTGACAACATAAACACACTCCACAGTTCCATTATGTGTATGTCATGGACTCTTGTTGATTTGCACCTTCAGTCCAGGGTGACAGCTTCAGGCCCCCGAGCAGGTTGCCGTGTGGCCTTCGGGCCAGTCAGAATTAGGTGACTGGTGTTGGTTTTAATGTTTCTGAAAACCAGTGGCTGCATCAGGCTCGAACATAAGGAATTGCTCCTTTTCCAAGTGACTTGTTCTACTGAAACACATTTTGTACTGTTATTGTTAAAAAGGTCAGACCGTTAGAAAGTGTTTCCAAAGCAACTGTCAGCATAAGTTTAGATGAGTAAATACAAGAATGTTGTACATTTCTTCCTCCTACCCTTGAGCTTACTGACGGCCAGCATCCCTCACAGGCCTGTCGACACTTTCTGATCTCACTCATGGCCTGAAGAGCAGTTTCTCTGCTCTCTCGTCTGCCTCCTGCCCTCACGCTTGTCAGAAGTCCCTTGCTTTTGAAACAGGGTCAGGTTCAGCTTCCTTGGGAAGCATGGGGCCGAGTCTGGGAGTGCAGGTCGCCCCAAGGCGAGAAGTAACATGAGTCTCCTCACCCTTGCTTGTCTCCTAGGTCGGGGGCTCGAAGATGCCAGCAGCCCCCGGTCACAGGAACCCAGTTCCCATGGAAACCACAAGCTGCCGCTCCCCTGCAGACCAAGCCGAAAAGGAGAGTGTGGCCCCAAATAAAAGGAAGCTGTCGTGAGAGCAGCTGGGACCCTCACAGCTGCAGGGACCTGCACCACTGCAGAGACCCTCACGGCTGCAGGGACCCTCACGGCTGCAGGGACCCTCACGGCTGCAGGGACCCTCACGGCTGCAGGGACCCTCACCACTGCAGGGACCCTCACGACTGGGGCTGCCTTGGCAGGAGCCTCCGCGGTGCCCTCCCTGAAAGTGCCCTGGGCGCTGCTGGCTGAGCCTCACCTTTGACTGCACTGCGGGGACAGGAGAAGAGCACGTGGTGGTGGACAGGAAGACCATAGTGGGCCAGCCCAGCGGACCCCGCATGAGCGCTGTACACCTCGCTTGCGACTCGCGTGGGCGTTTCTGTGCTGCTCGTGTTTAGAAGCAGCAGATGACTTCTTGGATCCCCGAGAACAACAAAGACATTTCCCCCCTGACAAGTCACAAGCCAACATTATCCCGTTGGGTGTCCACTGGCATTTGGGGAGTTGTGTCATAGGTGACAGATTGGTGGCAGCCACCGCGCTGGCACAGGACAGAAGCGGGCAGCCCAGGGGGACGAGCGTGAGCCGATCTCGCAGGATGCGTGTTCCCTCCGCAGCAGCACACACGTCATCTGCGGAGTGCAGGCATCGGGGTTGAGGGGAAGGTTCATGCTCCAGGGTGGGGGGGCAATGTTTCAAGTTAACACTAGGAGGCTCAGCAGGTGGAGACGGCTCAGCAGGTGAAGGTGTCCACAGTGGAGTTCAAGCCCCAGTGCACACGTGTTGGAAGGAAAAAACCAGTTTCCCGAAGTTGCCTCTGACCTGCACGTGTGTGCTCTCTCCCGCACATTCCCACAGGTAAAACCCATCATGGAAGTGGCAGTTGAAAGTTGTCTCTCAGCTCCAGGTTTTGCTCTGCATTGGTTTCCAAGACAGTTAGGAAATTCCTGCAGGCTCTTTTATAAGCTCGTCGTACACATTATTTTGACAATATTTTTTTTTTTATTCTGCCATTCTCTTTTAGTACATAAAGCTTTTTTTTTTCAACTTTGTCACACATCCGCATATTCTGCAAATGTTTTTACTATGACTCATTGGGCATTCAGCCTATGGAGAGGCAGGGAATCCCTTTGGAATTTGCTCTTTTAAAAACTAAACATTACTTTAGACCTTGGAATCTCAAGCTGTACTTTGGCCTGCTTTCCTCCCTCCCTCCCTCCCTCTCTCCCTCCCTCCCTTCCTTCCTTCCTTCCTTCCTTTCCTTCCTCCCTTTCCGTCCTTCCTTCCTTCCTTCCTCCCTTTCCTTCCTTCCTTCCTTCCTTCCTTCCTTCCTTCCTTTCTTATTTCCTCCTCCCTCCCTCCTTCCTTCCTTTCTCCCTCCCTCCCTTCCTTCCTTCCTTTCCTTTTCCTTCCTTCCTCCCTTCCTCCCTTCCTTCCTTCCTTCCTTCCTTCCTTCCTTATTTCCTCCCTCCCTCCCTCCTTCCTCTCTCCCTCCCTTCCTTCCTTCCTTATTCCCTCCCTCCTCCCTCCCTCCCTCCCTCCCTTCTTTCCTCCCTCCCTTATTTCCTCCCTCCCTCCCTCCCTCCCTCCCTTCCTCCCTCCCTCCCTTCCTCCTCCCTTCCTGCCTGCCTGCCTGCCTTTTCTCTTTCTTTCTCTTGTGTGTATCTGTGTATTAGAGAGCACTGTGTGCCTATAGGGGCTCAAATGTGACTTGAAGACTCATCCTTGATTGCTTCTACCTCCTTTTTGATGTGCTCTGAGATTCCCAGGCTCTCCAGAGGGTAGAAATTGCAGGTTGCTACTACTTTTTGCCTGGCATTTTTACACAGGATTCTAGATCTGAACTCGGGTCCATCTGCTTGCGAGGCAGTCTTAACCCTGAGCTGTCTCTCCAGCCTATTGTCATTCTTTTTTGAACCTTACTATTTGTATTTTAAAACATGATCCTGCAAAGTGATTCTTTTTAAATTCTGATTGAATAAGCTTGAGAGCCACATGGAGAGTTACACGACTGTACTGATTGATGCTCTTTGTTACACACACCCTTAGTTGTCATAGTTCTTGATTTTTTTAGTACGAAGAGTTTTTAAGCTAGAAAGTGACCAGCAATATTGTTACTGTTTCACTCAGTCTGGGAACATCCGGATACTGCAACCCTAAGTCTGGGTCACTTTTATGTCTTTAAGTGCAGTTCACCTAACATCTTAGAAAACAGGTTAATTCTGCACTGGCAAGACAGCGCCACAGATGAGGCGTCTCTGGCAAACTGAAGACCTGAGTGTGATTCTGGGAAGCCCACCTTTCACTTTTCCACCTGTGCCCCATGGCACGTCAAGGCCTGTCTCCTCCTCTCCTAGATACATGCAGAAAATTTTTAAAAAGAAAGTAATTCAGCAAGTGTGGAGTCCAAACCAGATCCCTGTGATTATTCTCTTCAGAATTTTCCAGACCTCCCAACATTTGTTTGTAGACTTGCGTCCTCACTGCTGTTGGAGTGACTGAGCACTGAGAGGACGAGCATTTGCATTATCACGTGACTAGCACCAGTGTAGTTCCCACTCGCTCAATACCGCTCTGCGCAGTACCCGCTGTGCTCAGTACTGCTCTGCTCAGTACCGCCTCTGCGCAGTACCTGCTGTGTTCAGTACCTGCTCTGTGCGGTACCCTTTTTGCACAGTACTGCTCTGTGCAGTACCTGCTCTGCTCAGTACTGCTCTGCTCAGTACCACTCTGCGCAGTACCCGCTATACAAGTTGTATAAAAAATGGACAAGTACATAGATACCAAAGATAGGTGGGCACAACCAGAAAGTTTCAGAGTACGTCCTAGTAGAGAACGTGATACAGGTGTAGTCAGTGCTCTGTTGAGTACAAGAAAGCTGCCTTGGACGTACAGGTCAGTAATAGCTTGCCTGGCATACACAAGACCCCAAATTCAAGCCCCATTACAAAGGGAGAGACTCAGATTAGCAGGTCCTGATAATTAAAGATTCTTCGGAGATAAAGCTGTAAGGGTACTTTGCTGGTTGGTTGTTTCAAGGAAGGGAATGATGAAGAGAAGGCAAGCTGCAAGTCATTCAAAAGTGGGGGCAGAGGGAAGGCTTGCTGGCAAGGTGGGGTGAAAGGGTAGGGCCATGCTGAGGCGCTGGAGCTAACCAAACTGTGCGACCAGTCGTGTGTGCGACGCTGCTGTTCACACTAGATAGTGCATTGGAGCTGTTGGTGGCCATGGAAAAGTCTAAATCAAGAGCGGGTTGTGACACTTGTGCTGGCTACAGAGGAAAGGAACAACTGTGTTGATTTCTTGTAACTAATTTGCTGAAAGGGAAGTCACCCTAAAACACCTGTGTGGCATGACCAGTGTTGTCTAGACACGCAGACCGTGAGCGCAAAGGCTCAGGGTGAAGTTGAGTTCATCACTGACCGAGGCCTCTCCCCAGGGGACTCGTCCCAGGAGGCCATGTGCATGTGAGGGTGAAAAGCCGGGTCTGCAAACGCTGTCTCTGTGTCCCTGAGGGTTCCCTGGGGAGGAGGTAAGGGTGCCTTGGGATCTGGGCCACGAAGTTGAGCACTCCTTCCATGTTGTGAACACCCCTCCATCTTGACTCCTGCTCTTCGAAGGGAGGCATGAGAAAAAAATACGTGAGTCTGCTTTTTAATACATTTCATTTATCCGAGGGAGAGCGAGCGCGGGCGTGCGCTGCGCGTGTGTGCAGTCAGGACGATTCTCAGAAGTTCTCTACGTCCACAGAGTGGGCTCCAAGGATCAAACTCAGGTAGCTGGGTTTACACATAGGTGCCTTTAACCACTGAGTCATCCCGCCAGCTCTGTGAGCCTGTTTTTAAGTCACTATATGTGCTATATGTAAAAGAAAAAAAAAGTACGATTTATGTAGAAAGAAAAGGAAGGTTTTTTGTTTTGTTTTGAATACTACCCCAGCACGTGGGAGGCCAAGAGCATGAAGGATAAGTAGATTGAAGTGGAAGCCATGTGTCCCACCCCATCAGGAGACCTTGCAAACAGTTCCACATGCAGACCACGCCCATGCGAAGGAATGAACCTGTTCTTTGCCTGTTCTACTTGGATTCTGGTTTTGGGCACAAGACATATTTTGACATGAGAAGAGCAGGTATCTAGCAGAGGGAAGGAAGAAACTAATTGTTTCCTATCCACAGTTAACAATGTGCTAAACCTGCAGTGGCTGCTGCCTAGACATGGAGTAGAACCAGCAAGCTGGGACCCCACACCTGTCTTCCAGCCCAGCACTGGGGGGAGAGGGGTGCAGGAGGGTCAGAGCTGTGAGGTCATTATAAATGTGTGGAAAGAGGGGCCGGTCTCCTCTCCTGTCCATCCCCCCACTCTGGCCAGCATCCAGCTACTGCAGACACTCCACATGGGTTTGGGACCATTTGCCATGCAAAGTCAAAGACAAAGCCGCTGTGTTTCTAGGGCCTGTCTTTAGATCAGCGCGTGAGAGCAGGTGTTTGCTTTCCTTAGAGGACATGTTTTAAAAAGTCAAGGAGGGTTGTTGTGAACTGGTGGGCACAGAGTGGACCTGCTGATTGCCTAAGGCTGCAGACCTCTGACAGTAAGGACCTGTGGTTCTATCCTCAGTCTCCTTCCTGGAGAATCCATATTGGGGGATCATCTCGTGCCCTATCCTAGGTTTTGCTTACTTCAAATTTTCAACCTAAGAGTAAACACGCTGAGTCACACTCCAGAGGGAAAGCCACACAGACAGGGAAGCTTCCAGGCCCTCCAAGAACTGCCTTGGAGCACATCACTTCCAGGAGCAGCTTCGCCCTCTGAGCGCCTCGCTCGCCTCTGCTGTAGGCGTCTGCGTAGACTCTATGCCTGTTTACGTTTCTCCTCAGTCGGCATCTTGCCTGCCCTGTGTTGAGTTGAGCGTCTATTGGTGTCATACGTGATACAGGTCTGTGGGGCTTCGAAGGCAAATGAAGCTGGGTCTCTGCGTCCGGGGGGTTTTCTAGTCTAGGGAGAGAGAAGAGCAGTTGGGCAGAATGTGACACAGCGGAGGGATGGGGCCAGGACTCCTGGGAAGGAAAGCATGTGACAGCTGCCTTCAGGCCCCAATGGAGATTGGAGCAGTGCTTGGAAGGTGCTGGAAATAGCAAATGCATGCGGGCAAGGGATGCGTGAAGGTGGAAAGAAGCCACGCTTGCAAGTAGAAAGTACTAGAAGGTACTGGATGTTCTGCCCAGATAGCTCGAGTTGACTCCGCTGAGGAGACACACAAATGGATCTTCAAGCAAAATGCTGTAGCGGACTGTAAGACAGGACGAAGATGGTCATTTCAGCACTTGGTGCGGCCCGAAGATCAACCTCAGTGACAGGGAGACCCCGTGTAAAAGTAACTGTTGTAATTAGAAGAGATGGGAATCAAAGTGTTCCATAAATGAAGCTCAATCGTGTAACGTCCCCTGGCCCCGACTCCTGCTTTTAGAACTAAGTCTGGCAAAGATCAGTCAGCAAGTGTTCACTGAACTTAAATCCACACCCAGACTCCAGGGAGAAGGAGACTTGTTTGGCTTCTAGCCCCAAAGGGGAGATTCAGTCTGCAGACGCCAAGGGAAGCAGCGTGGGGCGAGCCGACCTCAAGGCCCACCCCTGCGGCGGGCGTCCCTTCCTCCAGCCAGGCTCTGCCTCCCAAAGTTACCCTTCCCATGTGCCAACCGAGGATTCGCATACAGGAGCCTGCGGGGGCCAGCTGCCTCCTCTCCGGGCAGCGGTCAGGGGAAGGGGGTCTGGGGGCGGAGCCAGCAGTGACTTAACCTGAGGACCATGTGCTGGAGCTGGCGACGAGGGTTAAAAGGACGGCCGAGTCCTTCTGCTAATACTGCCGCTGACCAAAACTGAAAATTGCAGGAGAAGAAGAGGTGGGTGAGAAGACAAGATGTGAGTTTAGGTCACAAGACGGGAGACATGCTTAAGAGTGAAAAGGGGAAGTGGCAACTTACAGGAGAGCGCTAGGCATATGGGTGCCTATTTTCTACTAATAATGTACCCAGAAAGATGGACTGGCATTTCTGAAGCAAGGCTCCTTTCCTTTCTGCGACTTCTTAGGTGCTGTGACTTGAGTGTGGTCCTTCCCAAGTTCATGGTTTAGAGACGGATTCTCCAGGCAGGAGGTGTGGCTCTGGGTGTGTTAGCTCCTGAGTGGGTCTGTGCTGTTCCCAAAGGGCTTGCCAGAGGGGGTCCCCCTCATCAGTCTCCCACCCTTCCCACCTCTCCCATCCATGCTAAGGGCCGGCGCCTCCATCTTAAACACGGACATCTAATTTCCCGCTCTCGGCGAGTCACCCGTGTGAGGCTCTGTTCTTTCAGCAGCGTGAGTAAACTTGACCAGTAACATCTCAGCTCATCTGGGGACAGAGCATGAAGCCACCACCTAACACAAGCTCAGAGGATCGAGTGTTGAAGTGTGACGGGGAAGTCAGGGATCTTGGTCTTCAGGTCCAAAGCATAAAGGTCAGTGCGATGCAGTGCCCCCCAAAGGCCTTTCTCTCCAGATCCCCACGGAACCTCTTACCGTCTCATGGGGCGAGGTCCTCAGACACGGATGCGACCTAGCATTTTCTTTCAAGTGCGTGTTTATAGAGCAGATGTTGGGCTCCCCCCAGGCAAGCATGTACCTAATCTAAGACTGAGCTTCAGGCTGGATGAACTCTAGATTCGTGGTCACTGTCACAAATGTCTGCTGATAACGCGAAGGCACGGCACGCTAACATTGCTTTTTTTTTCTGTTTTATTTTTTTGTTACTTTTTTAATGGTCTTACAAAATAATGGATTTTCCTCCTATTAGGGATTGAACATAGAGCCTCACATATTCTAGGCAAGCATTCTCCCACTAAGCTGCCTCCCAGCCTCATGTGTAAGGTTTTCATAGATGTGTATCACTACTCATGTGCACCCCACTCCACACACCCTCCCCCTGTCCTTTCCCAACAGTCTTCCTTCTGCCTTCACTTGTATGAGCACGCAGTCTGGATTCCATACATGAGAGAGTACATACTATTTTGTCTCCCCTACTATTCTCTGTCGTTCACCCTCCCTCTCTTTATACTCTCTCTGGGCCCCTTTCTACTTTATGTCATTTAATATTTTTGAGATCTAGAATCTGCATATGAGAAAATTTTATTTAGTGTTGCTCAGCGTGATCTGCAGTTCCAGCCACTTTCCTACAAGCGTCCTAACTTCAGTCTTTACGAGCTGAACGAAATGCCCTGCTGTGTATACGCCCCGCTCCCAATCTGTTGCCTGTGATGAGTATCAGCTGTACCAGTTATTTTGCCCGTGCCCACCTCGCTTGTGGACTGTGGGTTCACAAGACAGCTCTGGGCAGCCATGCACAGAGAAAGAAATTAAAGGCAGTGGAGGAAACTGTTCTGTTTGTGACGACCTTGTAGTCACCTATCCAGAAAGAATAAAGTTTATGTTCTGTGCACTAACTTACTTCGTGTCCATCTTATTTCAGAGCAGCAAACTCCCAGCCCTTGGGAGTCTAGGCAGGAGGACCATGAGTTCAAATCCAGTCTGGGCTGCATAGGGAGAATCCGAATCAAAAGAAGCAAGGATTCAGGTTAGATGTGCATTTGAAAGAGGGCGTGTTTTGAAACCTTCAGAACATTCTTCTAGCTGCAGAGCTTGTCTGGGCCTGAATGATTCTTCTCTGACAGCAGCGCTGAGCCTAAAGCTCTGTTGTCACCAGTGCTGGCCAGTCGCTGCTCTGCATGCAGCTCCCGCGCCGCGCCGTGGCACAGAATGTTCTCAACAGTCAGCAAAGGCCAGCTTCGCGAAACTGCTCTTCCCATAGCCCTCTGTCCACCTTGAGCTGCTGCCACTAGCTGCACGGGAAGGATTTGGTTGGCTGGTCAGCTCAGATCCCAAATAAATAAAGATGCCGTTGTGTCCACTAATGGTTTTCCGACCTCATTATCCTCGAGACAATTTACCTTTGTTTCTGAGCTTTTCAGCGGAAAGCAAGACGAGGTTGGACAGCAGGAACTGAGTTTAAGTCAGACAGGAGAAAGACAGTCGGATGCCCAGCCTGCTCCGTAGAAACAAGAATGAACCGTGTATTTCTGAAGTGTGAGCAGGCCAGGAGTGGTAAATACTAGAGGAAATACGTGCTCGCTCTAAATGGAACATGACGCAGTGTGTATCAAACACCACGTTTCTTCCTGAGTGCGCAA
Organism: Typhlomys cinereus; assembly: GCA_023101885.1. Classification (NCBI taxonomy): domain Eukaryota; kingdom Metazoa; phylum Chordata; class Mammalia; order Rodentia; family Platacanthomyidae; genus Typhlomys; species Typhlomys cinereus. The sequence continues at coordinate 9,465,692 of JALPQD010000043.1, forward strand.
CTTTGCCATGCCGATTAAAAATAAGCAAACAGGCATTAACATTGAGAAAGTGCTGAGGTACATTCCCTGACCAGAATACCCCCTCGACCATGCAGTCTAGAAATCAGGATCGACTAATTGAGTGGATCAGATCTATCTACTTGTTTCTTGAACAGGAAGGTACTATTTCTACATAACTAAATGGAAGGTTTTTTATATGTATCTGGTATCCCGTAGGGTTGGAGACTTATTTTTAACGATTTCCTCTTGAGTTCAGCAATGGGAGCCGAGCGCGTTTTGCAAGCTGGCTGCCCTCTGCCCCAGCAGAAGCTGTAACTCCCAGGCACCAACGCCGAGGGCCAGTTTCTCTGCAGCCCGACCCGCCATCTCATTCAGTTGCACAATGAGTTCAGTTTCCTTAGCGTTCCCAAAGGGCGCTGTGGGGGTTGTGAAATGACAACACCCGGCGGGATGTGTAGTGTGCACATGCAGGACGCTAATAGAGCGGTCTCTCGGTCTCTTGGGCCCTAATTCAGCTTGGCTCTTTCAATGCTGCACTATGGTGTGGGGAAACTGTCCGTCTCGGAGTAAGGACTGTGACTTTGGAAGCGCCTCAGGCCATGTGTCACCTCACATGCAGGGCAGTGCTGACTTGGCCATCAGTCAAGTCAGCCTCCAGCAGCTAATGCACAGACAGTTTAGGCTGTCAATTACCAGCTCTGGGGGACGGAGAGGCTGGGCCTTGGAAGTGCCCTTCTCAGAGCCGCTTTGCCGGGGATCAAACCCAGGTCTGTGCGTGCTTGCTGGAGGAGGAAGTGTGCGGAGGGAGGCAGGAAGAGCACGGGGTACACCGAGCCCTACCAGGGACTTCGGCCCTTCTCTCAAGCCCAGGTCTTTCCATCCACACAGGTCAGCCGTTGGTGCCTTCCACACATATTCTACCCAGGACAGTGACCATCTGCAATTAAATGGGAAGGTTTGCCGAGACGGAAGTCACTGTGTGAATGTGAAATACGGTCAGAGCAGGTCAAGGAGAGGGAGCATCCGGGCCAAAGGCTGAAAGGAAGCGGGGGAATTTCAAGCTGAATGATGCACATTGTAGACGCGCAGACACGCTGGGCATCGGTGCCACGGGGCATCCACGGGTGCAGCAAACGTCTGGCAAGGGCAGGTGGTGAAGCCAACAGAAGGAACCCATGTGCAGGGGAAGCTGAGGGGAAAGGTCCCAGGTCCTGGACATTTTCATGGGAGGGGGAGAAGACTGGGTAGAGGGTTGGGGCCAAGATGGGAAGGAGGGAGGGAGATCTGAGGAGAGATGGGAGGGGTGCGGCCAAGCCATTCGCCCCGTGTTTGTGGTGCCGGCCAACCCTGCTATGTTTGTGGGAACAAGGCTGGGCAATGAGGTCACACGTCAGATTGATGGACCCGTCTCCTTCCTCGGGGCCTGCGCCCAGAGGAGTCGGGGTTCCTGCCCAAACTTTCTCTTTGAAGAAGTAAACTCCAAATCCATCATTTAAACTTGACTCCAGTCCAGAAAAAGACTTCTAATAGCCACGAAAGTGTAAAGCCACGACTGAGGGTCCGTGGGATTATTCTGTAGGTAAAGGCACTTGACCCAGGCCTGACAACCTGAGCGGGACCCCAGGGACTCCCTTGGTGGAAGGAGAGAGCTGATCCTTGCAGCTTGTTCTCCGACCTCCACGTGCACACCCCCAGTCTCCCACACACGTGATAAATAAACCTAAGACATGATTTTAAGTAATGGTTGAGGACTGAGGATGCAGCTAATACGTCAGTAGAGTGCCGGCCTAGCCTGCATCAGGCCCCGTGTTCAGTCCCCAGGGCTGTACGTGCTGACTGTGGCAGTGCACATGCACCTGGAACCCAGAACTTGAGAAGTACAGCTAGGTGGATCCGGAGTTCAAGACTGTCCTTTTCTGCCTGGTGAGTTCTAGGTTAGCCTGGACAGCATAAGACCGTGATTCTCCTCTGCTGTCCTCCGTGTTTGTTTGTTTGTTTATTTCTGGTAATGTTTAAGTGTTCAAAGAGCATATTTTAGTGTTTTGGGTTTTTGAAGCAACAGGCAGGCTGAAGGCCCAGACTGACCCCAAGTTGCTAAGCTCAGTGGTCTTCTTGCCTTTGTGCTCTGAGTGTGGTAGAGGGGTGCATGACCCCGACCTCACTTCAATCTTGTCCTGTCTTTTGTAGGGCTGGGCATCCAGCCCCGGGCCGTGTGCATGCTCGGTAAGCGCTCCAGAAGCCCTGCTCGCTGCCTCGTTGGTCTCTTCCTACCACCACATCACGTGTGCCAGCGCCACTCCTGGGAGATGCAACACGTTTGTTTGTTCTGCTCATGGGGGTATCGCTTCATCTGGGGGGGTTGATCTTGGATGACTTTGTATTTCTCATGGAGCCTAGGCTGGTCTCCAGCTTACCCTGCAGCTGAAGACGGCCTTGAAATCCACATCTTCCCTCCCCTCCCTCCGTAGTGCTGCGAGCCCAGGCATGCGCCACCACACCCTGCTTGGAGCCTTGGCCTTGAGAGTCTACTGACGGGGTGTAAGTTCCTTATCTGTGGCTGCGTCGTTGCCGAAGATTCCGTTTCAGCCCACTGCATTTTCTACCACTTTTATGAATTTCCATGAAACTAGAAAATCAGTCCTACTGGGTTTATGGAATAATGTCATCGAATTTGAGCCCTGCAGTGGCCTGGTGGACCGTTAGCCCAGCCAAGGAGTTCTATCTTCCTACTAGTGACCTTTGCTCTCTTAGTCACCAGCCCGGGCTCACAATGACTGCCAGCTTTGATCTTCAATGATTCAATGGCTGGCCTCGGCTTTGAAGGAAATACTTAAGCCCAGGAGTTCCAGCGATATCTCACTATAGAGCCGTGAATCACAGCCCTAGTGACCAACATCATCATCTATGTGTCTGCTGGGTGGGCTATTTAAAAATAAACCGTCACACCTCTGCCAGGCACTTCCTGCCCACAGGGAATGCATGGGCGTCGGTTATATTTCCTCTTTTACTTTCACCTTGCACAAGGACTTCAAAGAGTCCTGAGTGACTGAATGTGCTGTGGTCAGTGGTAGACTCCCAGGGTTCTCATCTGTCTCCTGTGGTGCTCCCCACACCCACGTATCCTCTGATCCATTTGCCACAGTGTAATTCTTTGCTTCCATGAGGACTGAGTAGTTGTTTTACATGTTGTCCCTTGCCCCCAGAGCCTGGGCACTTTGTAGCGTAAGAATGTGTGTCACTGGGGTAAACCTACCCCAGAGTCCTCATTGTAGGCAGGTGGATCCTGGCAACTTTTTTTTAAAGCTTCATATCTCATGGAAAGTATTTATAAAATGATTTGTAATATTTAATAACAGCACAGTTCTTCGGGGGTGGAGCTCGTGGGTATAGTGCTTGCCTGGCATATACCTGAAACCCTAGGTTTGCTCTCCAGTGCCAAGTAAAACCAGGTGTGGTGGCGCGTGCCTGCAACCCTAGTGCATGACGGGTAGAAGCAGGAGGACCAGAAGTTTGTAGTTTGTAAAGAGGAAGAAGAGGAGGAGGAGGAAATTCACGTCATTACTAACTACAAAGGAAAAGTAGGGTGCACTGGATTTGGGGGACTCTTCCTAGAAAACACTTCGGAGTCAGGAGCACCTCTAATCAGGAGGAGCACTTCGACTTAGCACTGGAGTCAGGAGCACTGAGTCAGAAGCACTGCAAGTTAGCTTTTCTCACCTTGTCTTTGTTCGCTTCATGTTTGCAGTGCAGGAGTTGGCACCCAAAGCCTGGCATGCCGGGTGAGCGCTCCTCCGTGGAGTGACACCCCTGGCCCCTCTTCCTCGGGCTTCGGCAAGCTCAGCGGTATCCTCGGGTCCTCCCCTTGAGCCGCACGATCTGCCCGTTGGAGCTGTTGTTTTCCACCCCACCCAGTTGCTGTAGCTGGTGAATCATGGAAACCAGAGCAGGGAAAGACCAGTGAGATCACCCAGTAATCTCCACATCAGGGCGTGGAGCCCTGGGACGGGGAGGACTGGGGTCTCCTTCCAAAGGAGCAGAGAGGGCTGCAGTCGGAGCCTAGCTGAGGCTGAGCAGCCCGCCCAGCTGTCTGCTTTCTGCAAGCACAGCCCTGAGACCCACCCTCTGACACAGCAGTCAGGCACGCCAGGCCCCTGGAGAGCAGAACTAGAGCGGTCAGGAGTTCCGCTAAAGTCCCAGTGCCTGAGTAAGGAAGTCGGACCGTGACTCATTCCGCAGTCGGTCTAGGAGGCTTCTGGCAGTGAGATGCTGCTTTGGCAGGACTTCGTGAAGCTTTGAGTAGTAAAGGATTTATAGGTGTCTTAGGCCAAAAAGTCTAGCTTGCAGATGGTAAGAAACTAGGATGAGATGTGAATTCCAGCCCAGAGCAGGAGCCTGGGTCCTCTGTGCCCGCAGCGACCCCCTCTCGGGCTTTCCTGCCTCTCCCTCCCCCTCCTCGTCCTTGTTCTTCTCTCCTAGCTTTGTTGGTTCAAGAAATGGCTATTTCTGTGCACTCCAGCCTGTCCTGCTCCTTATCAGGAGTGGTAGAGACCGTGAAGACTCCCCCACTCCTCCCCCTTCCCCGCCCCGCCCTGCAGCCTGTCCTCCACCCTGCGGAGCTGTGGGGCCTGTTTCCTTTCGGCCTTGCACTTCAGACCCTTCCAGAAGTCTCTCTGTCCTCGGCTTCTTTCGGTGTCTGGCAGAGCTCCACCCCAGCTTCTCACATCCTCCTGGTATCTATGCAGGCTCACGGGCTACGGAGCGGGCTCCACTCGCTCCCACCCCTCCATGACAGACTAGGAATAAGGAATATTGGATGGATGATGACGACGTGTTTCTGGCACATAGGTCCATGAGCTGCCTATCTGCGTTCTCGCAGGTTCACACCAATAGACGTCGAATGCACTGAGGGTATTGAATGGTCTGAGCTTCATTCGACTTAACACAACATTTCTTTGTGTGCGTGTGTATATGTGCACAGAGAGAGGCACACGCATGTGTGCACATGGGCCTCGGGCATCCTTCTCTGTCGCTTAACACCTGTTTCTTTGAGTCGGGGTCTCATTTCTGAACCTGGGCTCACATCTTCTCAGGGGCCAAGAACCAGCCAGCCCCTGTGGCCTTCCTGTGCCGGTCTGACTCTGTGCTGGGTTTGCTGCAGTACACGGATGGCCGCTTTCCTACCTGGGGGCTGGATCCTCGGGATTGCAGGGCAAACACTTTTAAACCCTCATGTGATGTTTCTTTCTTTATGAATTTTTACTATTTCATTCTTCTGTGTGCTTGTGAGGGTGCATATGTGTGTTTGCATGGTACGGGCACACGTGTCTGTGCAGGCGCACATGTGTGCCTTCATGTGCAGACCCAAGGTTGATGTTGGAAATCATCCCCAATCACTCTTCCACCTTTCCACCTTTCTACCTTTCTACCTTTCTTTTTTTTTTTTTTTAAATATCATGATCATTGTTTTTTTTTTATTTATTCTTTTCTTTCTTTATTTTCTTTCCTTTCTTTCTTCTTTCTTTCTGTTCTTTCTTCTTCTTTCTTTCTTTTCTTTTTTTCTTTTCCTTTCCCTTCCTTCCTTCCTTCCTTCCTTCCTTCCGTCCTTCCTTCCTCCGTCCTTCCTTCCTTCCTTCCTTCCTTCCTTCCTTCCTTCCTTCCTTCTTCTTCTTCCTTCCTCCTTCCGTTCCTTCCTTCCTTCCTTGTCCTTCCCTTCCTTCCTTCCTTCCTTCCTTCCTTCCTTCCTTCCTTCCCTTCTTTCCTTCCTTTCCTGTTTTTTTTTTTTTTTGAGACAGAATATCTAATCAAACCCACAGGCTCTCTGATAGGGCCAGTCTGACTAGCTGGGTTGCTCTGGGGGTCCTGGCTCCATCTCCCAAGGCTGGAAATTACAGGCTGGTGACCACACCTGCCTGGCATTTGGCATGGGATCTTGGGATCAGAACTCGGGTCCTGTTGCTACTGTGGCAGGCGCTGCAGCCACTGAGCCACCTCCCCAGCCCTGAAGTCACCTTTCCTATCACGGCCGTTCACTTGCTCAGTGAAGGGGCCAAAAACATGTTGGGTTTAAGGTCAGGTCCTGCACTAAAGCGTCACTTTCTTTTTTGTTTGTTTGGTTTGGTTGTTGGTTTTTTAGTATGTGTAGGTGTGTGTGTGCGTGTGTATGTGTGTGTGTGTGTGTCTATGTCTGTTGTGTGTCTGTGTGTGTGTCTCTGTGTCTGTGTCTCTGTGTGTGTGTGTCAGAGGGCACTTGAGTGCGTCTCTGTGGAGACTCTAGGGTGACTTCCAGAATCATTCTGGTTGCTCTACTTCCTTCTTGCTTTGCTGGGGTTTCCCAGACTCAGCATTTCAGGGCTAGACTTTCAAGCCCCGTTTTTGCCCGGCGTTTTTACGTGGGATCTCAATTCAGGTCCTTCTGCTTTCAAGGCAGAGGCTTAACCCCTGAGTCCTTTCTCTAGCCCGAAGCACCCACTTTTGGTGGCACATCAGCCAGTCATCCCTTGGTTTCTGAGGGGCAGGGGCCCACAGCTCCCCTTCCCCATGAGTTCTCTCACTTAGAGTGATGTAGGTCAGCCATGGAGCAGAGCAGAGCGAAGCAGGGCTGCCTCAGCGAGAGGCTCTGTCACCGCGGCGAACAGTCTCCCCTGAAGCTTCGCCGAGCACCGCGGCGTGGCCTGCCCGTCACTCCACGCTCGGGCCTCTAGGGGCTGCCATCTATTTCTGGTTAAGAGTTTAGCTGATAAGGCATTAGATCCTTCACTAGAGCCAGATGCCCGCTTCCGCCGCAGCACAATGCCAGGTCATGCCAGTGCCCTAGGGTTGTATGGAGGGCAGGTGCCACACGCATGCTGGGTGTGCACAGGACGGGGACATTCCCAGGAGGGTTTCCTGACTGCGGGCTCTGGCCACCAGGGCAGCTGGGGGTCAGCTCCAAGTCCTGGTTGGAGATAGAGCACCAATCACTGATGTGACCCGTGATTTATTTCCTGTGGTCAGAATCCCTCAGAGGCGGCAGCGAAGGCAGACCAGGGACTTGTTCCTGCTGTGCCAGCCTACGAGGCTGATGTCTGCAAACAAATAGGACCGTGGCAAGAGTGGCAGGGAAGCCCCATGAGGGTCATGAGCCCCACCTTCGAGCCTCTGGCGCTGTCTGCTCTCACACAGTGCCTAACGCGTGGAGCCTTTGGCTTTGTGCTGGTCTCAACATGGTTACCAGGGGTTAGGAAAACCCCATCCTAAGGAAGTACTAGAATCTGGGAAGCAGGCCAGGCAGAAACTGAAGCCGTTGGCTTCATTCTTGTGGCCAGCCACGCTGCGCGCTCTGCCAGTGCTGACCGGCCCCGGCATGGTCTGATGCTTCCCTGGCAGGATCTGAGTAGCCAGAGCCTCCCAGACCTATATCGACGTCGCTTCCATTTGCTAGGAGCAGAAAGAGAAGGATCCCAGTTCATATCTTGCCATGTCCTCCCCAAGCCCACTCTGGCCTAGGCCGTCTCGCTCAGTGGCTTTCTAAAGCAGTTTCAACCTCCCTGTTCTTGCTCAGGGCCCGTGGCCGCGCGCTGGAGCTGCGCTCCAGTATCCGATGTGGCCTCTGAGCTTCAACAGCATCTTCCACTGCCTCGTGCCATGGTGACATGGGGGGGGGCTGAGTTCTCACGCGGAGCATTGGCCCCCAGAGAGCAGGCCGATGCCTCTCGGACTGTATTTAATGTTGCGATGTTCTGAGACGAAAAGGGTGAAATGAAATACCATAGCTACACATCTTATTTTTTTAATCTGTTTTTACTCTCTTACAGTCTCATACATGATAATGCATGGTGATCATAACTACCCCTTTCTCCCTCCCACTTTCCCTGGACATTTCCCTAGCATGTCCACCTCTTGCTTTTTTGTCCTACATTTTTAAACTGGACAATACAAAATAATATATAAGCAATAAAAGAAAAAGTATTCAGGATGTAGATAGTAATGATTGAGCTCCAGTTCCCCATGGTTAAGATAAAGCTGAAGAACAGCAGTTATGTCCATTTCTTATGAGACTAAGATCGTGATGTGAGCTCAGGAAGCCTGGCCCACGGGAGACCATCCCACTTGTGAGCACACAGGAGGCTGTCCACACTGTGTGCACAGGGAGCCCCAACCCAGGGAGGCCGTCACACTGTGTGCACAGGGAGCCCCAACCCAGGGAGGCCGTCACACTGTGTGCACAGGGAGCCCGCCCAGGAGAGGCCTTCATGTTGTGAGCACTCATATGCAGGAATGCAGGGTTTTACAGACAGTGTGGCAGGCTGCTAATCATTCGACTGTCCACACATCAGAACACTGAATGTAGAAATAGTCTCCTCTCCTCTCTGCCGCCATCTGACGCACATGGGAGCTGCACATGTTACGTATACCTACATACCTGGCAGGCCTATGGACCCCATGCGTCCACAATTATGAATGTGGCCCAATTCACGTGTAGATATGGCAGCGTTGAAAGGTCGACGCCCCCTCCTTTGAACCATCTTCATTGCTCATAATACTTAGAATAGTGTAAACACCCTGTAAGTCATTAAACTGTGTTGTTAGGGGAAGAAGAGACACATTGACCACAGACACAGATTCACTTTCAGGTGTCGTCAGTGTCATTGGTTGGATGTGTGGCAATGGAGTCTGCGGGCGTGCAAAGTGCAGATCCCCACTTACACAAGGGATCTGCGTATGAGTTCAGAGAAAGAGGAAAACCAAGTGTCTTTGTGAAAAGTGATCCATTGGTCTATTTGTAAAGCAATACAGTGAGATCACTCAAAGTCATCCATTTTGAAACATCAGGCCCTTCCAGTGAAAAACAAAACCATTTTTCTTTACAACAGCCATGTACATGTGATTCCCTAACCTAAACATGCTATATGTTATGTTTTCGAGATGTAGGTTTAGAGCTAAAAGAGAACATTGTGTTTTTCTAGCCCAAATCTCTGTTTTCCAGATAAAAAACAAAACCAGAACGTAGGTGATAGGTCTTAGAACACCCAACATGTGGGGGGATCCAGGGGCAGACCCCTTTTTTTTTCTTGGTCATTTTCTTATTTATTTGTTTATCTAGGGGCGGTGCCACAGGACGTGTGTGGCGGTCAGAGGACAACTTGCAGTAATGGTTCTCCCCTTCTACCCTGTGGGTTCTGAGGATGAATTCATTTGTCTGACTCATCTGCTGAGCCATCTCATCACACACATGGCCTGTGTTATCAAGATTGGCCAAACATCCATCGGACTCTGTTCCAGCCGAGTCAGCTCTTCAGCGTGGAGACACCATTAGATGCCATCACACCACGGAGGCCCGGGGGTCCAGAGATGACTGAAGAGTTCGTCTGATGGCGTAGGCTGGCACAGTCAGGGACTCATGAGATAAAGGAGGCAACACAAACAGTTCAAAGGTCACAAGAACAAAGATGGCCACTCTACTGTCCCATAAACTCCATGCCACAAGTTATCTCATTTACTCCGAAGCCTTCCTGTGTCCACTATCCACTTGTGCCTTCCCCAAGCTGTAGACTTGTAAACTATGAGTGGAGGAAGCAGCAGTCACATCAAATGTGACTTTTACCTATTCTAAAATTTATAGTTTTATACCTTTTCTTTCTCATTAGAGTTATGACATCCCAGTTTGCCCTTTATAAAGTTCCTCCTTATTGTGTTTTCTTAAATATGAATGAAAAAATATACCACTGGAAAGATCTGAGTGTCCCTCAAAGCCCAGCACAGACTTAAAGTGTCAGAAGCAGCCATTCTTTCATTAGCTGCATTTCTTCTTTTGACAACTTTCAGTGTGATGGAAGTCGATTATGTTCACTGCTAACTGAGTAAAGGAAAGCAAAGGCGTTCACCGAAGAAAAGATGGTCTTTCTTGGCCCCCAGGCAGCTGTGAGCAATTTGATGTATGTATGATTGATTTTCCTTCCTGCGATAACCCAAATACTGGGAAGCAGTCACTTAAGGGATAGAGGGTTTGCTTGGTTCGCAGAGTAAGGCACATCCAACCTTTCGGCGTTGCCACATGACCTTTCGGCGTTGCCACATGACCTTGTCATCTGCAAGGTTAACATACAATCGGGTTACCAAAAAAAAAAAATCTCATAATGTTTTCATAGGCATACAGTCTTGTGTCAAGCCCCATTCATAGTTGTTGCGGGGCACATGTGGCGGCCGAGAGACAGGGAGAAAGAATCATGTGCCAGCTGGTCACACTGCATAAGGAGCAGGCAGGAAGTGGGCAGCCTATCAAACCGCGAGACCCAGAGCCCCACCCGGGGCCGTGTGCAATCAGAGCAGAATTGCACATAAGCATCTTGGGCTGAGGCAGCAGCTGGAATCTCAGCTCGTTAGATGGCAGTTCATCTTCTGACTTTCCCATCTGACCTTCCTGCGTGAGTGTGTGTGTGTGTGGATGCGTGTATGTGCATGTGCGGTGTGTGCATGTGTGCTTGTGTGTATGTGCATGCATGGTATGCATTGTGCTATGTGGCATATACAGATATGTGATGTATATGCATGTGTGGGTGCATGTATGTGTATGTGTGGTGTATGTGCATGTGTGGTATATGTGCATGTAGGGTGTGTGCGTGTGTGTACATGTGTATTTGTGTGTATGTGCATGCATGGTATGCATGTATGCTGTGTGGCATATACAGATGTGTGATGTATATACATGTGTGGGTGCATGTATGTGCATGTGTGATGTGTGCATGTGTGGTGTGTGCATGTGTGTACATGTGTGTTTGTGTGTATGTGCATGCATGGTATGCATGAATGGTGTGTGGCATATATGCATGTGTGGGTGCATGTATATGCATGTGTAGTATGTGCATGTGTGTTGTGTGCATGTGTGGTTGTGTGTATGTGCATGCATGGTATGCATTGTGCTGTGTGGCATATACAGATGTGTGATGTATATTGTGTGGGTGCATGTATGTGCATGTGCGGTGTGTGTGCATGTGTGGTGTGTGCATGTGTGGTGTGTGCATGTGTGTTTGTGTATATGTGCATGCATGGTATGCATGTATGCTGTGTGACATATACAGATGTGTGATGTATATTGTGTGGGTGCATGTATGTGCATGTGCGGTGTGTGTGCATGTGTGTTTGTGTGTATGTGCACGCATGGTATGCATTGTGCTGTGTGGCATATACACGTGTGTGGCATGTATGCACATGTGTGTACATGCACATGTGCATGGAGGTCCGAGGACAACATCCTTTGTTATTTCTCAGAAGTCGTCAACCTTTCTGCTTTTGAGACTCTCTTCGAGTAAGTTAGGGGGGCTCACCAGTGAACCCCAGGATCCTCCGACGGTATTACAACAGTATTTATTGAGTGCGCACCACCAGACTAGGTTCATTTTTTTTTAAGGTGGATGCTGGGGATAGAACTCAGTGCACGGCAAGCACTTCACTGACTAAGCATCTTTCTCCCCAGCACCTGTTGCCTGACCTTTCTGTGGATCTTTTTCTACTGTCGATTGAATAGTGTCGATGAAATACAACTGTTGCCTGCGTGTATTCAGCGTGGTATTCAAATCATCCCAAACTCATGCCCGTGAGAACCTTCTCAGATTGGCGGCTGTGTTTCCTGCATCTATGCTACGTCAGCTGTTCAGCCCAAAGCTCAGCCTGTGTTTTCTCTGCTCCACCCCTGGACCTCAGTTCCCCCACAGGCTGTGGATCCCCAAATCTCTGCGATCAGACTTTTGGAGCTAAGATCTAGTGATCAGGTCAGGGCCGCGTTTATTTCTGACCTCTTGTAATCTTCCTGGAGTCTCTCAAGAACGTGTCTCTGTTCGCACCCTGTGCTGTGAAATTCTCACAACAGTGCATCTTGGTTTCGTTTGTTTTCTTCATTTGACCTAGTTGCTCTTGGCCTGTTTTAGACAATGTCTTCAGTCATTTGTTCAATGATTTCCTCCCTTTCTGTTTTGCCAATTTTTTTTCTAAAATGTCTGCGATTTGCATGTCTTGTCCTCATCTGCGCATGTGTTCAAGTATGAGATGCACAGGTGCTGACGGCTGGAGCTAGACTCGAGGACAGAACGGCTTAAGGTCCGTGTGCATGGAAGCCATGCGTGTAGAAGCCCGGGACCTGCTGCTTCTGGCATCCCAGGAATGAGGTGTAGTCAGGGGTCTGCATAGCAGAGACGGAGCCTGGCCTCACCTCTGCTTCCTGTCCAGGCTGATGGAGACGCCGCCCCCAGGTCTCAGCTGCTCCTTCCGCTCTTGGAAGCACATGCCAGGCGAGTCTGTCTCCAGAGCTACTGATCTGGCCACGTGACTTGCTTGGCTTATGGAATGCAGTGGAATGTTCCTGTTCCAGTTGTGGGCAGGACAGTGTCCCCCCTTTACCCTAGAAGCCTGGTAACTACCCTTTCGGAGAGGCAATTTCTGGATCTTTCAGTCTCGTGAAGGTCTCCTTGACCTATACTAGAAATGCTGGGGAAATAAACTGAGTCATGAACTCCATCTTGTGTAGAATAATGGACAAATAAGCGATGCGTGTGGTTTTGGAGAGATGTTTTCTTTTGTGGTATGTGGACATAGACTTTGGCTCTCATAAAACCTTGAAGCATTTGACATTGCCAGTTCTAATTGCCAGGCAGTTACCAGAGAGAGTTCTGTAGGGGAGGGTTGGAAATGCAGCGAGAAGGTTGTTGTGAAAGTTATTCTTTGACCTCTGTCCATGATATAGGTTTTCTCTCTCTCTCTCTCTCTCTCTCTCTCTCTCTCTCTCCTCTCTCTCTCTCTCTCCCCCACACCTTTTTTACTCCCCCTCTCAACTAATAGTAGTAGCAGAAGTTGCTACAGGAGGTAGGAGAGAAGATAACCCACGTCAGGTAGCAGCAGGAACCTGCACTGCACAATGTTCTGACATGCATGATGGACTGTGTGTCTGTGCACTTTGGATGTAACCAAGGAGATATCCCGCTCTCCAAGCAGAATGTCAGAAATACCAAAAATGAGGGACAAGAAGAAAGACGTGCTAAGGAAAGGTCTGTTGGCTTCTCAAGCAAGATTCTTGCTTTTATTTTTTCATGTGTATGTGTGTGTGTGGTGTGTGCATATGTTCATGTACGCATGCATTTTTCATGAGTGTGTGCTGCAGGTACACAGATGTGCTTATAAAAGCCAGAAGTTGACATCAAACATCATCTTCAGGTTGCTTCCCACCTTATACACTAAGACAGGGTCTCTCCCTTGAACCCAGAGTGCACAACTTGGTGTGAAGGGAGCAGACCTGTTAAGGCACAGAGTTATAGCATGCATTTTGCGTGATGCACAGTTTAGCATGAAGTAAACAGAGCCATAACATGTGCTTTGTGTGACTGAGTAGTTTGGTATGAAGTAAGTAGGGCCTGCTAAGGCTCACATCTATGATATGTGCTCTAGGGGTTGTCAGAGCCCCTCACAGCTTTTACATACACACGTTTGGAGTTATGTCACTTCCGGTAAGGGACTGGTATCCCCCCACCCCCCTTAGAGAAGTGATAATCTCTGCAGCCTGCCTGGAGACCCAGCAGGGAGGCTGCTCCTGCCTGCTGACATCAGCCCCTGCTTTCAGATGTTCCAAGGTGATTACAGCCAGAAGACTGATAAACATGTTTCTGTCTTCAGGGCTTTGGGTCTAAGTTTCAGAGCTGGAAAGATGAGCCAGAAATCTAGAAATCGTATCGAAAACATTGCTTTCTTTTCTGTTTCTCCTTCTGCTAGGCTTCTGTGTAATTCCTAGGACAGGGCTAGACCTGGGAGTCTAGGCTGGATGTTGAGACCCCGACTGGGGTGGACTGTTCCTCACAGGCTACGTGAGAGCGAGCTCCTCTGAGCCTCGGGGCTGCAACACACGCAAGTGGAAAGTTAAGATGGACGGAAAAGCAGGAGGAGGCCTGGGAGCTGGCACAGCCTGTAAGGAGAGAGGCTTGCGGTGCAAGCCGGACCACCTGAGTTCAATCCTCTGATCCTCCACCCAGGTGGGCAGAGCAAACTGAGTCCATAAAGTGGGCCGTGGTGTGTGTCCACAAGCACATATGATTAAAAAGTAGAAATAGCAAACTTAAGAAATATGCGAGAGGGAGGCTGAAAGGATAGCACAGTGGGTAAAGGGCTGGGGATCTGAATTCTAGCCCCGGTGCTGTCCTGTCTGGAATCTTTAGTCCCCTTATGGTGAAGCCCTGGGGGCTTGCTGGCCAGTTAGTCACGCAGTCTGTGAGCTGCAGGCCAGGTAGAGACCCTGCCTCAAAGCAAACAAGGTGGGCTGCTCCTGAGGGACAGCTGACCTCTGACCACACACCAGTCTGCCCATAGGCTGGGCACCATGTGTGGACATACAGAGACACAGATACATGGAAGACTGGATGTGGGGTCATGAAGACCAGGAGAAAGACTCGGGGTGGAGTAACAGAAAAGTCTTCGGGATTCTTGGGCAAGTCTTTCTGCTTGTAGTAAGTTTGAGTGCAGAGCTGGGGCAGTGGCCCACAGAGCTCTGTGTTGTGTGGGGGGCTCAAGGTCCGCAGGCTGGAAAGAGCAATGTTAAGACCCAGGCAAGGCACCGGGCCGCTGAGAACAGAGCCAATCAGGTGGCTGTGAAAGGTGAAACATTGTTTGTTGGGCCTGTGGGTTCAGAGACCCTAGGCCTCACCCAGCCTGGAGCAGCCTGCCCAGAGGCCTGCGGAGCTGCCCGGAAGCTGGGATGCCAGGCGTGGCTGTGGGATGGGCAGGGCAGTCGAGCAGACGGGGACTTGGCAGAGGGTCTCTTCATTCCCCCCTACACCCCTGCTCTTCCTGCTCTGCCCTTCCTGCCTGCCTGGCGTGGAAAGGGGTCGCCAAGCCGGCGGGTGAACTGCCGCCCTGCACTCCTCTGGCGAACATGAGTTAGACTAATGTGCCTGCTGGCGCGGGCAGGGAGCTGGACGCCAACGGGCCAGCCCAGGGGACCTGGTGCCTGTTTCCCGGAACAGTCCTGCCCTCCACTGCATGGCGCCTAAACGCCAGAGAGTCTTTAAGCCAAGCGGGGTACTAAAGTGAGCCCCGGGATGGCTCTCCAGAAGCAAAGGAGGAGGGAGGCTGGACGGGCCTCCGGAAAGGGTCACGCGAGACAGGGCCAGGGGCACAGAGCCGCTCCCGAGAGGCCCGGCCTGGGCAGCCGGCTGAGGTCCAGGGCGCGGCCACCGCTGCGAGTAGGCAGGACTCAGAAGGTGACTCACCCTGACTCGGGGTGGGAGCGGGCGGGGAGGCGGGCCGGGGCGGGGCGGCCTCGCCTAGCGCACAGAGGATGTGGTGAGTATAAAAGCCCCACCCAGGCCGGCCTGGCCGCTCGGCATCTGGGGAGGCTTGCAACGTTCTCGGCGCGCGGCCCAGGTAAGCTGGGCGCGCCCTGCCAGCCCGCTGTGGCCCCGGGGCTGAGGCACCGAGCGGGGCGGCAGGGAAGGAGGAAGCGGCCTTCTCCTGGCCGATCCGAGGGTTCGGGCGACGGGGACCCGGAGGAGACCCGAGACGGTCCGCGCTCGCTATGCGGCGGGGGAGCGAGCGTAGTGCCCCGAGCAGGGGACGCCATGCGCCAGGCCGGGAGCGATCAGGGCCGAGATGGAGTCGTGCATTCCCATTCGAGCCCTAGTGGGCAGCGGGGAGCCCCCGTGCTGGGAGGGGAACCCAGGAACCTCGCATTGCAGACGTGCCTGGAGCTGCAGGGAGGAGGGCGTGGCCACTGGGAAGCCCCGGACCGTGCAGTCTGCAGTAGGGCTTTCCTACTCTGGAAAGTAACTGCTCGTATATTTGAGGTCAATTTCCTTGCACCAGAAGCACCTGTGTGGAGTTCGATTGGAAGGCGGGGGTGCGTGGGGGGGGCGGGCATAGAGGTGGAAAGCGGTGGAAGTTTTAGCGTATCCATCGCCCCCCGGTGAAACCAAAACCATCTGAGTTCGTTCTTTGTCTAGAACTCCAGATTGTCTTGTGTGTGAGCCAGGTCGGATTGAGTCCCATCTGGAGAGAATCCCACCCGCTAGAACTTGCTTTGGGAAGGAAGTGTCCCCCGGCAGTTTTCTGGGGTGGTTTCCTTGTGCCGATGCGGTGGTGAGTCAGGGCACCGGGCTACAGAAAAGGGCGTGGCCGCCGGCTGCAGGGCTCTGCGAGGCGGGAAGGCCTTCGGCTCCAGAAGCTTCGTTTCTGAACGAAGTTTCAGGACTCCACGTTCGTACCTGCACCCACACAGGTTATTACTGAAGATTGCCTGAAATATGGCCATTCAAAAGTAATATGTATGGAGGGTACACTGAAACGCACAAATGTAAAAAAAAATAGCGTTATTTTTGGCTGAGTGTGTATGGGCATGCTTGCAGTCTCAAAGACTCAGGCAGAAGGAACTGGAGTGGGAATCAGCCCTGAGCCACACAAAGAGGTCAACCAGAGAAGAAAAGAAAAGAAAAGAAAAGAAAAGAAAAGAAAAGAAAAGAAAAGAAAAGAAAAGAAAAGAAAAGAAAAGAAAGGGCAAAGCTTGTTAATTGATCAAATGGGCTACAAAATCCCAAGCAGTCATTTTAGATGAGACTAGGGCAGAGGGCTGCCTCTTATGACTTAGCAGGGTTTTGTTTTTTATTTTTCTTTTCTTTCTTCCATTCTCCTAAGTTCACCAATAGAGTGAAAGTCTGAGGTTTCTCTAAAAGTACCATTTGCATCTACAATGTGTGCACATATGTGTGTATGTGTGTCCGTGTGTTTCTGTGCCTCTGAGTCTCTGTATGTGTGTGTGTGGGCGGGGGGGAGGGCTCCCAGCTAGTACCACCTGGGTGCATTTTGAGCTGGAGGCGAATGACTGGGTGGCCGTCCTGTGGTAGATGTCCAGAAAGGATTCATGACTCACCATGGTGGACTCTCTGTATTTCACATCCTGTGTCTTACTGTTAGAGCGTTCTCTTTCTTGATGGCTTGCTGGCTCGGCCACTGGCTTCCTGGCTCCGTTCTGATTGAAGTAGTTTTCCCGGCAAGGCACACACTCTTCAGAATTGCTACTGGTCTTGCCAACTGTGAGTCCTGGCAGTACCCATTGCTGGGAACTTCTGTTCTCACACTTGGCCTGGGCAGCAGAGCACAAAGCAAAGGGGGGGGTCCCGTTCAATAGGGGGAGCGGGTGTGTCTCATAAGAGGTCCCAAGGGCTTCAGGGATGCCTTAAATGCCATTTGTCCCTCTTAACTACCTTTTAAGTATGCTCTATTTACAATTATGGGTCTTGGGGAGATAACAATAAGCCACATGCTACACACACACACACACACACACACACACACACACACATACAACATACACACACACACACTTCTCTTTAGACTTTAAGTCCATTGGGGAGAAGCGGCAAAAGATAAAATAAGCAAGTTGTAGAACTAACCATTGGATTTAAAATATTTTTCTTCCCAAATCAATGTTCATTTCTAAACATGCCGGGGCCTCACATTATTCCGCCCAGCTATTCCACAGACTTCCACATGTGTAGAGCTCATACCAAAAGGTGTAGAGTTACAGGATTTGACCAGCCTTCCAGATTTGATTGCAAAGGAATCGAAGCTGGCAGCCTGCTCTGCCCCAGCACCCACCCACGCAGATGGGATCATCTTCCTTCATTTTTCCCGGGCCACACCCTTTTCTAACTGTGGCCACAGCAAGAGGAAATTCCAGTCCGTAAGAAAAATTCTTTCCGCCCATTCACCGTCTGGCGGACTTTTCCTTCTCCACATTATAGAGGGGACCAGCTGGGCGGGGGGGAGATGGCCAGGCTTAGTGATGACCTCCAAAGGCCCCAGCTTTTACCCTATCTGAGCTCCACTCTTCAGGGTAGCTGTCGGTGGCACCCGAGTAGCCTGAGTTCTAATCTCAGGCTCTGTGTGGCGCGCGCGCACACACACACACACACACACACACACATACACTAGGTGATGGTGCCAAAGGAGGACTAGAGATACCGCTCAGTTGGTAGAGTGCTTGTCTAACCTGCACAAGCTCAAGGCCAGCCTGGGCTACATGAGACCCTGGAGAGAGGGAGGGGCTAAGTCTAGGGCGTGGATGATCTTGAATACTGAGTTTAGCAACCGAGTCCTATAAGCCCAGAGCATGTGGGCTGCAAGGTGCTAGAATTGAGTTACACCTGCTCGGGCCAAATTTCCCAACCCCCCAAAGTGCCCCCTGCCAAATGACATCAGTCTTCCTGTGCGTGGTTCTTCCACCCACTCAGGAGGCTGGCAGAGCACTATGAGAGCAGGCCGAGGCTCTGGTCTGTAGCTAGTGAACAAATATTGATTCAGACCAGAGAGCCAGAGGGACCCGCTAGAGCGGTGCCGTGAGGCCGCGTGCTCAGTATGCTGGAGGCCACGGGCGGAATTCCAAGACATTCTGAGGAATGACTTGGCCCTGACTCAGGCATTAATCAGGACCATAAAACCAAGTGTGTGTGTGGTGTGGGGGGGGGGATATGTGCTTTCAAGAAGGTTCTGTTAACTAAGATGATTTAGGAGGTGGAGCCTGAGGTCTTGGGAACTCCTCCCCCTTTTCTCCTCATTGATTTTTTTTTCTAATCTGTTTAAAATTCCTCTGGGATTCTTAGCCCATAACCCTAACCCTAAAATTTCTCTGTGCCTCTTAGACTGCAAAGCTATATATAGTCAGGAGTGTGGTGGGGGAAACCCAGACTTCCACATCCCCCCACTCTCACCACGCCCAGTTTTTACTTAAAATCCTGGATTTGTGTCAACTGTTCCCTGACTGATTCATCGTGGTTGCTAGGCATCTGTTTTGTAGTAACCCCAAACATGCCACGTTTCCACTCCGCTACGGGTGGGCGTGGCTCCAAAACTGCTGTGCGAGTTTCTCTGCTGACCGTGGCAACAGAGGAGAAACTTGTAGAGGTTTGTCCTAGTGAACTTGGCCTGTCTGAAGTTGATTCTTTCAGAGCAGTTCTGCGAGACTTATTTTCACCATCCGAGGTGTTAACTTTGGATTTCGCTCAGCCTGTTGCCAACTTTTCTGCGTTTTCCTTTTGGGGGGGAAACTAATTTACAACTATTTCATTTGTGCTTCTTAAAAAAATGGTTATTTGAGTGGGAGAGAATGTGCCATGGTATGCATGGGGGGGTCCAAACTTAGGGAAATCAGTTGTCTCCTTCCTTGTATCGGGTGGGCTTCAGGGGTGGCGCTCAGACCTTCAGATTTGTACATGGTGTCTTGACCTGGTACTTTGTCTTTGAACTATGGTTTTAGAATAAAATAATAAAATATATGAAGATGGAGTTTTTCTTTTTCTTTTGTTTTTAAAGGAAAAATCTACAAATTATCTGTAATGGTACTCTCAGGTTAAACCTAAGCGGGGTTTTGTTTATTTGTTTGTTTGTTTTTTTCTCCAGCAACTGCATAGACGCTACTGCCTCGCTCTGCACCCTAAGAGCTTTTGTCTGGCAACTGTGCCCTATGCCAATCTTTTCTGGCCCAAGGGGACAGTCTGGTCTCCTCACTGGGGTGGGGCCCAAGGGAGTCCTGCTTTTCCCACAGGTTGGGGGATTACCTCACACTGGCTGGGGGTGGGGGTGGCTGGCAGAATCTCCCCGTTCCTCCCCGGTTTATTTTCCTAAGCAGAAACACGTTGCTTGATAAAGGGCCTTTTTCACGGGGCCCTCCCTCCCCTCCTCCCCCGTCCCCGGTTCCCAGCCCGCCCCGGGAGTGGAAGGCCCTGGCATGCGGCCCTTGCTGGTTTGCAGGCTGAAACTAGTCGGTCCACTGGGTGAGGCCGCAGTGCTGGGAACAGAGGTGCAGTTCCGGGGAGAAGTCTGCCAGCGAACCAGGGTGACTTTTAGGGTATCTGTGGAACTTTTCGGGAGCTAGTACAGGTTGTTATTCACCTGCTCAAAGGCACAGGGATTGTTCCCAGGAATGAGGGTCACCTGTGCTCCAGAGAGAATGTTCTGGAGAACATGTAAGCACCAGTCTTGGGTTCTGTCTGGTTTCATATCCGTGTCGCCGATGACGTGACCTGGCAATCTAGTACCAGGAGGATTTTCATTTCAGCTTATGGCTTTAGGTTACAGTTCATGCTGGTAGGAGAGTTACCAGCTGCCCCGCCACATCCACAGGAAGAGCTTGCCAATCTTTCAAAGCTTCCAACCCCTCTCTCTCCACCTCACCCACCCGCTCATCCAGGGATCTCTCCGAGCTGGGGCTTCCCACATCAGTTAGATCATCTCTCACACACTTGCTCAGTGCCTTAACTCTATAGGTCTTCACAGGTGTGCCTCATGGCTCAATCCATCAAGTTGACGTAATAAAGCTACCACAGGTGTCCATGACTTTGGCTTTAAATCCCCTCCAGGGCTTCCGTAGCCAAACTTAACTTTGTATCGTTCAGCCATTTTTGGTCACCAAGTACATCATGTTGGGTGTGGTTTTCCTTCAAGTCTCTTCTTCGACCTCTGCGTGATGTGATGTCACTTCCTCTCTCCGAGGCCCCCTCCCCATCCATATGGAGTCTCCCTGGTGATTCGCCATCTCTGTCTAGGGTCTGAGCTGGGCTCCTTCTACTGTCTTAGTAGATGCATCCTCACGGCCAAGCCAGAGATGTGTTTCCATGGTGAGTCTCAGCCATCAAGCTAATAGTAAAGATTAACCATCACAGGTAGGAAGCCAGCGTGCAGAGTTCGGTGTCTCCTGCAGCACGAGCCCAGCATGTGCCTATTACGGGTTTGTGCATTAGTTACCTGTCCATTACCAGTGTCTGTAGCCTACCTTAGCCCTTTGAGGGCCTTTTCTGTTTTCAGGGGTCTCACGAGCACACCAACGCATTCACATTAGGCAAACGTCCTGTTACCAGCTAATGTTTTAGCTAATGTGGTGAGCAGGCAAAGCCAGCTTCTTGTGACTGCTGTGTAGTCAGAGACTTTGCACAGCCTGGGAATTTGCCAACCTGAAGAAACCAAGGTCAGATTTTTTTTTTGAACTGGAAGAATAGCTGTCGTTAAACTTACATGAAATAGACAATATTTATATGGGGGCCGGCAGGCACTTAGCGGGACAAAGTGGCAGCCACCGTGACTCTGTGGGTTTCGGGACATTTTTTCTCCTGAAGAATGGTCAGTAATATAGATGTGACTTACACAGAAAGGCATCTCTGTGTTGTCAGGACTGGTCCGTCCTGGGTGGAACGATGATGTTGAGTTAGGGTGGGGAGCTGGACTCCGTGAGGGAGACAGGTAAACGCAGCGTGGACCATGCTTACATATTCCATCCTTAATCCTTTCACGTGGCGAATACTCCGCACACACCCTGCTCAATGGGGGTAGGGACTGGCATGGACCATGGCGTATGGGCATTGAGGGGTGGAAGAGAGTTGTGTGGACGCAGGGTCCTTGTGACCCAGTGGGAGCAGAAGCTGGAGCAGTAGTGACCATAGGGCGTGGTAACATTACAGAGGGAACAGGGCGTGGCTGCTGACACCCGGAATCCCAGCACTTAGGAGTTGAAGATGGACTGTGAGCTTCGAAGCCAGTCCTCGTTTTAGAAAAAAAAGAAAAAATTAAAGAAAGGAAGAGAAAGAGAAAGGTCGGGGTAAAGAGAGGTAAGGGACAGTTTGGCTTCATCTCCTTGGGCTAGAGGTGGATGCAGCAGGTGTGGTTGAGATCTGACGCTAAAAGATTGTCGCTCTGTTGGAGTTAGCCCTGGCATTGATCTTGAACTCTCTGACAAGCTGAGAGAGAGAGAGAGAGAGAGAGAGAGAGAAAGAGAGAGAGAGAGAGAGAGAGAGACTTAGTCGGCAGCTTTAGGGAGGATTGACTTGAAAGAGCCGAGTGATTGGAAACCGTGAGTCAGAAAGCAAGATTTTCCGGGCTTGTCAAGGTCCTTCTTATCTGACCTCTCAAGCCGTTCTGGCTGTGGGAGGAGAACTAACATGAGCTGGAGACTCGAAGAAGCACAGAAGATGGGCTTTGAAGTACACGGTACTGGGGTGTGGAGGCATCCATGTGGAAAGCCTGAAAGAACAACTCCGGAGAAACTCGCGTGTCTGGGAGCAGCCCCACTTGACATGGAGACAGCTGGGAGCTGCCAGGCCAGCGGTGCGTTCCCTTGCTCCCTTTCCCTTGCATTTTGTCCCTTGGGAATTCTGGGGCTTGGTAAGGATGAGAATCTCTGCTGGGTTTCCGCCCAGACTAGGGGGGGTCCTACTCCAAGCCTCTGCTCTGACATCACATGGGGAGCTTCAGTTGACTTGGAAAAGGGCTGTGGATGCAGCTGGGATCTTAGCTGTCTGGGAGAGAACCAGACCACTACTGGAGTAAAAGGAACACGGCATGGGCTACACACACCATCCTGAACTTTCCAGGAGCCACAAGAAAACAAACAAAAAAGGGCTGGTGAAATGTCTCAGGGATTAAGACTCTGCCTCGCAAGCAGAAGGTCCTGAGTTCGGATCCCAGGTCCCACGTAAAAACCCCATGCAGAAACAGTGGCAGGCCCACCAAGTGGGCGGAGCCTGGGAAATCGCACATCAATCAAAAGCAAAAAGGAGGGTAGAAGCAATCAGGATGATTCCCAAAGTTACCCTTGGTCCTCCACAGGGACACACAGTGCCGTCTGATAGATACACACACACACACACACACACACACACACACACGCTAAATACATAAATAAATAAAATAAATAAATAAATAAAAATCTCTCATTAAAGAAATACAGAACAAAGTGAGGTTAATGGTAAATAGTTATGAATTGCATTAAGTAATAGCGTTTATTCAGTGCAGTCTTCTCAACTTCATTACAAAAAGTACTAACTGGAGATTTACATTCTTTTAAACATAAAAATATATACTAGTCTTCAAAGTCCAGTTGTGTCCATTCGGAGTGGCCACGTGTAGATGCCTGAACGGCCACACGAGCCTAGTGGCTACTAGCTTGGATATAGTTATTGGATATAATGTCGGATGTTAGTAAACTGGATAATATAGAACACAGCTTTAAAATCTAGAGGGCTGTTTGTCTGTTGAGACAAGGTCTCTTGTGGTCCAGCCCTGGCCTTGAACTCCTGATTCCTCCTGCCTCTGCGCCCCAAGATGCCACCATGCCTGGCTTCAGATTTCACTTTTAAGGGCAGTTTTAGAGTCATGGTGAAATGCAGGGGACAGTCTGGGAGCTCCTGTGTTCTCGCTGGCCCCCACAGCCCCAGCTGTCCCTCAGATGGCTCCTATGCCAAAGTGGCTCCTTTGATGCCCTCAGTGAGCATAAGATGCTGGGCAGGTGTGGCGTCCCATGTGGCATTCTAGCCTTGGAGGGTGACGTCTGGGATCCCTAGAGCAAGTTGGCTAGTAGACTTGCCCTAATGGCTGCTCTGGGTTTAATTAAAGACCCAGGCTCAGGTGCCTGCCCCCTCATGGCACTCACGTCTGGAGTCTGTATGTTCTGCTCTGTCCCTCCTCTGGTAAGCTCTACTTTAATCCTCAAATAAGAAAAAAAAAAAAAAAAAAGCCCAGGCTCGCAACACACAAGAGGGCGGAAAAGTGATAAGGATGATTTCTGGTATTCCCCTTGGGTTTCCACAGGTTCACTCAAGCTCTCGTGCACATTGGCCCACCACGTGCACCACACAATACAAACACCCCATATACACATTCATGAAAGAACTATTCCCCACGCAGGAGGAGATATAGAGATGACAGTCTGTAAAGTGCTTGCCTTACAAGGACCTGAGATTTATCCCAGCACCTATTAAAGGGGGGGAGTTGCATGGTGGGACACATTTGTGATCCCAGTATTGAGCAGAGGCAGGGATCCCCAAGACTCAGCAGTCAGACTACCTCACTTACTAGGTGAGCCCCCAGTGGTCAAGGAAGGCCTTCAGAATCAGAGGGGCAGTTCCTGCTTTTCTTGTTTTGTGAAGTCACTTCTGAGAGACACAGACTCACTGACTGATCGCTCTTGGGAAGTGGTAGACTCCGCTCTGTGGTGTGAACAAGCGGCTGTCACCACAGAGAGCCCTTTGCTTTTCCTTCCAGACGGGTCTCTTAGGTTCTGCTTGCCGGAGCTGGAGACAGGTCCTCCGGCGTAGTAGCCCACACCGACCACCTCTAAACTTTAATCTTCCCCGTCGCGTGACTGAGAATTGCATCTCTTTGAAAAGAATCGCCCTAATATCCTCGATGAAATGGTCCGAGACAGAAGACATTAGGGTAACAAATTGCTGTGCTTCAGGGGAAACGAAACCTCTTCATAGACTTTTCTCCTCTTTTTTGTCTTCCAGCTTTTTTTCCCAAAATGTCAACGGTCACGAAATTCTGTGCAAACTCAGCCTGGAGGGGGACGTAAGTATTGAGTTCCTCGCTATGTTGACTTTGCAAAGGGGGCATCTAACTGGGCCTCGAGGTCCCGGGACACACAGGGAAGATGGGGCCGTGCAATCCTATCAGTGCTCCCTCCCCAAAAGTTCCATTTGAAGGACATGTCGTGGGGCTATGCTGCGTGGTCTCACATGAAATTCACATAGAATTCGTGAGCCCGGAGCAGCTGGAATTTCATTTCATTTGCACATCTGTGTCATTGTTGGGGTCACACATCATTCTTAAATCCTTGGGACATCACTCACCTTTGGTGTAAGTTCCAGTCACAGCCAACAATGATGCTTGTGTCTTTTAGATGTCTTAGAACATCCAGGAAATTATTTAAAACAACTGTTTCTAGACATGCTCGCTCTCTGTCAGGGAGCTCAACACTCAGCTTAGTCTTTTAAAGCACCACTCAAAAAAAAAAAAGGGTGACTGCATGGGCTCATGGGCTTCCATCTTGTCTGTGGCATTTGCCACCTAACCGTGCTTGTTGCTATTTTTATTATTTAAATCTCTCATTGGAAACACGCGCTCTTTGCTGCGGGTGAAGCCCAGACATGTCTGTGTAATTTGTTTTTCTAATGGGCTTGATTATTAGATTGTTCTTGATAGAGTTTCACAGAAGGCCTGGGGGCGTGGCCCAGCTGGCAGAGTGCTTGCCCAGCATACTCGGGTTCTGGATTGCATCCCAGCGCCCCGTTAAACCAGGCAGGGTAGAAACACAGGCCCCAGCATGGTGGGAAGGCCACGAGGAGTTTTAAGACATTCTGAGGTTCCTTTTATGCCATGCAGTCGTCTCGCTGTCGAGCCGGCACGCTGCAGACGGGCACGCTTGTAAGCCGTGAGATCGTCCCGGCATGCGGCTCCAGGACCGGAGCTGTGAACTGAGGTCCATGCCGGCCCAGTTAAGCGTGTGTCAGATCCTGAGCCCACAGCTCTGGCTTGGGGGGGGGGGGACATTTGAGAGGATGCATCTCAGTCACTCACCTTTGAAACCCTAGGCCGTGTGGGCACAGGCTGGCTGGCATCAGAGTGCCCGTGGGCGGAAGGGTAGGTGCGGGGACCTCCATCTGCGCAGAATCTGCACTGAAGTCCCTCATCGCCCTACGTTGTCCAGTGTCTTGACGGGTTCCAGGGAGGCAGAGCTGGGGCGGGGCTGGGTGGAAGCCTTGGTGTAGGGGTGGGGCAGTGGTGAGCTATGTGGACCTGAGCTTCGAGGGTGGTGTCTGTCCATATCTGTCTTTGGCTGTGAGAATCACCACTGTGTGTGTGTATGTCTATGTCTCTATGTGTAAGTGTGTATGTGTGCTCTGTGTGTATATGTGTAAATGTGTGTGCTTTGCGTGTGGTATATGTGTGTGTGTATCTGTGTGTGTGTTCTATATGTGTGTATGTGTATGTGTGCTCTATGTATGTGTGAGCATAAGTGTGTGCTCTGTGTGTGTGTTCTGTGTGTTTATATGTGCACTGCATGGTTATGCATGTGTTTGTGTATGTGCTCTATGTGTGTGCGTGAGTGTGCATACATGTGCGCATGTGTGTCTGAGTGTGTGTATATCTGTGTGTGTGAATGTGTCTCTGTATCTCTACTTGTGTCTGTGTGTTGTGTGTCTGAGTGTGTATATCTGTGTGTGTGAATGTGTCTCTGTATCTCTACTTGTGTCTGTGTGTGTGTGTGTGAGTGTGTATATCTGTGTGTGTGAATGTGTCTCTGTATCTTACTTGTGTCTGTGTGTGTGTGTGTCTGAGTGTGTATATCTGTGTGTGTGAATGTGTCTCTGTATCTCTACTTGTGTCTGTGTGTGTGTGTGTCTGAGTGTGTATATCTGTGTGTGTGAATGTGTCTCTGTATCTCTACTTGTGTCTGTGTGTGTGTGTGTCTGAGTGTGTGTATTTGTCTATGTGTGTGCATGTCTGAGTATATGTGTATATATATCTGTGTGTATGTGTGTGTGTATGTATGAGTGTGTCTTCATACATAGGTATCTGAGTGCATGCGTGTGTGTGTTCTGAGTGTATTTGTGTGTATGTGTCTGTGTCTGTGTGTTCTGAGTGTATCCGTGTATATGTCTGTGTGTGTGTGTGTGTCACCATCAGTCAGCAAGGCAATGATGGGAAGAGCACAAGCAAAACAGAGCAGGGCACAGCATGGAAGAAAAGGGCCGCCGTGAGCTCTGAGCAGTAGGGAAGAGAGAGAGGAGCGGGAACTCCCTAAAGCCAAGAGGATGTGGGCTGTGGACAGGCCCCAGACCACCTCATGCCTCAGAGGTGGGCAGATGTGGGCTGCAGGAGGCTCTTTCCCTTGCCTGTCTGGTGGAGCAAGGTGGGGGGCGGCGCAACGTGACTCAGGAACTGTTTATTCTTTGGGCTTTGTTTGTTCTTTTGTTGGTTTGAGGCAGCCCAGGCTGGAGCACTGTGTGTCCGGGCATCTGATCGTCCTGCCCCCCTCTCAGTGCTGAGGTTACAGTCGTGCATTCCCCCCCCTTCCCCCCTTCCCACCGTGTCTGGTTTCTGTGGTGCTGGGGTGCAAGGCTGCTGCATGCTAGACAGGCCGACTCCCTCCCCAGCCTCTAAATGAGGTTTCTTTCCTTTGTTTCTTCAAGGTGTACAAACACACACACACACACACACACACACACTTATGAGACAGAAAAAGAGAAGGCAGCAAGTCATAGGACAACTTTCAAAGTTGGTTGTCTTTGTGGACTAGAACTCAGGTCTCCCACTGAGCCATCTCACCGGCCCTCAAAATGAGCTTTCTTGTAAAAAGCAACCCCCCTCCCCCAAAGCAAAGCAAAAAACCCAAACCAGCCTGTCTGTGCCAGCAGGTCACTACAAACTTCTCACCTGGCCTGGTGAGCTGGGCTCAGGCAGTGAACAGGCAGAGGCGCAGCATCCGCTTCTGGATTGTTCCTCCGCGGGAGGATCGGCCTCGTGGCCTGGTGCTCAGTGTTGTGTTTTCTCTTCAGCACTCCACACCCCCGAGTGCCTACGGGTCGGTCAAAGCCTACACCAACTTCGATGCGGAGAGGGATGCTCTGAACATCGAAACAGCTGTGAAGACCAAAGGTAGGCGGCGTGTCTGTCTGTCTCTGCTCCCTTCTGGGTCTTTAAAGACCCTACGGCATATCTCCTTCTTTCATGTGTGGTCATCCGCATTGTGACTGAGCTTCAAGGGACCCATCCAGATCTGACACCCGAGTCCTCCGGGGAGTTCCAGAATGAGAAAGGAGGACACCCACTCATAAAAACTTCCCTTTCCAAACCAAGCATGGTTAGAGCTTTCCTCCTTCACACCCCACGCGGAAAACCCTCGGGGAATCTAGTGACTTGTGTTTTCAGGGGCGAGAAAGAGCAGGAAGATCTGTGTGTCCGATGGTCCTAACACACTGTGTGGACCAGGGTCACCTGCACTTGAGCAGCTGTATGTCTCACGAGACACTGCAGGTCACCCTTGGCATGGCCAAGGAAAGAGCGGTGAAGCATGTTAGCGTCACAAGTCTTCTTTGGGGGCATTACTTTACGTACATGCCCTGAAGTCTATGGGCTTAGCCCTTCACAGAGGGTTCTGGTCGCTGGAGCATGGAAGTGCACAGGTTCGAATCCCAACTGCCAGTCACTGACACACCACACACACACACACACACACACACACACACACACACACACACACACAATCCGCTTTCCCAAAACTCTTCCTCTTTCACCATAAGGCACTTGTAATTCTTGTGTGTTCCACGCAGGGGCTTGCAGAAACACCCTGGAAACTTAACAGTTAATGCATTGGACAAAGAGGCGTCTTTTACAAGCTCAGGACAAAGGGTGCTTTTATCCCTGCATGAGAAAGCTCTTAGCCCGCTGTAAAGCTTGCACGGATGAACTCTGCCCACAGCCAAAGCACTCGCATTAATAAAAATACCTTCAGGGCCTCTGTGAGTCAGTAGGAAAACACAGTCGTTCCCAGGCAGAAATGTGGGGAGGGCTGTCTTGGGTTCCTGAATTCCAGTGTGGTCAAAAGTAGCTGACATCACCATCGCCTTCATCGTCATCCCTGTTGATTGCATCTTATCATGGCTGGATAGGATACTAAGCCCTTGCGGAGGTTTCAGCTGAGGTGACTTTTTAGGTGCATGGCAAAGGTCACAGCGTGCCCTTCCCACTTCGTGGTGGCACAGTTGAGGATTGGCATGTGCTAGTCTACTGGCCAGGGCTCATGCCTGGGTTTGAGCCTCGTTCTGCCCAACCACCACCCCAGACGCTCTTCGACAGGGAGACAGCCACCGGCTGTCACACAGGAGCTTTGACTTAGACCGTAGGTCAGGCTTGAAAACCTTTGTGTGACTCCAATCCTGCCATCAGCCGAAATGCTTCCCATCCGTAGCCCTGCGTGAGCCAAGGTCCCCGCTTCTGCCCCTCCAGCTCCCCCCAACTTGATGTTCAATGTTTCACCTTTTACTGTTTATTTCTGGTGCCTGAGGTTGTCGTGGGAGTTGGGTCTGCTGGGTCTTAACAATAACGTCTCTGTGGTCAGAATTGAAGTCCTGGGAGAGTGTGCAAGACGATAGCAGTCATAGACTGTAGTGTGTGGTGACATGCGGATATCACCTTTGGGTGCAGCAGCCCAAGACCCCTATATGGCTTAGCCGAGGCTTGAGTAAGCACGTGGCTAAAGAAGCAGAATGTCTGCAGGGACATCAGGAATATCGCTTTTGATATTTTTCACTGCGGTTGAAGTGATATGCCATAGGTCCACCCAAAGCGCGCAGTCCATGATCTAGTGTGTTACCAGTGTGGGCCGCCATCAATGGGCACAGCTAGCACTCACTCTTAATACGCATTCATGTTAAACCCCGTCAGCTCTGCAGAAACATGGACACAACCCAAGACTGCACTGTATGGTATGATGCCGGCCACCAGTCTATTTTAGTTAAACCAAAACAAACATAAACGGCATAGCAACTGATCCACAGAATCATTGAGCAATCGATTAGCGTCTAGAGCTTTCGGAACAGCCTGTTGTCTAAACGCTCTGTGATGGACGTGTGTTCCCTTCCTAGTAAAAGACGGGAAGCTTACTTGAAACACAAAACAGAATGGGGTCGTTAGCCGGGAAAGATAACAAAACCCCTGTGCGCCTTTCTCCAACCCTGATTTTCTGGGTCTCGCACCTCTCTTGGACCACCAATCATGCTGCTCTTGAGGACCTCCTCAGACCTCGGGCCTCGCTGTGGACAGACGCTCCATCAGAGCGGCCTTTGCTTCGCCATCCAAGGAAGCAGAAGCTGCGCCTCACATGTAGAAAACACAAGCCAGGGAGGGTTGAGAGGATGGCAGTGGTGCCTCCCTCGCCCAGAGGAGGGTGGCAAGGTGGGCGTGTGCGCCTGGAGAAGGCCCTGGACATTCCTTCCGGTGACCCATCCTCGTCTCGCTCCTGGCGTGACGGGGAGCGAGGGAGCAGGGCCAGTAACTGCTGTTAAACACAAGGCCTGAGAGCCGAGGGCTTGGGTCCCTTGCGAGGAAGGGGATCTGGGCTGGCTCCTCTCTGTCCCCTGTCCCGGCCCCTGCCAAGGCTCACTGTGGGGTCACCAGCAGCTGGTGTCTCTGCCTGTGCTTACACATGACCAATGCGCCCTCCCCCAGCCCGTGCAGGCCATCTCACAGTTCTGGTTTTCAGAGTCCACGGGTCTTGCAGTGTAGACCAGGTTGGCCCGGAATCTTTCGCCCTCCCTCCCAGAGCTGGGTTCCAGTGTGTGGCATGACCCCAGGCTCTTTCCTAAGCACCTCACTGGTGGGTGGCGAGCCCACCTCTCTGCTGCCGCTGCTTTCCTTCACATCTTTGGGTGGTTCTTGTTTGCCCTTTTATATCATCCGCCTGTGGCTTTGCCTCACCTAAGGACTTATTTCTCATGCTTTTTAATGCCCAGGCCACGAGGCTGGGCGAGAAGGTAAATGGCTGAACTAGAAGCTCAGAGGCCCACAAACGGCAAAGAGCAGAGGCGAGTCAGATAGGAGTAAAGAGTCGGTGGAATCTAGATTTAGCTGGAAAGTCAAATAGACCCCGTGAACTGTGCGTGGAATCTAGCCGGGTCGTACAAGTCAGCTTTACTTCTTGCTGAACGTGTGGGCATCTTCCATGTATTACCTAAAACTAGCATAAAGTTGCCGTGTATGCGTTTCTGGCTGAGGTAGAACCATAGAGTGACTTTATGTTCATTTAATGTCTAGTTAGAAGCCGAGTATAAGTCATTCAAAAGTAGTAATATTGCTTAATTAACAAGAGGTTTCTAAGGTCTAATCCGTAGGAGTCTCTCGGTCTAGATGGGCCCTGGGTTAAATATACACCATGACTATACACACAGCTGGAATGGTTTGCCATATGGGTCCAAATAGCTAGAGAGGAAAGTCAGCTAAATTAGAAAAGGATGAATCTAGACTCCGTAAAATAGATCGTAATTAGCAGCAGCGCCAAACCCTAGAGTTAGCGTGAATGCCAAGAAACGCCAGCCGCTTTGGGCCTTTCTGGAAGGAGTGGGGGGCGGTGCGCGGCCTTTCATTGCTTGGTTTTGATTTTAGCGTGGTTGTATCCATCCAGAGAATCGAAGGCAAGGCCCCTCCTTGTGAGCAGAGCGGGAGGAGCAAGCTTCTGCCCTTGTTTCCTCCTGCCCTTTTCACTGGAGAGAGGGAAGAGGGAGAAGGAGAGGAAATGAAGGGTGTGCACCCCATGCCAAAGCGGTTTCACCTTCCACCTTGGGGGCTCAGGTCTCCGGGTTGGCAACGGACTCTGAGCTGCCTAATTATCTCGCTTCTTTCTCTTAGATTTTAAAAGAAGACGCCCCACCAGGGGCCACCTCTTTCCATGTTGCGAGAAAGAGAGCCGGAGCGGGCAGTGGGGCCTCTCCCCACACCCAGAGGGGTGTTTACTAGCTGGGTGCAGCGATCAAGGAAATGTGTTTCTCTCCAGAGTGCCGGGAGGCAGACTGGGAAGCAAGGCCTTTCACCTGTAAGGGGGTGGGGCTGGGGAGGGGGGCGCTGGGAGGAAGTCAAGAGCACCCAGAGGCCGGGGGGCCAGGTCGTCCTGACTCACCGCTGCCCAGGGCCTCTCGAGCGCTGGAAGGGAACCAACCCGCTTCCTTGTTGAGTTCAAGTTCACGGAGAACCAGCTGCGTCTTTACCACGGTGCTGAGTGGCGGGGGCGTTCGCTGGGAGGGTGTATGTTGTCTGCCTAACCGTGTGGGCACCCAGGTGCCTGTGAAGCGTGGGCAGGTCACTTCTCCTGCTTGGCCCCTCATCTCAGCTCTTTCTTCTTCGAAGAGCTATTCCCCCTGGCAAGGCAGAGATATCTCATTCACCAAGGGCCCGGGAGAAAACCAGATTCTAATCTGGCTTGTAGACTCCTGCCAAGAGGCCAGGTGTGTGCGGGGGGGGGGGGGGGAGGTAGTGTTGGGAGGGTGGGGCCTGTAGGTTTCCCTCGCAGCTTCTTTTCTTCCCATGAGGCAGCTGGAGACGCAGGACACCAGTCTGGGCTTCGTTCATACCTGTCCATCTACAAGTGGATTCTCTGCAAATCTCCTTCTCTGGGCTTTCCTACTGGTGTTGTGGAGCGCTCAGAAATGCTCTAGGTTTAGTCTAGGTTTGTCCTAATGTTCCTTTCGAAAGGCCTCTTGCAGAGGGACATCAGAAACAGAATGGGGACAGAAGTTTCATCTCTAAGGTTCAAAATGTCCTCCTCGCACCTAGCAAAGTGGAACGGGGCTCCTGAGCCGGATCCATGTCCCCAGGATGGGGACAGAGCCACGGCCTGATGGGCATGTCGTGGGCCCCATCTTTTCGTCACTACTGGAGCTTATCCCGTGACCTCCCTGCTAGCCTAATGGGAGTCAAAGGCTCTGTTCCATTTTCATGAGCTGAGACTTGAGGGCAAGGCGGTGGGGGGGGGGAGATAGAGAAGCTGAGAAGAAGGCAGCAGGCCTGTTCCCACCACACACTCAGCTAGTCTTTTCTTATCCCAGCAAAGAAAAACAGTAATTGTGGTCCTCTGTCGTACGGGGGGGGATGAACCCGCTGGGACCCCCAAGTCTGTGGGTTTGTGGGTTGAGTCCCAAGATGTTTTTCCAGAGCAAACACTACTCTGTCACCTGCTTACGAGGCCCTCTGCATTTGATTATGTTTGTTCTTGCTGTGACAAAATGCTGACTTAAGCAATTTGAGGAAGGAAGGGAAGGAGGGGGGAAGGAGGGAGGCAAGGAAGGAGGGAAGGAGGGAGGGAAGGAGGGAGGCAAGGAGGAAGGGAAGGAGGGAGGAAAGGAGGAAGGCAAGGAAGGAGGGAAGGAGGGAGGGAAGGAGGGAGGGAAGGAGGGAGGAAGGAGGCAGGGAGGGAGGGAGGGAAGGAGGGAGGCAGGGAGGGACGGAAGGAGGAGGGAAGGAGGGGCAGGGAGGGAGGAGGGAGGGAGGAGGAGGAGGAGGGAAGGAGGGAGGGAGGGAGGCAAGGAGGGAGGCCAAGGAGGGAGGGTTTATTCCGGCTCACAGCCTGAGGGTACAGACTCATGGAGGGGAAGGCGCAGCAGGAGCTGAAGCAGCCGTCACATGGCGTCCGCAGTCAGGAAGCAGAGAGATGATTTACTCACATCCTCCTTTTTTTTAAAATTTTTCTTTATTATTTTATTCATTTAATGTGTGTTGTGTGTTGTGTGTGTATAGAACCACGGGCGAATTCAGGAACCACCATGGACCGCCTCCACCTCCCTTGTTTACTCTGCCCGGATTCACAGGCTCCGCCCTACCAGGACCAGAAGCGCAGGCTGCCCCCGCTTCCGCCCGGCGTCTATACGTGGGGTCTAGGATCCGAACTCAGGACCTTCCGCCTGCAAGGCAGAGGCTTAACCCCTGAGCCACTACTCTAGCCCCACATTTCCATTTTTTTAAACCCAGGACAAGCCCTTGGTGTGGTGCCACCCAAATTCCCACCTCAATTAATCCAGTCCAGGAACCCCCCTTCTTATGCCCAGAGGTTGTCCCTTAGGAGAGTCTAGATCCTGCCGAGGTGACGAGATTCACCACAGCCCCCGGGGTTCCTGTCTGCTTTGTGCCATGCTTCAGACCCTATTGTCAAGATGGTTTCTTCCACGCTTTGGCACAGGCATGCCTGGCCTTCTGAGCTGTAGCTCCTCCCCCCATCCAGATAAGACGAGACCCGGGCAATCCTCCTTTCTTTCCATCCGGACAGTCCCCACCCCAGGAGGCCTCCTGGGCCCCATCAAATGTGCACATTCCATTTTCTTTGTGCAGCCAGTGTGTCTCTGCGGCTGTGAGTCGGCTTCCTGTTCCCGGTGGCTCTTGGTTCTGTGCCGCGGACAGCAGAGAGGAGAATTTTCCGTAGGATGCCAGAGCGTGGAGCCAACTGTGGTTTCCATCCACAGAGGGGTCGAGAACTGCAGTGGGCAGGTTTGGGGGGATTAAGACTCCAGCATCACTTGAGACACAGATCTCTCAGCCTCAAAAATGCAATAGATGATTGAGGAGACCAAGACCCCCAAGTTGCAGCTTGAATCCAGCGGCCAGTGGTACCTAAGTTGATTGGCACTTAAACAATGCCTGACCTTTTAGATGCCTAGGACAGGAAAGTTGGGGGGAAAACCACCTAAGGCAGCTGCTTAGATTAGCTGAGTTTTTATTCAAGGAGTAAATAATGAAACACCCTCCCATGTTTGTCCTATTTCTCATGAGAATAGGTACTTTGTGGTTTTGGCTCCTTGGTGCCAATCTTGGGTGAACTTAACTTCTATTAGGTTTGGAAGGTTTTGATGATTCTTTAAACGTCTGCCAAGGTGACTTAACCTTCTCCCTCTCCACTTTCTGTGGATTCCACTCCTGGGGCTGTTCCTGGTGTAAGCCTTTGCTGAGAGCAGCTTGTGCTCCCACCCCCCCACCCCCCCAGCCAGCCACAGGACGATTGAGGCAGAAAAGGAAACACCGTTCAGATTCGTTCCTTCTGGAAGCTTCCACTCCACCCACAGTCTCTTTTAGACCCCAGAGCCTGAGAAGACAGAAAGCCTGAGTACAGACAGAGCCCCTCTGTCTGCCACTCAAACAGTGCCCTCGTGGCCTGGTACGGATGACGGGGCTGCTTAGGTGGCTGAACGTTCCAGCCGCCCTCTGCTGCATCCAGCGGCGCTGGCCGGCAGCCATGTGACCCTTGGAGCGTCAGCCTTGCTGGACTGTGGGATAAACTGCGTCATCCACTGGGGACAGCAGGCGAGGGGAAGCGATGGTGTTCTGAAGATAAGGTGGTTCCGTGC
>JALPQD010000043.1:9506990-9540851 GCA_023101885.1 Typhlomys cinereus
AGCTTATTTTTGGCTGAGTGTGTATCGGGCATGCTTGCAGTCTCAAAGACTCAGGCAGAAGGAACTGGAGTGGGAATCAGCCCTGAGCCACACAAAGAGGTCAACCAGAGAAGAAAAGAAAAAGAAAAGAAAAGAAAAAAAAAAAGAAAAGAAAAAAAAGAAAAGAAAAAAAAAAAGAAAAAGAAAAGAAAAGAAAAGAAAAGAAAAGAAAGGCAAAGCTTGTTAATTGATCAAATGGGCTACAAAATCCCAAGCAGTCATTTTAGATGAGACTAGGGCAGAGGGCTGCCTCTTATGACTTAGCAGGGTTTTGTTTTTTATTTTTCTTTTCTTTCTTCCATTCTCCTAAGTTCACCAATAGAGTGAAAGTCTGAGGTTTCTCTAAAAGTACCATTTGCATCTACAATGTGTGCACATATGTGTGTATGTGTGTCCGTGTGTTTCTGTGCCTCTGAGTCTCTGTATGTGTGTGTGGGCGGGGGGGAGGGCTCCCAGCTAGTACCACCTGGGTGCATTTTGAGCTGGAGGCGAATGACTGGGTGGCCGTCCTGTGGTAGATGTCCAGAAAGGATTCATGACTCACCATGGTGGACTCTCTGTATTTCACATCCTGTGTCTTACTGTTAGAGCGTTCTCTTTCTTGATGGCTTGCTGGCTCGGCCACTGGCTTCCTGGCTCCGTTCTGATTGAAGTAGTTTTCCCGGCAAGGCACACACTCTTCAGAATTGCTACTGGTCTTGCCAACTGTGAGTCCTGGCAGTACCCATTGCTGGGAACTTCTGTTCTCACACTTGGCCTGGGCAGCAGAGCACAAAGCAAAGGGGGGGGTCCCGTTCAATAGGGGGAGCGGGTGTGTCTCATAAGAGGTCCCAAGGGCTTCAGGGATGCCTTAAATGCCATTTGTCCCTCTTAACTACCTTTTAAGTATGCTCTATTTACAATTATGGGTCTTGGGGAGATAACAATAAGCCACATGCTACACACACACACACACACACACACACACACACACACATACAACATACACACACACACACTTCTCTTTAGACTTTAAGTCCATTGGGGAGAAGCGGCAAAAGATAAAATAAGCAAGTTGTAGAACTAACCATTGGATTTAAAATATTTTTCTTCCCAAATCAATGTTCATTTCTAAACATGCCGGGGCCTCACATTATTCCGCCCAGCTATTCCACAGACTTCCACATGTGTAGAGCTCATACCAAAAGGTGTAGAGTTACAGGATTTGACCAGCCTTCCAGATTTGATTGCAAAGGAATCGAAGCTGGCAGCCTCTGCCCCAGCACCCACCCACGCAGATGGGATCATCTTCCTTCATTTTTCCCGGGCCACACCCTTTTCTAACTGTGGCCACAGCAAGAGGAAATTCCAGTCCGTAAGAAAAATTCTTTCCGCCCATTCACCGTCTGGCGGACTTTTCCTTCTCCACATTATAGAGGGGACCAGCTGGGCGGGGGGGAGATGGCCAGGCTTAGTGATGACCTCCAAAGGCCCCAGCTTTTACCCTATCTGAGCTCCACTCTTCAGGGTAGCTGTCGGTGGCACCCGAGTAGCCTGAGTTCTAATCTCAGGCTCTGTGTGGCGCGCGCGCACACACACACACACACACACACACATACACTAGGTGATGGTGCCAAAGGAGGACTAGAGATACCGCTCAGTTGGTAGAGTGCTTGTCTAACCTGCACAAGCTCAAGGCCAGCCTGGGCTACATGAGACCCTGGAGAGAGGGAGGGGCTAAGTCTAGGGCGTGGATGATCTTGAATACTGAGTTTAGCAACCGAGTCCTATAAGCCCAGAGCATGTGGGCTGCAAGGTGCTAGAATTGAGTTACACCTGCTCGGGCCAAATTTCCCAACCCCCCAAAGTGCCCCCTGCCAAATGACATCAGTCTTCCTGTGCGTGGTTCTTCCACCCACTCAGGAGGCTGGCAGAGCACTATGAGAGCAGGCCGAGGCTGGTCTGTAGCTAGTGAACAAATATTGATTCAGACCAGAGAGCCAGAGGGACCCGCTAGAGCGGTGCCGTGAGGCCGCGTGCTCAGTATGCTGGAGGCCACGGGCGGAATTCCAAGACATTCTGAGGAATGACTTGGCCCTGACTCAGGCATTAATCAGGACCATAAAACCAAGTGTGTGTGTGGTGTGGGGGGGGGATATGTGCTTTCAAGAAGGTTCTGTTAACTAAGATGATTTAGGAGGTGGAGCCTGAGGTCTTGGGAACTCCTCCCCCTTTTCTCCTCATTGATTTTTTTTTCTAATCTGTTTAAAATTCCTCTGGGATTCTTAGCCCATAACCCTAACCCTAAAATTTCTCTGTGCCTCTTAGACTGCAAAGCTATATAGTCAGGAGTGTGGTGGGGGAAACCCAGACTTCCACATCCCCCCACTCTCACCACGCCCAGTTTTTACTTAAAATCCTGGATTTGTGTCAACTGTTCCCTGACTGATTCATCGTGGTTGCTAGGCATCTGTTTTGTAGTAACCCCAAACATGCCACGTTTCCACTCCGCTACGGGTGGGCGTGGCTCCAAAACTGCTGTGCGAGTTTCTCTGCTGACCGTGGCAACAGAGGAGAAACTTGTAGAGGTTTGTCCTAGTGAACTGGCCTGTCTGAAGTTGATTCTTTCAGAGCAGTTCTGCGAGACTTATTTTCACCATCCGAGGTGTTAACTTTGGATTTCGCTCAGCCTGTTGCCAACTTTTCTGCGTTTTCCTTTTGGGGGGGAAACTAATTTACAACTATTTCATTTGTGCTTCTTAAAAAAATGGTTATTTGAGTGGGAGAGAATGTGCCATGGTATGCATGGGGGGGTCCAAACTTAGGGAAATCAGTTGTCTCCTTCCTTGTATCGGGTGGGCTTCAGGGGTGGCGCTCAGACCTTCAGATTTGTACATGGTGTCTTGACCTGGTACTTTGTCTTTGAACTATGGTTTTAGAATAAAATAATAAAATATATGAAGATGGAGTTTTTCTTTTTCTTTTGTTTTTAAAGGAAAAATCTACAAATTATCTGTAATGGTACTCTCAGGTTAAACCTAAGCGGGGTTTTGTTTATTTGTTTGTTTGTTTTTTTCTCCAGCAACTGCATAGACGCTACTGCCTCGCTCTGCACCCTAAGAGCTTTTGTCTGGCAACTGTGCCCTATGCCAATCTTTTCTGGCCCAAGGGGACAGTCTGGTCTCCTCACTGGGGTGGGGCCCAAGGGAGTCCTGCTTTTCCCACAGGTTGGGGGATTACCTCACACTGGCTGGGGGTGGGGGTGGCTGGCAGAATCTCCCCGTTCCTCCCCGGTTTATTTTCCTAAGCAGAAACACGTTGCTTGATAAAGGGCCTTTTTCACGGGGCCCTCCCTCCCCTCCTCCCCCGTCCCCGGTTCCCAGCCCGCCCCGGGAGTGGAAGGCCCTGGCATGCGGCCCTTGCTGGTTTGCAGGCTGAAACTAGTCGGTCCACTGGGTGAGGCCGCAGTGCTGGGAACAGAGGTGCAGTTCCGGGGAGAAGTCTGCCAGCGAACCAGGGTGACTTTTAGGGTATCTGTGGAACTTTTCGGGAGCTAGTACAGGTTGTTATTCACCTGCTCAAAGGCACAGGGATTGTTCCCAGGAATAAGGGTCACCTGTGCTCCAGAGAGAATGTTCTGGAGAACATGTAAGCACCAGTCTTGGGTTCTGTCTGGTTTCATATCCGTGTCGCCGATGACGTGACTGGCAATCTAGTACCAGGAGGATTTTCATTTCAGCTTATGGCTTTAGGTTACAGTTCATGCTGGTAGGAGAGTTACCAGCTGCCCCGCCACATCCACAGGAAGAGCTTGCCAATCTTTCAAAGCTTCCAACCCCTCTCTCTCCACCTCACCCACCCGCTCATCCAGGTCTCTCCGAGCTGGGGCTTCCCACATCAGTTAGATCATCTCTCTCACACTTGCTCAGTGCCTTAACTCTATAGGTCTTCACAGGTGTGCCTCATGGCTCAATCCATCAAGTTGACGTAATAAAGCTACCACAGGTGTCCATGACTTTGGCTTTAAATCCCCTCCAGGGCTTCCGTAGCCAAACTTAACTTTGTATCGTTCAGCCATTTTTGGTCACCAAGTACATCATGTTGGGTGTGGTTTTCCTTCAAGTCTCTTCTTCGACCTCTTGCGTGATGTGATGTCACTTCCTCTCTCCGAGGCCCCCTCCCCATCCATATGGAGTCTCCCTGGTGATTCGCCATCTCTGTCTAGGTCTGAGCTGGGCTCCTTCTACTGTCTTAGTAGATGCATCCTCACGGCCAAGCCAGAGAGTGTTTCCATGGTGAGTCTCAGCCATCAAGCTATAGTAAAGATTAACCATCACAGGTAGGAAGCCAGCGTGCAGAGTTCGGTGTCTCCTGCAGCACGAGCCCAGCAATGTGCCTATTACGGGTTGTGCATTAGTTACCTGTCCATTACCAGTGTCTGTAGCCTACCTTAGCCCTTTGAGGGCCTTTTCTGTTTTCAGGGGTCTCACGAGCACACCAACGCATTCACATTAGGCAAACGTCCTGTTACCAGCTAATGTTTTTAGCTATGTGGTGAGCAGGCAAAAGCCAGCTTCTTGTGACTGCTGTGTAGTCAGAGACTTTGCACAGCCTGGGAATTTGCCAACCTGAAGAAACCAAGGTCAGATTTTTTTTTTGAACTGGAAGAATAGCTGTCGTTAAACTTACATGAAATAGACAATATTTATATGGGGGCCGGCAGGCACCTTAGGCTGGGACAAAGTGGCAGCCACCGTGACTCTGTGGGTTCGGGACATTTTTTTCTCCTGAAGAATGGTCAGTAATATAGATGTGACTTACACAGAAAGGCATCTCTGTGTTGTCAGGACTGGTCCGTCCTGGGTGGAACGATGATGTTGAGTTAGGGTGGGGAGCTGGACTCCGTGAGGGAGGACAGGTAAACGCAGCGTGGACCATGCTTACATATTCCATCCTTAATCCTTTCACGTGGCGAAGTACTCCGCACACACCCTGCTCAATGGGGGTAGGGACTGGCATGGACCATGGCGTATGGGCATTGAGGGGTGGAAGAGAGTTGTGTGGACGCAGGGTCCTTGTGACCCAGTGGGAGCAGAAGCTGGAGCAGTAGTGACCATAGGGCGTGGTAACATTACAGAGGGAACAGGGCGTGGCTGCTGACACCCGGAATCCCAGCACTTAGGAGTTGAAGATGGACTGTGAGCTTCGAAGCCAGTCCTCGTTTTAGAAAAAAAAGAAAAAAATTAAAGAAGGAGAGAAAGAGAAAGGTCGGTGTAAAGAGAGGTAAGGGACAGTTTGGCTTCATCTCCTTGGGCGAGAGGTGGATGCAGCAGGTGTGGTTGAGACTGACGCTAAAAGATTGTCGCTCTGTTGGAGTTAGCCCTGGCCATTGATCTTGAACTCTCCTGACAAGCTGCGAGGAGAGAGAGAGAGAGAGAGAGGAGAGAGAGAAGAGAGAGGAGAGAGAGAGAGAGAGACTTAGTCGGCAGCTTTAGGGAGGATTGACTTGAAAGAGCCGAGTGATTGGAAACCGTGAGTCAGAAAGCAAGATTTTCCGGGCTTGTCAAGGTCCTTCTTATCTGACCTCTCAAGCCGTTCTGGCTGTGGGAGGAGAACTAACATGAGCTGGAGACTCGAAGAAGCACAGAAGATGGGCTTTGAAGTACACGGTACTGGGGTGTGGAGGGCATCCATGTGGAAAGCCTGAAAGAACAACTCCGGAGAAACTCGCTGTGTCTGGGAGCAGCCCCACTTGACATGGAGACAGCTGGGAGCTGCCAGGCCAGCGGTGCGTTCCCTTGCTCCCTTTCCCTTGCATTTTGTCCCTTGGGAATTCTGGGGCTTGGTAAGGATGAGAATCTCTGCTGGGTTTCCGCCCAGACTAGGGGGGGTCCTACTCCAAGCCTCTGCTCTTGACATCACATGGGAGCTTCAGTTGACTTGGAAAAGGGCTGTGGATGCAGCTGGGATCTTAGCTGTCTGGGAGAGACCAGACCACTACATGGAGTAAAGGAACACAGCATGGGCTACACACACCATCCTGAACTTTCCAGGAGCCACAAGAAAAACAAACAAAAAAAGGGCTGGTGAAATGTCTCAGGGATTAAGACTCTGCCTCGCAAGCAGAAGGTCCTGAGTTCGGATCCCAGGTCCCACGTAAAAACCCCATGCAGAAACAGTGGCAGGCCCACCAAGTGGGCGGAGCCTGGGAAATCGCACATCAATCAAAGCAAAAAGGAGGTAGAAGCAATCCAGGATGATTCCCAAAGTTACCCTTGGTCCTCCACAGGGACACACAGTGCCGTCTGATAGATACACACACACACACACACACACACACACACACACGCTAAATAAATAAATAAATAAATAAATAAATAAATAAAAATCTCTCATTAAAGAAATACAGAACAAAGTGAGGTTAATGGTAAATAGTGATGAATTGCATTAAGTAATAGCGTTTATTCAGTGCAGTCTTCTCAACTTCATTACAAAAAGTACTAACTGGAGATTTTACATTCTTTTAAACATAAAAATATATACTAGTCTTCAAAGTCCAGTGTGTCCATTCGGAGTGGCCACGTGTAGATGCCTGACGGCCACACGAGCCTAGTGGCTACTAGCTTGGATATAGTTATTGGATATAATGTCGGATGTTAGTAAACTGGATAATATAGAACACAGCTTTAAAATCTAGAGGGCTGTTTGTCTGTTTGAGACAAGGTCTCTTGTGGTCCAGCCTGGCCTTGAACTCCTGATCCTCCTGCCTCTGCGCCCCAAGTGCCACCATGCCTGGCTTCAGATTTCACTTTTAAGGGCAGTTTTAGAGTCATGGTGAAATGCAGGGGACAGTCTGGGAGCTCCTGTGTTCTCGCTGCCCCCACAGCCCAGCTGTCCCTCAGATGGCATCCTATGCCACAGTGGCTCCTTTGATGCCCTCAGTGAGCATAAGATGCTGGGCAGGTGTGGCGTCCCATGTGCCATTCTAGCCTTGGAGGGTGACGTCTGGGATCCCTAGAGTAAGTTGGCTAGTAGACTTGCCCTAATGGCTGCTCTGGGTTTAATTAAAGACCCAGGCTCAGGCGCCTGCCCCTCATGGCACTCCACGTCTGGAGTCTGTATGTTCTGCTCTGTCCCTCCTCTGGTAAGCTCTACTTTAATCCTCAAATAAGAAAAAAAAAAAAAGCCCAGGCTCGCAACACACAAGAGGGTGGAAAAGTGATAAGGATGATTTCTGGTATTCCCCTTAGGTTTCCACAGGTTCACTCAAGCTCTCGTGCACATTGGCCCACCACGTGCACCACACAATACAAACACCCCATATACACATTCATGAAAGAACTATTCCCCACGCAGGAGGAGATATAGAGATGACAGTCTGTAAAGTGCTTGCCTTACAAGGACCTGAGATTTATCCCAGCACCTATTAAAGGGGGGGAGTTGCATGGTGGGACACATTTGTGATCCCAGTACTGAGCAGAGGCAGGGATCCCCAAGACTCAGCAGTCAGACTACCTCACTTACTAGGTGAGCCCCCAGTGGTCAAGGAAGGCCTTCAGAATCAGAGGGGCAGTTCCTGCTTTTCTTGTTTTGTGAAGTCACTTCTGAGAGACACAGACTGACTGACTGATCGCTCTTGGGAAGTGGTAGACTCCGCTCTGTGGTGTGAACAAGCGGCTGTCACCACAGAGAGCCCTTTGCTTTTCCTTCCAGACGGGTCTCTTAGGTTCTGCTTGCCGGAGCTGGAGACAGGTCCTCCGGCGTAGTAGCCCACACCGACCACCTCTAAACTTTAATCTTCCCCGTCGCGTGACTGAGAATTGCATCTCTTTGAAAAGAATCGCCCTAATATCCTCGATGAAATGGTCCGAGACAGAAGACATTAGGGTAACAAATTGCTGTGCTTCAGGGGAAACGAAACCTCTTCATAGACTTTTCTCCTCTTTTTTGTCTTCCAGCTTTTTTCCCAAAATGTCAACGGTCCACGAAATTCTGTGCAAACTCAGCCTGGAGGGGGACGTAAGTATTGAGTTCCTCGCTATGTGACTTTGCAAAGGGGGCGTCTAACTGGGCCTCGAGGTCCCGGGACACACAGGGAAGATGGGGCCGTGCAATCCTTATC
The DNA here is from genome assembly GCA_023101885.1 of Typhlomys cinereus. NCBI lineage: Eukaryota > Metazoa > Chordata > Mammalia > Rodentia > Platacanthomyidae > Typhlomys > Typhlomys cinereus. The sequence continues at coordinate 9,515,131 of JALPQD010000043.1, forward strand.
AGTGCTCCCCTCCCCAAAAGTTCCATTTGAAGGACATGTCGTGGGGCTATGCTGCGTGGTCTCACATGAAATTCACATAGAATTCGTGAGCCCGGAGCAGCTGGAATTTCATTTCATTTGCACATCTGTGTCATTGTTGGGGTCACACATCATTCTTAAAATCCTTGGGACATCACTCACCTTTGGTGTAAGTTCCAGTCACAGCCAACAATGATGCTTGTGTCTTTTAGATGTCTTAGAACATCCAGGAAATTATTCTAAACAACTGTTTCTAGACATGCTCGCTCTCTGTCAGGGAGCTCAACATCAGCTTAGTCTTTTAAAGCACCACTCAAAAAAAAAAAAAGGGTGACTGCATGGGCTCATGGGCTTCCATCTTGTCTGTGGCATTTGCCACCTAACCGTGCTTGTTGCTATTTTATTATTTAAATCTCTCCTTGGAACACGCGCTCTTTGCTGCGGGTGAAGCCCAGACATGTCTGTGTAATTTGTTTTTCTAATGGGCTTGATTATTAGATTGTTCTTGATAGAGTTTCACAGAAGGGCCTGGGGGCGTGGCCCAGCTGGCAGAGTGCTTGCCCAGCATACTCGGTTCTGGATTGCATCCCAGCGCCCCGTAAACCAGGCAGGGTAGAACACAGGCCCCAGCATGGTGGGAAGGCCACGAGGAGTTTTAAGACATTCTGAGGTTCCTTTTATGCCATGCAGTCGTCTCGCTGTCGAGCCGGCACGCTGCAGACGGGCACGCTTGCAAGCCGTGAGATCGTCCCAGCATGCGGCTCCAGGACCGGAGCTGTGAACTGAGGTCCATGCCGGCCCAGTTAAGCGTGTGTCAGATCCTGAGCCCACAGCTCTGGCTTGGGGGGGGGGGGGACATTTGAGAGGATGCATCTCAGTCACTCACCTTTGAAACCCTAGGCCGTGTGGGCACAGGCTGGCTGGCATCAGAGTGCCCGTGGGCGGAAGGGTAGGTGCGGGGACCTCCATCTGCGCAGAATCTGCACTGAAGTCCCTCATCGCCCTACGTTGTCCAGTGTCTTGACGGGTTCCAGGGAGGCAGAGCTGGGGCGGGGCTGGGTGGAAGCCTTGGTGTAGGGGTGGGGCAGTGGTGGGCTATGTGGACCTGAGCTTCGAGGGTGGTGTCTGTCCATATCTGTCTTTGGCTGTGAGAATCACCACTGTGTGTGTGTATGTCTATGTCTCTATGTGTAAGTGTGTATGTGTGCTCTGTGTGTATATGTGTAAATGTGTGTGCTTTGCGTGTGGTATATGTGTGTGTGTATCTGTGTGTGTGTTCTATATGTGTGTATGTGTATGTGTGCTCTATGTATGTGTGAGCATAAGTGTGTGCTCTGTGTGTGTGTTCTGTGTGTTTTATATGTGCACTGCATGGTTATGCATGTGTTTGTGTATGTGCTCTATGTGTGTGCGTGAGTGTGCATACATGTGCGCATGTGTGTCTGAGTGTGTATATCTGTGTGTGTGAATGTGTCTCTGTATCTCTACTTGTGTCTGTGTGTGTGTGTGTCTGAGTGTGTATATGTGTGTGTGAATGTGTCTCTGTATCTCTACTTGTGTCTGTGTGTGTGTGTGTGAGTGTGTATATCTGTGTGTGTGAATGTGTCTCTGTATCTCTACTTGTGTCTGTGTGTGTGTGTGTCTGAGTGTGTATATCTGTGTGTGTGAATGTGTCTCTGTATCTCTACTTGTGTCTGTGTGTGTGTGTGTCTGAGTGTGTATATCTGTGTGTGTGAATGTGTCTCTGTATCTCTACTTGTGTCTGTGTGTGTGTGTGTCTGAGTGTGTGTATTTGTCTATGTGTGTGCATGTCTGAGTATATGTGTATATATATCTGTGTGTATGTGTGTGTGTATGTATGAGTGTGTCTTCATACATAGGTATCTGAGTGCATGCGTGTGTGTGTTCTGAGTGTATTTGTGTGTATGTGTCTGTGTCTGTGTGTTCTGAGTGTATCCGTGTATATGTCTGTGTGTGTGTGTGTGTGTGTCACCATCAGTCAGCAAGGCAATGATGGGAAGAGCACAAGCAAAACAGAGCAGGGCACAGCATGGAAGAAAAGGGCCGCCGTGAGCTCTGAGCAGTAGGGAAGAGAGAGAGGAGCGGGAACTCCCTAAAGCAAAGAGGATGTGGGCTGTGGACAGGCCCCAGACCACCTCATGCCTCAGAGGTGGGCAGATGTGGGCTGCAGGAGGCTCTTTCCCTTGCCTGTCTGGTGGAGCAAGGTGGGGGGCGGCGCAACGTGACTCAGGAACTGTTTATTCTTTGGGCTTTGTTCTTTTGTTGGTTTGAGGCAGCCCAGGCTGGAGCACTGTGTGTCCGGGCATCTGATCGTCCTGCCCCCCTCTCAGTGCTGAGGTTATAGTCGTGCTTTCCCCCCCCTTCCCCCCTTCCCACCGTGTCTGGTTTCTGTGGTGCTGGGGCGCAAGGCTGTTGCATGCTAGACAGGCCGACTCCCTCCCCAGCCTCTAAATGAGGTTTCTTTCCTTTGTTTCTTCAAGGTGTACAAACACACACACACACACACACACACACACACACACACACACACACACACACTTATGAGACAGAAAAAGAGAAGGCAGCAAGTCATAGGACAACTTTCAAAGTTGGTTGTCTTTGTGGACTAGAACTCAGGTCTCCAGGTTTGCATGCAGATATCCTTCCCACTGAGCCATCTCACCGGCCCTCAAAATGAGCTTTCTTATAAAAAGCAACCCCCCTTCCCCAAAGCAAAGCAAAAAACCCAAACCAGCCTGTCTGTGCCAGCAGGTCACTACGAACTTCTCACCTGGCCTGGTGAGCTGGGCTCAGGCGGTGAACAGGCAGAGGCGCAGCATCCGCTTCTGGATTGTTCCTCCGCGGGAGGATCGGCCTCGTGGCCTGGTGCTCAGTGTTGTGTTTTCTCTTCAGCACTCCACACCCCCGAGTGCCTACGGGTCGGTCAAAGCCTACACCAACTTCGATGCGGAGAGGGATGCTCTGAACATCGAAACAGCTGTGAAGACCAAAGGTAGGCGGCGTGTCTGTCTGTCTCTGCTCCCTTCTGGGGTCTTTAAAGACCCTACGGCATATCTCCTTCTTTCATGTGTTGGTCATCCGAGTTGTGACTGAGCTTCAAGGGACCCATCCAGATCTGACACCCGAGTCCTCCGGGGAGTTCCAGAATGAGAAAGGAGGACCCCACTCATAAAAACTTCCCTTTCCAAACCAAGCATGGTTAGAGCTTTCCTCCTTCACACCCCACGCCGAAAACCCTCGGGGAATCTAGTGACTTGTGTTTCCAGGGGCGAGAAAGAGCAGGAAGATCTGTGTGTCCGATGGTCCTAACACGCTGTGTGGACCAGGGTCACCTGCACTTGAGCAGCTGTATGTCTCACGAGACACTGCAGGTCACCCTTGGCATGGCCAAGGAAAGAGCGGTGAAGCATGTTAGCGTCACAAGTCTTCTTTGGGGGCATTACTTTACGTACATGCCCTGAAGTCTATGGGCTTAGCCCTTCACAGAGGGTTCTGGTCGCTGGAGCATGGAAGAGCACAGGTTCGAATCCCAACTGCCAGTCACTGACAGACAGACAGACACACACACACACACACACACACACAAAATCTGCTTTCCCAAAACTCTTCCTCTTTCACCATAAGGCACGTGTAATTCTTGTGTGTTCCACGCAGGCGCTTGCAGAAACACCCTGGAAACTTAACAGTTAATGCATTGGACAAAGAGGCGTCTTTTACAAGCTCAGGACAAAGGGTGCTTTTATCCCTGCATGAGAAAGCTCTTAGCCCGCTGTAAAGCTTGCACGGATGAACTCTGCCCACAGCCAAAGCACTCACATTAATAAAAATACCTTCAGGGCCTCTGTGAGTCAGTAGGAAAACACAGTCGTTCCCAGGCAGAAATGTGGGGAGGGCTGTCTTGGGTTCCTGAATTCCAGTGTGGTCAAAAGTAGCTGACATCACCATCGCCTTCATCTTCATCCCTGTTGATTGCATCTTATCATGGCTGGATAGGATACTAAGCCCTTGCGGAGGTTTCAGCTGAGGTGACTTTTTAGGTGCATGGCAAAGGTCACAGCGTGCCCTTCCCACTTCGTGGTGGCACAGTTGAGGATTGGCATGTGCTAGTCTACTGGCCAGGGCTCATGCCTGGGTTTGAGCCTCGTTCTGCCCAACACCACCCAGACGCTCTTCGACAGGAGACAGCACCGGCTGTCACACAGGAGCTTTGACTTAGACCGTGGTCAGGCTTGAAAATCTTTGTGTGACTCCAATCCTGCCGTCAGCCGAAATGCTTCCCATCCGTAGCCCTGCGTGAGCCAAGGTCCCCGCTTCTGCCCCTCCAGCTCCCCCCAACTTGATGTTCAATGCTTCACCTTTTACTGTTTATTTCTGGTGCCTGAGGTTGTCGTGGGAGTTGGGTCTGCTGGGTCTTAACAATAACGTCTCTGTGGTCAGAATTGAAGTCCTGGGAGAGTGTGCAAGACGATAGCAGTCATAGACTGTAGTGTGTGGTGACATGCTGATATCACCTTTGGGTGCAGCAGCCCAAGACCCCTATATGGCTTAGCCGAGGCTTGAGTAAGCACATGGCTAAAGAAAGCAGAACGTCTGCAGGACATCAGGAATATCGCTTTTGATATTTTCACTGCGGTTGAAGTGATATGCCATAGGTCCATCCAAAGCGCGCAGTCCATGATCTAGTGTGTTACCAGTGTTGGGCCGCCATCAATGGGCACAGCTGAGCAATCACTTTAATACGCATTCATGTTAAACCCGTCAGCTCTGCAGAAACATGGACACAACCAAGACTGCACTGTATGGTATGATGCCGGCCACAAGTCTATTTTAGTTAAAAAAAAACAAACATAAACGGCATTAGCAACTGATCCACAGAATCATGAGCAATCGATTAGCGTCTAGAGCTTTCGGAACAGCCTGTTGTCTAAACGCTCTGTGATGGACGTGTGTTCCCTTCCTAGTAAAAGACGGGAAGCTTACTTGAAACAAAAACAGAATGGGGTCGTTAGCCGGGAAAGATAACAACCCCTGTGCGCCTTTCTCCAACCCTGATTTTCTGGGTCTCGCACCTCTCTTGGACCACCAATCATGCTGCTCTTGAGACCTCCTCACACCTCGGGCCTCGCTGTGGACAGACGCTCCATCAGAGCGGCCTTTGCTTCGCCATCCAAGGAAGCAGAAGCTGCGCCTCACATGTAGAAACACAAGCCAGGGAGGGTTGAGAGGATGGCAGTGGTGCCTCCTCGCCCAGAGGAGGGTGGCAGGTGGGCGTGTGCGCCTGGAGAAGGCCCTGGACATTCCTTCCAGTGACCCATCCTCGTCTCGCTCCTGGCGGTGACGGGGAGCGAGGGAGCAGGGCCAGTAACTGCTGTTAAACACAAGGCCTGAGAGCCGAGGGCTTGGGTCCCTTGCGAGGAAGGGGATCTGGGCTGGCTCCTCTCTGTCCCCTGTCCCGGCCCCTGCCAAGGCTCACTGTGGGGTCACCAGCAGCTGGTGTCTCTGCCTGTGCTTACACATGACCAATGCGCCCTCCCCAGCCCGTGCAGCCATCTCACAGTTCTGGTTTTCAGAGTCACGGTCTTGCAGTGTAGACCAGGTTGGCCCGGAATCTTCGCCCTCCCTCCCAGAGCTGGGGTTCCAGTGTGTGGCATGACCCCAGGCTCTTTCCCAAGCACTCACTGGTGGGTGGCGAGCCCACCTCTCTGCTGCCGCTGCGTTCCTTCACATCTTTGGGTGGTTCTTGTTGCCCTTTTACATCATCCGCCTGTGGCTTTGCCTCGCCTTAAGGACTTTATTTCTTCATGCTTTTAATGCCCAGGCCACGAGGCTGGGCGAGAAGGTAAATGGCTGAACTAGAAGCTCAGAGGCCCACAAGCGGCAAAGAGCAGAGGCGAGTCAGATAGGAGTAAAGAGTCGGTGGAATCTAGATTTAGCTGGAAAGTCAAATAGACCCCATGAACTGTGAGTGAATCTAGCCGGGTCGTACAAGTCAGCTTTACTTCTTGCTGAACGGGTGGGCATCTTCCATGTATTACCTAAAACTAGCATAAAGTTGCCGTGTATGCGTTCTGGCTTGAGGTAGACCATAGAGTGACTTATGTTCATTTATGTCTAGTTAGAAGCCGAGTTAAGTCATTCAAAAGTAGTAATATTGCTTAATTAACAAGAGGTTTCTAAGTCTTAATCCGTAGGAGTCTCTCGGTCTAGATGGGCCCTGGGTTAAATATACACCATGACTATACAACACAGCTGTGAATGGTTTGCCATATGGGTCCAAATAGCTAGAGAGGAAAGTCAGCTAAATTAGAAAAGGATGAATCTAGACTCCGTAAAATAGATCGTAATTAGCAGCAGCGCCAACCCTAGAGTTAGCGTGAGTGCCAAGAAACGCCAGCCGCTTTGGGCCTTTCTGGAAGGAGTGGGGGGCAGTGCGCGGCCTTTCATTGCTGGTTTTGATTTTAGCAGTGTTTGTATCCATCCAGAAGAATCGAAGGCAAGGCCCCTCCTTGTGAGCAGAGCGGGAGGAGCAAGCTTCTGCCCTTGTTTCCTCCTGCCCTTTTCACTGGAGAGAGGGAAGAGGGAGAAGGAGAGGAAATGAAGGGTGTGCACCCCATGCCAAGCGGTTCTCACCTTCCACCTTGGGGGCTCAGGTCTCCGGGTTGGCAACGGACTCTGAGCTGCCTAATTATCTCGCTTCTTTCTCTTAGATTTTAAAAGAAGACGCCCCACCGGGCCACCTCTTTCCATGTTGCGAGAAAGAGAGCCGGAGCAGGCAGTGGGGCCTCTCCCCACACCCAGAGGGGTGTTTACTAGCTGGGTGCAGCGATCAAGGAAATGTGTTCTCTCCAGAGTGCCGGGAGGCAGACTGGGAAGCAAGGCCTTTCACCTGTAAGGGGGTGGGGCTGGGGAGGGGGGCGCTGGGAAGTCAAGAGCACCCAGAGCCGGGGGCAGGTCGTCCTGACTCACGCTGCCCAGGGCCTCTCGAGCGCTGGAAGGGAACCAACCCGCTTCCTTGTTGAGTTCAAGTTCACGGAGAACCAGCTGCGTCTTACCACGGTGCTGAGTGGCGGGGGCGTTCGCTGGGAGGGTGTATGTTGTCTGCCTAACCGTGTGGGCACCAGGTGCTTGTGAAGCGTGGGCAGGTCACTTCTCCTGCTGGCCCCCTCATCTCAGCTCTTTCTTCTTCGAAGAGCTATTCCCCCTGGCAAGGCAGATATCTCATTCACCAAGGGCCCCGGGAGAAACCAGATTCTAATCTGGCTTGAGACTCCTGCCAAGAGGCCAGGTGTGTGCGGGGGGGGGGGGGGGGTGTTGGGAGGGTGGGGGCCTGTAGGTTTCCCTCGCAGCTTCTTTTCTTCCCATGAGGCAGCTGGAGACGCAGGACACAGCTGGGCTTAGTTCATACCTGTCCATCTACAAGTGGATTCTCTGCAAATCTCCTTCTCTGGGCTTTCCTACTGGTGTTGTGGAGCGCTTCAGAAATGCTCTAGGTTAGTCTAGGTTTGTCCTAATGTCCTTTCGAAGGCGCTCTGCAGAGGGACATCAGAACAGAATGGGGACAGAAGTTTCATCTCTAGGTCAAAATGTCTCCTCGGGCACCTAGCAAAGTGGACGGGCTCTGAGCCGGATCCATGTCCCCAGGATGGGGACAGAGCCACGCCTGATGGCATGTCGCGGGCCCCATCTTTTCGGTCACTACTGGAGCTTATCCCGTGACTCCCTGCTAGCCTGATGGGAGTCAAAGGCTCTGTTCCATTTTCATGAGCTGAGACTTGAGGGCAGGCGTGGGGGGGGGGAGATAGAGAAGCTGAGAGAAGGCAGCAGGCCTGTTCCCACCACACACTCAGCTAGTCTTTTCTTATCCCAGCAAAGTAAACAGTATTGTGGTCTCTGTCGTACGGGGGGGATGAACCGCTGGGACCCCAAGTCTGTGGGTTTGTGGGTGAGTCCCAGATGTTTTCCAGAGCAACACTTCTGTCACCTGCTTACGAGGCCCTCTGCATTGATTATGTTTGTTCTTGCTGTGACAAAATGCCTGACTTAAGCAATTTGAGGAAGGAAGGGAAGGAGGGAGGGAAGGAGGGAGGCAAGGAAGGAGGGAAGGAGGGAGGGAAGGAGGGAGGCAAGGAGGAAGGGAAGGAGGGAGGAAAGGAGGAAGGCAAGGAAGGAGGGAAGGAGGAGGAAGGACGGGAGGGAAGGAGGGAGGGAAGGAGGGAGGGAAGGAGGGAGGGAAGGAGGGAGGGAAGGAGGGAGGGAGAGAGGGAGGCAAGGAGGGAGGCAAGGAGGGAGCCAAGGAGGGAGATTTATTCCGGCTCACAGCCTGAGGGTACAGACTCATGGAGGGGAAGGCTGCGGCAGGAGCTGAAGCAGCCGTCACATGGCGTCCGCAGTCAGGAAGCAGAGAGATGATTTACTCACATCCTCCATTTTTTTAAAAAAATTTTTTCTTTATTATTTATTTATTCATTTAATTGTGTGTGTGTGTGTGTGTGTGTGTGTAGAACCACGGGCGAATTCAGGAACCACCATGGACCGCCTCCACATCCTCCTTGTTTACTCTGCCCCGGGATTCACAGGCTCCGCCCTACCAGGACCAGAAGCGCAGGCCGCCCCCGCTTCCGCCCGGCGTCTATACGTGGGGTCTAGGATCCGAACTCAGGACCTTCCGCCTGCAAGGCAGAGGCTTAACCCCTGAGCCACTACTCTAGCCCCACATTCTCCATTTTTTTAAACCCAGGACTGAAGCCCTTGGTGTGGTGCCACCCAAATTCCCACCTCAATTAATCCAGTCCAGGAACCCCCCTTCTTATGCCCAGAGGCTTGTCCCTTAGGAGAGTCTAGATCCTGCCGAGGTGACGAGATTCACCACAGCCCCCGGGGTTCCTGTCTGTCTTTGTGCCATGCTTCAGACCCTATTGTCAAGATGGTTTCTTCTACGCTTTGGCACAGGCATGCCTGGCCTTCTGAGCTGTAGCTCCTCCCCCCATCCAGATAAGACGAGACCCGGGCAATCCTCCTTTCTTTTCATCTGGACAGTCCCCACCCCAGGAGGCCTCCTGGGCCCCATCAAACGCGCACATTCCATTTTCTTTGTGCAGCCAGTGTGTCTCTGTGGCTGTGAGTCGGCTTCCTGTTCCCGGTGGCTCTTGGTTCTGTGCCGCGGACAGCAGAGAGGAGAATTTTCCGTAGGATGCCAGAGCGTGGAGCCAACTGTGGTTTCCATCCACAGAGGGGTCGAGAACTGCAGTGGGCAGGTTTGGGGGGATTCAGACTCCAGCATCACTTGAGACACAGATCTCTCAGCCTCAAAAATGCAATAGATGATTGAGGAGACCAAGACCCCCAAGTTGCAGCTTGAATCCAGCGGCCAGTGGTACCTAAGTTGATTGGCACTTAAACAATGCCTGACCTTTTAGATGCCTAGGACAGGAAAGTTGGGGGGAAAACCACCTAAGGCAGCTGCTTAGATTAGCTGAGCATTTTTATTCAAGGAGTAAATAATGAAACACCCCTCCCATGTTTGTCCTATTTCTCATGAGAATAGGTACTTTGTGGTCTTGGCTCCTTGGTGCCAATCTTGGGTGAACTTAATTTCTATTAGGTTTGGAAGGTTTTGATGATTCTTTAAACGTCTGCCGAGGTGACTTAACCTTCTCCCTCTCCACTTTCTGTGGATTCCACTCCTGGGGCTGTTCCTGGTGTAAGCCTTTGCTGAGCGCAGCTTGTGCTCCCACCCCCCCCCACCCCCACCCCCCCAGCCAGCCACAGGACGATTGAGGCAGAAAAGGAAACACCGTTCAGATTTGTTCCTTCTGGAAGCTTCCACTCCACCCACAGTCTCTTTTAGACCCCAGAGCCTGAGAAGACAGAAAGCCTGAGTACAGACAGAGCCCCTCTGTCTGCCACTCAAACAGTGCCCGCGTGGCCTGGTACGGATGACGGGGCTGCTTAGGTGGCTGAACGTTCCAGCCGCCCTCTGCTGCATCCAGCGGCGCTGGCCGGCAGCCATGTGACCCTTGGAGCGTCAGCCTTGCTGGACTGTGGGATAAACTGCGTCATCCACTGGGGACAGCAGGCGAGGGGAAGCGATGGTGTTCTGAAGATAAGGTGGTTCCGTGCCCCGGGAGGGTAGCCTGGCGTTTCAGTGTGGGGCCTGACTCCCGCCCCTGGGCGCCGCGCTCCTTGAATATTTCCTCTTCTGCTCTGATTTGCAACAGGCAGGAAATGGTCCGAGGGTCAGCTGTGGTGCAGGTGGGGGCAGTGAGCCTTCCCCTCAGTTTCTCTGCAGTGCCTGGCTCAGCATGCGTGTAGCATGCGTGCCATGGTCCATCGTGGGACCCCCGCACCTTAGATCCTGCATCCCAGCATGCCCTTTGATTGCATCCCTTCACTGGGTGCTGCTCCCAGGTGAGGTTCAGGTTAACCGCCCAGGCATTCCCCGGGGGTCTTCAAGGCCTGCACCGAGTTCCGTTCTGCAGGCGCCAGTGATCCTGCTGGAGGAAGAAGGGATGTTGGCCAACTGAGAGCTGCGGTGGGCGATGGCTGGCACAGCCCCTGCTTCTTCAGACGGTTTTTCTTAACCTGGGTTGTTTAGATGAAAGAAGCATTTCTCTCCCTAGGACTGTGGTGGGCTTTCTGCCACGCAGAGGCAAGTGACATAAGCAGGCACGTGACGGCGCTCTCTCTCCACGTGTCCTCCCTGTCCGGCTCTCTGTGAATCTCATGGAAGGACTTAGAGAGCAAAGTGCTTCCAGGGAGGTAGAGAGATTAATCAGAAGACTTAAGGGGGGCCCAGGGAACTGTGGCTTTTTAACAATAAAGAGAACATTGCCCTTTTTATTTAAGAGAGAGAGAGAGAGAAAACACAAGCACATAGAAAGATCATGCTATGCTACCCCTGTGGAGGTCAGAGGCAGCTTTCAGAAGTCAGTTCTTTCTTCCCACCACATGAGCTCTGGGGACTGAGTTCAGGTTTTCACCAGCTGTCTATATCCTCTGAGCACCTCGTTAGCCCGAGACTGTGCATTTAGTGCCCATAGAGATTCGGTGTGGGTCAGCCAAGAGGCACGACCCGGCCGGCCTCATAGCCTTTCTGATTAAATCTGTCCTTCCTGTTCCTGATAAGGTGCAGACATAGATTAAGCCTTCATCCTATCTATCAGCGTTTCAGTGTGGAGCTACTTGGGGGGGGCCTCGTTCCAGACCCCGAACTTGGGCGAGTGTAGACCCTGAGACCCAAGGCAACAGGTGTTTCTGCAGGTAGATATTGCTGTAGAAAATTACTTGGGCCAGTCTGACCTTCAGGCTCCTCATCTATAAAGTAAAGAAGAAACAGTCTCTCTCCTTCTCTCTCTCCCTCCCTCCTCCCCCTTTCCCCTTCTCCATTCTCCCCCTCCCGCCCCAGCTTCTCTCAGTTTTCCGAGACTCTTGACCTATATCTCAATCTCAGACTTGCCATCCTCCTCCTCAGCACCATGCTGGGCTCTCGCTCAGAGTCTCCTGAAGTCACAGGCTGAGTGTAGGTTCAGGGCACAGGGCACTTTCTGTGTATTTCACCCCCTTTATGGCCATTGCTCATGACCTTTGTGGGTTCAGATCATCATCGCACCCCTGAGACAACCTCTGGCGTGTGGTGTATCATCTTCTACCCACTTCTTCTACACGTGCATAAATTTAAAAGAAATCAGATTATACTAGGCATACTGGTTTGCGATCTGTGTTTTTTTTTTCCCCAGTAGTATGTGGTGAGGCTTTCCCCATCAGTTAACACTCCCATGCCGTATGCATTTGCTGCATTGCATGTTACAGTGGACCATTCGGACCCCAAGTGGACCCCGAGGCGAGCAACTGAAGGGAAAGGGCTTGATTCCAGCCCAGGGCTTCAGATCACAGTCCACCGCAGGAGCCGGTTGGGCACAGCGCAGGCGCGGTCAGGAGCAGAGCGCTGCGAATGAACGCCTGCGTGCACGCTTGCTTGCTGCTTAGCGCCCTTCCTTCTTGTTTCTATCTGAGATTTCACCCACCAGGGCCAGAAGTGTAGGTTGCCTCAGATTCTGCCCGACATTTTCACGTGAGACTTGGGATCCGAACTCAGGATCTTCTGCTTACAAGACAGAGTCTTAAGCCCTGAGCCATCTCTCCAGCTCGAGTCCCTGAATTTTTAAAAATGCTCATTTTCAAATTTGTGTATGTGTACGTATGTGCATACATATGTGTGCATGTGTGTGTGCATATGTGTGTGTGCATGTACATGTGCATGCATGTGTGAGTGCCACAGTGTGATGTGAATGCAACAGTTGTTTCCAAGTGGGCTGTGGGAATTGAACTTGGGATGAACTCAGAAGCCCCCCAAATTGCCCATTTTTATACTCAGACACGCGTTCTCCCGCTGAAGTGCGGCTGTGTGTGGCTGTTCCTTGTTCTCCTCCGAGCACCACAGTTCTGGCCTCTGTGTTCCTAAACATGCCGCAGCTTCTTCAGGCTAAACCCTCCTGGTTGCAAGTGACCTTGGGGACTTGGAAACCCTGCTCTGTCCCCGGGAATTTCTGCTGCAGTTATGCAAAGACTTTCACTTACTAAACAAGGTTCACAGTCAGGCAGGAGAGAGAGAACTTTTGCTGTCCGAATCCCCAAAATAGAGCTTTTTGGAGCTGAATGGCATGTCAGGAGGACTTCTGACACAAAATTGGAAACTTTCAGATCCACTAGGCCTTGCTTATCTTTGTAAATGCACATGTTCCAATTAAAATAGGTACTAAAATATTTTGGTGGCACTTCAAAACTCCCAATTTAGATTTAATTTAGATTAAAACACTTACTCTTTTTAATAAAGTTATAAAATTGATTATTAAAATTGCCTATTGAAGATTACAGGCAGTGGCTCGTTTATTTTCCTTACGAAACAATTTCATCTTCAGTAAGTACGACTGCATTAATCAATTATGCTATTAAAATACAAGTGCCACGTGAACGTCGACTCGTTTGTCATGACAGTTTGTATAATTATAGAAATTATACCTAGCTGCTTACACGGTCGTAATCTCGCAGTAAATATAAATAATTGTCCCCATTAATTCATTTTGCAGTTACTGTCTATTAAGTCCCCAGTTAAGTGACATCCAGGGACCTTCATTTAAAGTCCTTCTTGATCTGTGTTGTTCCGTTTGGCTGCCAAAGCTCCACACGCACCTCCTATTGCTGATCCGAGAAACCAATTTATGGACAAAATGGCTTTTTAAACACAAATGTTTAAAGGCCTGAGGGGATGGGGGTGTTTGTATTGGGTAACACATGCTGACGAGGGGGGAGAGAGAGAGAGAGAGAGAGAGGGAGAGACAGAGAGATAGAGAAAGAGAGAGATAGAGAAAGAGAGAGATAGAGAAGAGAGAGAGAGAGAGAGAGAGACCGAGCACTAGTCACGGTGTCCTGGTGATTCGTTGGAAAGCAGTACATGGCGTCCCTTTGCAAAGGTCTGTTTGAAGCACACAGCGTGTGGTTGGACTAACTGCTCACGATTGTGCCCACAGGTGTGGATGAAGTCACCATCGTCAACATCCTGACCAACCGCAGCAATGCTCAGAGACAGGATATTGCTTTCGCTTACCAGAGAAGGACCAAAAAGGTACCGGAAGCCCTGGGGTGAAGGGGGCCTGGCTGCGTGTGACGTCCCCAGCGCTGAGTCTCTGCTTGGTTTCACCTCTGTTCCTCTCATCAGCTTCCTCTTTACAGCCTTGTGAGGGACGCTGTGCACGCACGCACACATATGCACACGCATACATATATACACGTCCACTAAAGCATACACTGTGCACATACATACACATGCACACATACACACATGAACACACACATATACACATATGTATGCACATACACACACATATATATACACATACATAAACACAGAGACATAAAGTGGACAGATTCCTTTTTCCTAACGCCCTGTGTTTTCAACCTGGTGCATATGGAGGGAGAAGCCCCAGGAACAGAACACGAGGAAGAAATAGTAACTTGGTGCCATTTATTAGCGTACTACTTTGTACCAGGTGCTGTGCTCAGTACACGGCATAGGGCAGTTCATGTCATCTAATGACTTCTGTTGATTCTTGATAAGGTGTTGCTGATTAATATTAGGAATATAAATACCACTAAGTACTGAATATTAACCTTAACAGGTTCCACTCACTCCATATATATATATATATTTAAAGGACTAAGGAGATGGATCAGTCTGAGACCTGAGTTCCAATTCTAGAACCCATGTAAAAGTAGCCAAAGTTCACTCTGTCTTGACTCTGGCAATGAGAGAGATGTTGCGTCCGTGACTCCAACACTAGAAAGGTAGAAACGGGGTAAACAGGGGGGTCACTGGGGCTTGCTGGCCAGTTAGTCTGAGTCAAGGAGACATTGTTTAAAAAATAAGGTGGAGAGTGGCTGAGAGAGACACTGAGGTGGACCTCCAGCCTCTACACATTTGCATACAAATGTGTGCACGGGCATGTCCACAAACACACATGAAAACATACATACACGTGCACACACATAGAAAAAAAATTTGAAATCTTCAGTGCGTTGCCCAGACATGAACTCGTAGGAAGCGCTTTGGTCTGACCAGGAGTCTCCAGCGCACGTCCTCCGACTATTTAAAGGATCTGTGCTGCTCCCTTTGCCTGGCCACTGGTGGTGAAAGAGACCGCGCACTTGTTCATCTCACTTTGCCGCAGTGTTGGAACTTTTATGTTTAAGGACGCATTGTGTTATTTTTAACTTCTTGCTATTAAAAGCGTTTGATTTATTCTTGGACGACGCAGCAAGAGAGACTGTGCAGCTCTAGCTTGACCGAGACGTTCACTGACTGTCACGGTAGAGGTGTGCTGGAAGGATTGGGGGATTCAGGGTCCTGGGAGCTGCGAGTCCCAGGAACGAGTTGGAAGGACATGCATGGGAAGCCAGCTGGGTTCCCTCAGCCCACGTCCCTCATCTTCTCCCCTAGACTCACATTCATCTCGAGTGAAACAGAGAGGGGGGCAGTTTCTCTCCCCAGCTTTCCTGAAGACTCTGAGAGTTAGCACAGTTCCTGTTGGCACAGAAGGGCTACTGCTTTGGACAGTAAGCAGACAATTGCTCATTCAGCAGTCATGGACACTGTGTGGTCTTGGTGCTGCGGGGTCACGAAAAACAGATCTCGATTTCACGAGAGATCGCTGGACAGCACAGACCTCATTACAGGCCGGGGACAGTGCGCTGTCTCCCGATTCCTGACAGCCCAGGACAATTACCTTTCGCGGAAAGATACCTAACCTACTTGAGGTCATTTCTGAAGGAAATCCAAGTATCGTTTCAAGTGAATTGCTTGTCAGATATGTGGATTTAGGGACTGAGCCTGCCCAGGCTGCTGAAGTCTGCGGGCACAGAGAGTAGGAGGGAGGAGGGAGGAGGGAGGAGGGAGGAGGGAGGAGGGATGGATCGTTCCAGCACGCTCAAGCCATTGCCTGGTGCAGGCTTGTCTATAAAGAGAATGGTCGATCTCTTTGGTTTTCTTATAGGATTTTTGTTAGCACTGAGTCCAGTGCTGGACATTCTAAGGAAAAGGAAGCTGGTGACCTGTGAGGAATTCAGGATAGAAGTGGAAGTGGGTGCTGAGGTGCCCACTGAGGTTGGCAAAGAGATGGTGGCGGGGTATCAAGGGAGGCTAAGCTGGGAACCACCTCAGGGTTCCAGTTGACAAAACTGGTGTTATAATTAGGGTGTGTTGCTTGGAAAGCCCCCTCCTGCGTGTTCAGCACGGATCCCTCCAATCCCTCTCGGTCCAGCATTTTCAGCATCTGTGAGGGACCTGACGAGACTGTACCCGAGAGCTGCAGGCCCCTTGAGGGTACACGAAGCAGGTGCCTGTCAGCAAGCAGGAGGACGAGGAGTCAGGGAGACGGGGCGGGGGGGGAGCAAAGGGAGAAGAAACAGTTGCTGGTGATCACCCAATGGTCACCCAATGGCCACCGTCGGCAGGAAGTTTAACACCAAGGAAGTACCTCGACAGTCACGTTGAGTTAGGGGTTTCTGTCTTCACACAGGGGCAATAACATTCCCCAGGGAATCCAAAGGAGTGTGAGGGGCTGAAATTCCCACCATCCTGAGTGGAGGAATTATCAGACCATCTGCTTTGGCTGGGAGGGGGGTCTTGTAACCCCAACTCCAGCCTCCTGACCTCTGTAGACGTCCTCTGTAGGCTTCGAGGGTCCACCCCGAGGGGCGGTATGAACCTCTCACGGGACCCCAGCTTGGACTCTATTGCCTGAGACGCTCCTGCCCACCAGGGCTGAGCGGCCTGGACCCAGGACGCTTTGTCTCCAGCAGGCGTTGTTAGTACCCGGCGCCCACACCGTAGCCCCCCCAGGAGCTGCAGCCCCTGGTTTCCTGCCGGCCAGCTTGGATGTTGCTGGATTCCTTAGCTGGCCTTTGGGGTGCTGACATCCGGGGATCCAGCAGAGCGACTTTCCCAGGACCCCAGGGTGGTCGCAGCCACAAGCTGCCACATGACCTCCCTTCCCCCCTCAGCCCCCCCTTGCCTGTCTGCCCCTTACAGGAGCTCAGGGGAGTGTCCTCTCCGGCCATGCCTCCCTCACCTTGGCTGTGTTCTTCCGCAGGAACTCCCATCAGCGCTGAAATCTGCCCTGTCCGGCCACCTGGAGACGGTGATTTTGGGTCTGCTGAAGACCCCTGCTCAGTACGACGCTTCCGAGCTGAAAGCGTCCATGAAGGTAAGAGCGCATTGCGACATTGTCATCTGTCAGCTCCGCCATTAATACCTGTGAATTGCAGCTCTTTTAAGTGTAATTAGGTGATTTTCAGTTATGTTGGATTCTCATTTGGGAGCCTTTTTTTTTTTTTAAATGCTATATACATTTTCAGGATTTGTACCAAAAATATTTCAATTACTTTTCAAAAGAAATTTCCTGATTCTGAAGTCACTTACCAGCTGCTACAACTTGGCACCTGGGCGATTGGCATGCCATTTGAGAAAACGACTTCCTTGATTGCATTTCCTCTTTAAGAAAGATACGTTGGGACATGAAGGAGAAACACTCAGCCTTTGTCGAGCAAAGCTTGCAAATTCCTGGCGGGGCTGTTCCTTCCGCTGTATGCCTGTTGTGCCCTGATATTTCAATTTTGGGCTCCATATCAGAATAACATAGCTATAGCATAGGGACAGTTTCAGGTTGGGGGCACAATTATCTATAATCATAATCTCATCATCCTTATCATCTCCATCATTATCACTCTCATGGTTCCCTATTGTGAACAGGGAAAAGGAACATAGGATGTGATGTTAAGCTGAAGGCCTCTGAGTTTCGTGCCTACCTGACCTACCAAGATTACCTAAATGTCAGCTGTGCGCTGCAAGCCGGAGCTCCCGGTTCTCAGCTTCTGGTCGGACCTCTGCGTGGTCAGATGCTGCCCTCTGCTGGCCCAGCGGAGTAGGACAAGTGTCTGATCGGTGAGCTGAAGTCAGTTTAGTTCCGCGTCTTCCTTTCTCCGGGCGCCCCCAGGAGGGTGTTCCACATGCAGGACACGGCCCGGGTCTGGGCTTGACCTCTGTGTACTGCTGCTTGACTCGTTCATTCTGGTTCCTGCATCTGTTGGTCAGCGAGGCTGCAGTTGCGCTCGGCTGGGCTCCATCCCTCGCAACCTAGGCCGGCTGTCCGAAGGGCGGTCAGAGTTAGAGCAGGTATAGGGAGGGTACACCTGTCACCCCAGGCCTCAGGAGGTAGAAGCAGGAAGATGGGGAGTTCAGAGTCGCCCCTGAGTGTGCAGTGAGGTTGAGGCCAGCCTCGGGTGCACGAGAGCCTGTGCAGAAAGCTAAGAATGGTCCCCTGTCAACGGCAGCCCTTATCTGCTTGATGAAGGATGAAGGCAGCTCTCCTGGTGCCAAGTCTCTGCCAGCACAGCCTGCGTGAGCCCGGCTCTCCCAGGCTTCCTTCCCTCCTCCGCTCCAGATCAGTTGATCTCACTTTCGTTGAGAGTCCCCATGGTTCCGCGCGTCCATTATTAGATGTCGTCGCCCAGCAGCTGCCAATCACCCTCTTCACCTGTGTAACTGGACCCAGCGGAGCCGCAGTGGCTGCGCCACGTCTGACCTCTGGCAGCTGTTCCGTTGCCCTCGGGCACCGCCCTGCTGAGCCCAGACAGCAAGCGGACGAGCCGCTGCTGGGAGAATCCGGCTCCCCTGGCGCAGTATCGGTGGTGGCATCTACTGGTGGTGGCATCTACCGCGGGTTGCAGGAGAACGTTGTCCTGGTGACAGGACTTGCGGGCAGTGGGCGGAACGCTTGGGTCACATTCAAAAAGTGGCCAAGGTCACTTTTGAATACAGAGATCAAACTCTATGGGAATTCTCGGGAGCCGGGCTGGTGTTCCAGGGTCAGAAGGCAGCAAACTCAGATGCCATTTCTTCAGCGCATGAGCTGCCTGTGCCCGGTACCTCTGTCCTCCGTAAGACTGACAAACTGCCTTCCCCTGGGACATGCTGGAGGTGCCCCGGTCATCTGCTAACACCCGTACAGAAGGCCGTGTAGACCTTTTGCTAAGAAGGGAGAAACCTTGACTTGGCTGGAACCCATGTACGTCATGATTAAAAACTCGGGGAAGAGTCGCCTGGTTCAAAGATCAAGAAGAAAATTCACACTGGGACCGTTCACCCGAGGCTCCGCTTAGATTGCATGAACTGCTTTTTTTTTTCCAGGGTTATATAAACTTTAATAAGTTTAATTAATCTCTGACATACTTTTCATGTGGATAAGTAAGTTTCTTCAGTGTATTAACACCTTATAATTGATTTGCATTTTAAACAGTTGTAATTCTACCTAGTTCAAAGTGATATTTCCATACTCACAAAGACCAGCATTAGAGAACCTGATTATGAAATCTGGACTTTGATCATGAGGCCAGCTTTGAAATCCATGTTTCATGGGGTCCTTTCAAGCTTTTTAGCATCCCCAAAAGTGTTTGTGTTAAATGTGACTATGTCACGTGTCAAACTCCCCCCACCCCCCAACAGAGTGTGGCATCCGGGTTTACTCAGAGCTCTTTGTTTTTTTTTAATTGTTTTGTTTTTTTGTTTCACTAAAATACCAGAAGAGTGTGTAGTAATCAGCAAAAATAGAAATACAGAATGAATTTTTTAATGTTTTACACCTCAAAGAAGAAAGGCTGGCGGTTTTAATTTTACCAGTCACTTGCTGGGATGAGGAGTTTTTTTCCAATCTGTTGAACCTGGTTCATTCAGATGATTGAGAATTGTTTCATGCAAACTATCTATTACCATGGTGGGCAGCTATTGTAACAATTAGCCCAATAAATAGAACCGGGGAGAAGGGAAAATCATAATGCATAGCCACTTCTATCTAATCTTTGTCATGTTCTATTGCTGTTTCTTCTCATTTTTTTTCTGTAGTTGTTTTAACATAGTTGGGCTCAAGCATGCGCTTCCATCGAAGCACTAGGAAAACACTCTATTTTGTGAGGAGTAGTAGAGTCCAGAGGGTTTGGAGGACCTCGGAAGGAGAGGCCAGCGTCCCTCTGTGTTGGTGGTTCCGCTGATGGAGGTCGGGAGGTGACAGATAGGAGGGCCGCTGATGTGTGTGGTTTGGTTCGCAGGGTCTGGGGACCGACGAGGACTCTCTCATTGAGATCATCTGCTCGAGAACCAACCAGGAGCTGCAGGAGATTAACAGAGTCTACAAGGAAAGTGAGTGGCGGCGTCTGCCTGTACTGTCTTCGTCTGGATTTCTTTTCTGCAGTGTGTGTTGGGGAGGAAGTGGGGGGAATGTGTGAGAGTGTAACAATGTGAATGTGGCTGGAGAGATGGCTCAGGGATTAAGACTCTGTCTCGAAACAGAAGGTCCTGAGTTCGCATCCCGGGTCCTGTGTAAAAAACGCCAGGCAGAAATAGTGGCAGCCTGCACTTCCAGCCCTGGTGGGCAGAGCCTGGGAAATCCCAGAGCAAAGCAAAAAAGGAGGTTGAAACAATCCAGGATGATTCCCAAAGTCACCCTATGTCCTCCCCAGGGATACACAGTGCCCCTTGATACACACACACACATAAAATAACAAAAAAGAATGTGTGTGAGTGTGTGTAAGAATGTGAGTGTGTATTTCTGTGTGAGGGAGTGTGTGAATGTGTGAGTGTGATTGTATGAGTGTGTAAAAGTGTGTAAATGTGTCTATGAGTGTGTGTGAATGTGTATGTTGAGTCTGTGTATAAGAATAAATGTGTTTGAATGTGAATATGTATGTGTGTGAATGTGTGTATGTGTATGTGTGTATGTGTTTGTGTGAGTGTGGGTGTTGGTGTGAATATAAGTGCCTGTGAATGTGTGTGCATGTGTGTGTGAATGTGTGTGTATGTCAGTGTGTGAGTGTTGGTGTGTATGTGTCCGTAACTGTGTGTGAATGTGTTTGTGCATAGGTGAGTATTGTGAAAGTGTGTATGTAAGTGTAAGTGTGTGAATGTGTGTGTTAGTGTGTGTGAGGGTGTGTCAGTGTGTGAGTGTTAGTGTGTGTTAGTGTGTGTCAGTGTGTGTATGTGTGTGTGTTAGTGTATGAGTGTGTTAGTGTGTGTGTGAGTGTGTGTATGAGTGTGCCCCAGATCAAGTAAAGAACCACCCGCACTCACGCCAGCAGCCCTAACTATATAAAGTTGGTGGGGGGGAAGGTGCAGATTTTAAAAACGCAAAAGGAGAAAGTCGCTCCACAGACTCCGCCTCCATTCAGGGCTCGGGAGCCAGGGGGCATCTGGGTCTACACACCTGTTCTTGTGTTTTGGAGCCTTGGTGGGTGAGGGGTAGTGGGGGCAGGTGGGCAGTTGGCTGTGCAACCAGGAAGCATGAAATGGGATGTGTCGTTTTCTAAGTGTACAAGACCGATCTGGAGAAGGACATCATTTCCGACACATCCGGAGACTTCCGCAAGCTGATGGTGGCCCTGGCCAAGGTTGGTTCCCCCACCTTCCCTCCCCCACCTTCCCTCCCCCACCTTCCCTCCCCCACCTTCCCTCCCCCCCACTTCCCTCCCCCACCTTTCCTCCCCCACCTTCCCTCCCCCACCTTCCCTCCCCCACCTTCCCTCCCCCACCTTCCCTCCCCCACCCTTCCCTCCCCACCTTCCCTCCCCACCTTCCCTCCCCCACCTTCCCTCCCCCACCTTCCCTCCCCCACCTTCCCCCCCACCTTCCCTCCCCCACCTTCCCCCACCTCCTCCCCACCTTCCCTCCCCAACCTTCCCTCCCCCCCTTCCCTCCCCCCACCTTCCCCCCCACCTTCCCTCCCCCACCTTCCCTCCCCACCTTCCCTCCCCCACCTTCCATCCCCCACCTTCCATCCCCCACCCCCTTCCCTCCCCACCTTCCCCCCACCTTCCCTCCCCACCTTCCCTCCCCACCTTCCCTCCCCCACCTTCCCTCCCCACCTTCCCTCCCCACCTTCCCTCCCCCCACCTCCCTCCCCCCCCCACCTTCCCCCCCCACCTTCCCTCCCCCACCTTCCCTCCCCCACCTTCCCTCCCACCTTCCCCCCCACCTTCCCTACCCCCACCTTCCCTCCGCCCACCATCCCTCCCCCCACCATCCCTCCCCCACCTTCCCTCCCTCCCCCGCCTTCCCTCCCCACCTTCCCTCCTCCCTCCCCATTCCCTTCCCTTCCCACCTTCCCTCCCTCCCCACCTTCCCTTCCTCCCCACCTTCCCTCCCCCACCTTCCCTCCCACCTTCCCTCCCCCACCTTCCCTACCCCACCTTCCCTCCCCCACCTTCCCTCCCCCACCATCCCTCCCCCACCTTCCCCCCTCCCCCCCTTCCCTCCCCCCCCCACTCCCTCCCCCCCACTTCCCCTTCCCTCCCACCTTCCATCCCTCCCCAACTTCCCTCCTCCCCCACTTCACTCCCCATTTCCCTCACCACCTTCCCTCCCCAACTTCCCTTCCTCCCCCCATTCACTCCCCACACTTTCCCTCCCACATTCCCTCCCCCCACCTCCCTTTCCTCCACCTTCCCTCACTCACCTTACATCCCCCCACCTTCCCTCCCTCCCCACCTTCCCTTCCTCCGCACTTTCCCTTCTTCCCCCACCTTCCCTCCCCCACTTTCCCTCCCCACCTTCCCTTCCTCATTTATACAATGTGAGTTTCTTATCTTGCACATGGACGACAGAACCACGGTTTTGGGCCAGAGGAGGGGTCAGCAGCTCTCACGCTCTGGCCTGGATTTCTCTGCCGCCCTCGTGGTGTGGTTTAGGAGGGTCACTCTGCCTCTGTCTGTGGCCCCACGGGGCCTTCTGGGAAGGGATCTTCCGGCCCTCTCGCCCCTCATGGTGCTATGTCTGAGAGCTGCCTCCCCGTTGCTCCTTTGGAGCCTGAGGTCTCTGTGGTCCTGCCTGTGAGCGTTCGCATGTTAGCACGAGCAAAGTATGTCCATGTGTCTCCAGTTGTGTTCGACTTCACCCCGGCGCGTTGGGGAAGGAAGGGATCCTTCTGTCCCGGAGCTCTAGTAGCACATGACCCATGAGTGTGTCGCAGCCTAGTCAGCTCACATCTCCACAGACACCCCACAGCTCCCTTATCCACCCCCATCTGGGCACCACCACCCTTGTGTGCTTTTTAAATTTTTTTTTCTCTTTATTTTTAAGGGGGGGGGTCTCCTTCTACCATGTGGGGTTGTGGGCTTCTAGGGATTGAACTCGGGTCTCCAGGTTTGTGAGCAGGCACTTTACCCACTGTGCTATCCTGCCGGTCCTTTTTATGTCCTCTCTTGCCACGACACTCCCCTGCTACAATCTGTCTCTGGTGCGTGGCTCCCAACAACCCCTGGGCCTTGGTCCCAGGCCCCTCGACCTCCATCTTCTTTCTGTCCTGCTGCTGCTACCCAGAGAATGTACCGAAATGATGGAAACTCAAGGCGAGAAGCTTGGCACGTACCCGGGCGTCCTGGTCAATGAGCTCATAGTCAATGACAGAGCCGTCCTCTGCTCTTCTGCCCTGCGGAGAAGGGAAATGGAGCCGCGTCAGACCTACTTCTTGGTGCATCTCAGCATCACAAATGTCTCCTCATGTCCCGAAGGAGCACTGCACAGGGTCCCTGACCTGCGTCCCCTGGAGAGCTGGAGGGTCTTAGCTCTTTCCCCGAGGGAGCTTACCGGTTAGCTGGAGGAATCAGGCAGGAACAAAAGGTAAACCAGCATAGCGAGGGAGGGCGTCATGGTGATGCAAAGCTCAACAAAGGGGAGGAGGCCTGCAGCGCACAGCCAGGGGGCCCTGGGAGGAGTGGGCAGGGCGTGCTGATCCGCTGACCCCAAGGACAGTGCGGCAGAGAGCACTCTGCAAGGGGAGCACTCCGCAGGGGGAGAGCACTCCACAGGAGAGAGCACTCTGCAAGGGGAGCACTCCACGGGAAGGAGCACTCCACAGGAGAGAGCACTCTGCAAGGGGAGCACTCCGCGGGGGGAGAGCACTCCACAGGAGGGAGCACTCTGCAAGGGGAGCACTCCACGGGAAGGAGCACTCCACAGGAGGGAGCACTCTGCAAGGGGAGCACTCCACGGGAAGGAGCACTCCACAGGAGGGAGCACTCTGCAGGGGGAGCACTCCACGGGAGGGAGCACTCTGCAGGGGGAGCATTCTGCAGAGGGGGGAGCTGGGTCCAAAAAGAGAAGAAGAAAGAGGAAGGGTGGCACTGGCAAGGTTGGGTAAAGAAAAAAGGAAATAAAAAAAAGGAAAGAACAAAAAAAAAGTAAAGCAACCAGCGTCCATAACACGTAAAAGAAAAAAAAAGTAAATCATCCAAAAAATTAAAGAACACAAAAAAATGAAATCCCACACATTCCATAAAACACAGGTAAGAAAAAATTAATAAAAAAAGGCCACTACAAAAATTCCATCACTAAAAAAGGAAATAAAAAAACTGAAATCAAAAAATTACCTCAAAAACCGTCAATAAAACACATGAACGAAACACCTTACATCAAAAAATTAAAGAAAAAAAGTAAACGAAAAAAAAGTAAAGCAAAAAAATTAACTCAACAAAGTCATACAATCCCACACCTTCCAACCACACAGTCCCGACCCAAAATGCAGCCACAAAGGCAGAACCAAACTTCCTCCCCACCTGCCCTCCCCACCGGCCCTCCCGCTTCAATCCAAAATTCCTCCCAATCATTCCCTCCCAAAACAGTCCCTTCCCTCAACACCGTTCCCTCCACCCACAACTTCCTCCCACCACTGAATCCACCACCGGTCCCTCGCCAAAAGTCAAGCACCCAACGTACGCACCAAATGCCCCCACCACCTTCTCCCGTCCACCACCGTTCCATACCCACCAGCCAGCAGACACAATCCAGCCCCACACCATACAGCAAACAACCATTACTCCAGAACACGACTCCCTCCCCACCGGACACTTCACCGCACCAACCTTCCTCCCGTCACACATGCCCTCCCTCCCCAACATCCCATTCCTCCCCAAAAGTAAGCAACACACCCATCCTTCAGCACAACAACTTCCCTCCCCCACCTAACTACCCCCAGTGTCCATCACAACCTTCCAACCCGCCAACAACCTCACGCCCCCACCGTAAATACATAAACCGCCTTCCTCCCAATCCCTTCAAATTCCACACCTGCCCGGCCCTTCCCCACCGTCCATCATCCAAACTGCCCTTCCCCAACAACCGTCAATCCACCACGTGCCCTAACCACATGACCGTGCAACACATGCCATTCCTCCCCCAACATTAACTTCCCACATTTCCCTCCCAACCTTCCCTCCCCACCTCCAGTTCCTCACACGTCCCTACCCGCACACGTCCCTCCCCACCTTGCCCTCCCTCGCACAGCTCCTCCCTCCACCGTCCCTTCTCTACTTTCCCTTTCCCCCATCCCGCCCCATTCCTCACAACTTCCCTCAATTATAAATGTGAGTTTCTTACTTGCACATGAAGACAGAACCACGGTTTTGGGCCAGAGGAGGGGAGCAGCTCTCACGCCTGGCCTGGATTTCTCTCCGCCCTCGTGGTGTGGTTTAGGAGGGTCACTCTGCCTCTGTCTGTGGCCCAACGGGGCCTTCGGGGAAGGGATCTTCCGGCCCTCTCGCCCCTCATGGTGCTATGTCTGAGAGCTGCCTCCCCTGGCTCCTTTGGAGCCTGAGTCTCTGTGGTCCTGCCTGTGAGCGTTCGCATGTTAGCACGAGCAAAGTATGTCCATGGTCTCCAGTTGTGTTCGACTTCACCCCGGCGCGTTGGGGAAGGAAGGAGCCTTCTGTCCCGGAGCTCTAGTAGCACATGACCCATGAGTGGTGTCGCAGCCTAGTCAGCTCAATCTCCACAGACACCCCACAGCTCCCTATCCACCCCATCTGGGCACACCACCTTGTGTGCTTTAAATTTTTTTTCTCTTTATTTTAGGGGGGGGGGTCTCCTTCTACCATGTGGGGTGTGGGCTCTAGGGATTGAACTCGGGTCTCCAGGTTTGTGAGCAGGCACTTTACCCACTGTGCTACCTGCCGGTCCTTTTATGTCCTCTCTTGCCACGACACTCCCCTGCTACAATCTGTCTCTGGTGCGTGGCTCCCAACAACCCCTGGGCCTTGGTCCCAGGCCCCTCGACCTCCATCGTTCTTCTGTCCTGCTGCTGCTACCACCT
>JALPQD010000043.1:9541098-9575787 GCA_023101885.1 Typhlomys cinereus
TCGGGACTGGGGGCACTGCAGGTCGGGGAAGGAGGGTGAGGAGCGGGAAGGATTCAGGGCATTTGGTGCGTGCAGCCAGGAAAGCGGCACGGGAGGGTGTTTTGAACGGTCCCCGGATGGCACGCGTCAGTGCGGGACAGCTGTTCAGTGTGAGAGTGGTGGGGGCGGGGCGGAAGTGCCAGCTCTTTCCGTGAATTCCTTGGGTGGGCTCTCTGCAGGAGGCTTGCAGGAGCAAGCCCGTGTGGTGTCCCAGGAAGGTGTCCCCACCAGTTGGCAGGTGGGAGCGAGCACCCTCCTGGGCTAGGTGCCCAGCCCTTGGGCGAGGCTGGATGCAGGCATGTTGGGGATGGCCCGCTCTGGGAGGCGGCAGCGGAAGCGTGCCAGGCGCGATGCCTTCCAAGGAAGGGTTGCGACTGCTGGGGCTTTCCCGGCTAAGCAGGTCTCTGCGCTGAGGTCAGTCACATTGTGTGTTTGATCCTCTTGTAGTCGCGGAGGGCTTTGGCCATGAGCGGAGCCGCCTTCTTGGAGGTGGGTTTGCTGCGGCCCAGCAGGGCGGCCCTCGAGCTTTGGGGTCCGCAAGAGGCTGGTGTGGACTCGCCAGTCCGCAGCTGGTCCAGTTGCTTCTGGAGCCGCTGCAGCTGCTGCTGGAGCTGTAGGAGCTGTTGCCTGAAGCACTTTTCCCGCTCTTCCAGCTTCTCCCGCCGGTGGCGGCGGGGGTGCTGGGGATGGGGTTGCTGGACTTCACGGCGCGCCATCGCCCCTCCGGGGACGCCCCCAGCCGCGGGGACATCTCCAGCCGGGGCTTCCACTCGCTGGCGCTTTGCCTCGCCGGCGCTCCCGGGCGTGCATTCTATCTCCACGTCCTTGGGGCCACAGGCCTGGGGGCTGAGGAGCATCCTCCCCACCCCAGGATGCCCTCCAGCGAAGCACAGGCGAAGTCCCTGCATTTTCTCACCGTCCACTGCTGCGAGGAGGCGCTGAGAGGCTGCTATCAGCAAGTTCTGCTTGTGGGCTCGCCTGTCCTTACGCATGGCTGCTCACTCCAAGTGGTGCCCGCTGCCACGAGACTCAGAGGCTGCCTGCCAGGTGCGCCGGGTCCCGCTCACATCCGCTGTCCCAGGACGAATGGGGCCCAGGTGGCGCTCCAGCGGCTCACTGCCCCGCCCACACGGCTGCCCTCACTGCTGATTGGCTGGGGCATACCGACCGTCCTTTCATTGGCCAGCACTGCCTGCCTATCCGGGATGCCAGACTCCTCTGCTCTGGCCTTCTGGGGGCGAGGGGGATGGGAGAAGGGCGGTGAGCCATAGCGGAGGGGTGTGTGTGGGCGCGGAAGGACTGGGTCTCCAGAGTTCCACCAGAGTTGACTCAGGCTCCGGGCTGTCAGAAGCATTGTGTGCCCACTCTCACAGATTCGGGAGAGGAGAGAGGGAAGACAGGGACCCTCGGCCGGGTCCGCTACAAGCCCACACATGGAGAGCAGAAGACGCTGTATTCCTCCTCCTCATCCTAGAATCCGCTCGCCCAGGACGGCCTTTCTTCTCTGCTTCTCATCGCAGAGCACGTCCACACACATCCCGACGGCTTGGCAAGGAGAGAGACTCCCGGGTCCCCCAAGCCACATACCACTTAACAATGCACACCTGTGGACAACACACCCTCCTCTCTTAGGGATGGCTGGCGATTTGCCTTGCAGCTTTGCATGAAGCCGGGGTCCTTTCTCCCGGGGTATGGATATCGTTGTTGACATTCTGTTTCTCTCACTGTCTCTCTCCCTCTCTCTCTCTCTCTCCCTCAAGTCCTCTGTGTCTTCGTCTCTATCCCTTGTATGTATCTGTCCCTCTCTTTCTGCTCCCGTCTTGGAGTTTGTTTGTGTGTGTGTGCCTGTTTGGGCATTTTGATCGTTCTTTCCTGGGCTTCTCTTCGCATCCTCTGGGAATGTGCTTCTTGTTTCTCCCTGGGGCTCTTGTGTTTCCCTGGGCAGGCGTGGGTTCCCTGAAGGCTGTGGTGGTCCTTGCAGCCCGTGGGCCAGGAAGTGTTCTTTCGTGCTGGCTGGCTGGCAACTACCTGGCTGCCAGCCTTCCTTCCCAACCCAGTGGAATGAAAGTTGAGTGCCCCCACACGGGGGTCCCATGGACATTTGTTGCTTGGGTGATGTGCAGGAGTGTCACGTGGGAGCCCTCTTGCGGTACGGAGGATCAGGCCATCTCAGGGAACGGTGCCAAACCAGGGTTCAGGTCGCAGGAGACCAGTGCCTGGAGCCCAGGGTGCAGAGAGTTTTGGGAGCCGCCGCTTGTGGATCACAGCACCCTAGGGAGCTAAGTGCAGGAAAGAGTGCCGTCCCAAGTCCTGTGTTTACTGCGTTCCAGGCACCCTTCCTCTTTGCTGTCTGCCTTAAGCTTCCTTCTCCTCCTGTCCTGCCTCCCCAGCCTCCCTCCCACCCCCTCCATCCCTACCTCTATAGGAAGTCCGTAGAGTCTTGCCCCCTCCTTCTTTTCCATCTCTCCTCCGCCTCTCCCATCTTCTGCTCACGGAGCAGGACTTGATGGGGGTGCGTGCCCACTTGGCACCTTGACCTCCACTTTATCGCCACGGGCTGCCAGGTGGCTGGAGCTAGCAGGAGGATATCTCCATGGTCAGGGAGGGGTTTCTGGTCAACGCAGGTGCCAGGGCCCCTCCAGCTCCCCCTTTCCCCTCAGGATCATCCGCTCCTTTCCTCTCAGCTCAGGATCGTCTACCCAGAAGGAAAAGTGCCCTGCCAATCCTTCCCTTTCCACAGGGTCGGAACCTCTCTCCAGGACACAGGAGAGCAGGATGACGTGCAAACCTCGGCCAATCAGTCAGGTGGGAGGGGGAAGTGTGGCAAGGGTGTTGCCATCCAATTGCCAGGAAGAATTCAGGGCAATGGCGGGTGGGCAGCAACCCAGGTAACCAATGTGAGTTGAGCTTTGAGAGAAAGAGAGAGAGAGAGAGAGAGAGAGAGAGAGAGAGAGAGAGCGCTGCAGGCGGATGGAGGGGTCATTTTGGAAGTGGGCAAGAGGTTGGTTCACGGCAGCTGTGTTTCGGGGTGGGTGGGGCAGGAAAATCACCGAAGGATCGGGACTGGGGGCACTGCAGGTCGGGGAAAGGAAGGGTGAGGGCGGGGAGGATTTCAGGGGCATTTGTGCGTGCAGCAGGAAAGCGGCACGGGGAGGGGTATTTTGAACGGTCCCCCGCTGGCAGCTCAGTGCGGGACAGCTGTTCAGTGTGAGAGTGGTGGGGGCGGGGCGGAAGTGCCAGCTCTTTCCGTGAATTCCTTGGGTGGGCTCTCTGCAGGAGCGTCCTGCAAGCCCGTGTGGTGTCCCAGGAAGGTGTCCCCACCAGTTGGCAGGTGGGAGCGAGCACCCTCCTGGGCTAGGTGCCCAGCCCTTGGGCGAGGCTGGATGCAGGCATGTTGGGGATGGCCCGCTCTGGGAGGCGGCAGCGGAAGCGTGCCAGGCGCGATGCCTTCCAAGGAAGGGTTGCGACTGCTGGGGCTTTCCCGGCTAAGCAGGTCTCTGCGCTGAGGTCAGTCACATTGTGTGTTTGA
The DNA here is from genome assembly GCA_023101885.1 of Typhlomys cinereus. Classification (NCBI taxonomy): domain Eukaryota; kingdom Metazoa; phylum Chordata; class Mammalia; order Rodentia; family Platacanthomyidae; genus Typhlomys; species Typhlomys cinereus. The sequence continues at coordinate 9,544,667 of JALPQD010000043.1, forward strand.
TCCTCTTGTAGTCGCGGAGGGCTTTGGCCATGAGCGGAGCCGCCTTCTTGGAGGTGGGTTTGCTGCGGCCCAGCAGGGCGGCCCTCGAGCTTTGGGGTCCGCAAGAGGCTGGTGTGGACTCGCCGGCCCGCAGCTGGTCCAGTTGCTTCTGGAGCCGCTGCAGCTGCTGCTGGAGCTGTAGGAGCTGTTGCCGGAAGCGCTTTTCCCGCTCTTCCCGCTTCTCCCGCCGGTGGCGGCGGGGGTGCTGGGGATGGGGGTGCTGGACTTCACGGCGCGCCATCGCCCCTCCGGGGACGCCCCCTGCCGCGGGGACATCTCCAGCCGGGGCTTCCACTCGCTGGCGCTTTGCCTCGCCGGCGCTCCCGGGCGTGCATTCTATCTCCACGTCCTTGGGGCCACAGGCCTGGGGGCTGAGGAGCATCCTCCCCACCCCACGATGCCCTCTGCGAAGCACAGGCGAAGTCCCTGCATTTTCTCACCGTCCACTGCTGCGAGGAGGCGCTGAGAGGCTGCTATCAGCAAGTTCTGCTTGTGGGCTCGCCTGTCCTTACGCATGGCTGCTCACTCCAAGTGGTGCCCGCTGCCACGAGACTCAGAGGCTGCCTGCCAGGTGCGCCGGGTCCCGCTCACATCCGCTGTCCCAGGACGAATGGGGCCCAGGTGGCGCTCCAGCGGCTCACTGCCCCGCCCACACGGCTGCCCTCACTGCTGATTGGCTGGGGCATACCGACCGTCCTTTCATTGGCCAGCACTGCCTGCCTATCCGGGATGCCAGACTCCTCTGCTCTGGCCTTCTGGGGGCGAGGGGGATGGGAGAAGGGCGGTGAGCCATAGCGGAGGGGTGTGTGTGGGCGCGGAAGGACTGGGTCTCCAGAGTTCCACCAGAGTTGACTCAGGCTCCGGGCTGTCAGAAGCATTGTGTGCCCACTCTCACAGATTCGGGAGAGGAGAGAGGGAAGACAGGGACCCTCGGCCGGGTCCGCTACAAGCCCACACATGGAGAGCAGAAGACGCTGTATTCCTCCTCCTCATCCTAGAATCCGCTCGCCCAGGACGGCCTTTCTTCTCTGCTTCTCATCGCAGAGCACGTCCACACACATCCCGACGGCTTGGCAAGGAGAGAGACTCCCGGGTCCCCCAAGCCACATACCACTTAACAATGCACACCTGTGGACAACACACCCTCCTCTCTTAGGGATGGCTGGCGATTTGCCTTGCAGCTTTGCATGAAGCCGGGGTCCTTTCTCCCGGGGTATGGATATCGTTGTTGACATTCTGTTTCTCTCACTGTCTCTCTCCCTCTCTCTCTCTCTCTCCCTCAAGTCCTCTGTGTCTTCGTCTCTATCCCTTGTATGTATCTGTCCCTCTCTTTCTGCTCCCGTCTTGGAGTTTGTTTGTGTGTGTGTGCCTGTTTGGGCATTTTGATCGTTCTTTCCTGGGCTTCTCTTCGCATCCTCTGGGAATGTGCTTCTTGTTTCTCCCTGGGGCTCTTGTGTTTCCCTGGGCAGGCGTGGGTTCCCTGAAGGCTGTGGTGGTCCTTGCAGCCCGTGGGCCAGGAAGTGTTCTTTCGTGCTGGCTGGCTGGCAACTACCTGGCTGCCAGCCTTCCTTCCCAACCCAGTGGAATGAAAGTTGAGTGCCCCCACACGGGGGTCCCATGGACATTTGTTGCTTGGGTGATGTGCAGGAGTGTCACGTGGGAGCCCTCTTGCGGTACGGAGGATCAGGCCATCTCAGGGAACGGTGCCAAACCAGGGTTCAGGTCGCAGGAGACCAGTGCCTGGAGCCCAGGGTGCAGAGAGTTTTGGGAGCCGCCGCTTGTGGATCACAGCACCCTAGGGAGCTAAGTGCAGGAAAGAGTGCCGTCCCAAGTCCTGTGTTTACTGCGTTCCAGGCACCCTTCCTCTTTGCTGTCTGCCTTAAGCTTCCTTCTCCTCCTGTCCTGCCTCCCCAGCCTCCCTCCCACCCCCTCCATCCCTACCTCTATAGGAAGTCCGTAGAGTCTTGCCCCCTCCTTCTTTTCCATCTCTCCTCCGCCTCTCCCATCTTCTGCTCACGGAGCAGGACTTGATGGGGGTGCGTGCCCACTTGGCACCTTGACCTCCACTTTATCGCCACGGGCTGCCAGGTGGCTGGAGCTAGCAGGAGGATATCTCCATGGTCAGGGAGGGGTTTCTGGTCAACGCAGGTGCCAGGGCCCCTCCAGCTCCCCCTTTCCCCTCAGGATCATCCGCTCCTTTCCTCTCAGCTCAGGATCGTCTACCCAGAAGGAAAAGTGCCCTGCCAATCCTTCCCTTTCCACAGGGTCGGAACCTCTCTCCAGGACACAGGAGAGCAGGATGACGTGCAAACCTCGGCCAATCAGTCAGGTGGGAGGGGGAAGTGTGGCAAGGGTGTTGCCATCCAATTGCCAGGAAGAATTCAGGGCAATGGCGGGTGGGCAGCAACCCAGGTAACCAATGTGAGTTGAGCTTTGAGAGAAAGAGAGAGAGAGAGAGAGAGAGAGAGAGAGAGAGAGAGAGAGCGCTGCAGGCGGATGGAGGGGTCATTTTGGAAGTGGGCAAGAGGTTGGTTCACGGCAGCTGTGTTTCGGGGTGGGTGGGGCAGGAAAATCACCGAAGGATCGGGACTGGGGGCACTGCAGGTCGGGGAAAGGAAGGGTGAGGGCGGGGAGGATTTCAGGGGCATTTGTGCGTGCAGCAGGAAAGCGGCACGGGGAGGGGTATTTTGAACGGTCCCCCGCTGGCAGCTCAGTGCGGGACAGCTGTTCAGTGTGAGAGTGGTGGGGGCGGGGCGGAAGTGCCAGCTCTTTCCGTGAATTCCTTGGGTGGGCTCTCTGCAGGAGCGTCCTGCAAGCCCGTGTGGTGTCCCAGGAAGGTGTCCCCACCAGTTGGCAGGTGGGAGCGAGCACCCTCCTGGGCTAGGTGCCCAGCCCTTGGGCGAGGCTGGATGCAGGCATGTTGGGGATGGCCCGCTCTGGGAGGCGGCAGCGGAAGCGTGCCAGGCGCGATGCCTTCCAAGGAAGGGTTGCGACTGCTGGGGCTTTCCCGGCTAAGCAGGTCTCTGCGCTGAGGTCAGTCACATTGTGTGTTTGATCCTCTTGTAGTCGCGGAGGGCTTTGGCCATGAGCGGAGCCGCCTTCTTGGAGGTGGGTTTGCTGCGGCCCAGCAGGGCGGCCCTCGAGCTTTGGGGTCCGCAAGAGGCTGGTGTGGACTCGCCGGCCCGCAGCTGGTCCAGTTGCTTCTGGAGCCGCTGCAGCTGCTGCTGGAGCTGTAGGAGCTGTTGCCGGAAGCGCTTTTCCCGCTCTTCCCGCTTCTCCCGCCGGTGGCGGCGGGGGTGCTGGGGATGGGGGTGCTGGACTTCACGGCGCGCCATCGCCCCTCCGGGGACGCCCCCTGCCGCGGGGACATCTCCAGCCGGGGCTTCCACTCGCTGGCGCTTTGCCTCGCCGGCGCTCCCGGGCGTGCATTCTATCTCCACGTCCTTGGGGCCACAGGCCTGGGGGCTGAGGAGCATCCTCCCCACCCCACGATGCCCTCCAGCGAAGCACAGGCGAAGTCCCTGCATTTTCTCACCGTCCACTGCTGCGAGGAGGCGCTGAGAGGCTGCTATCAGCAAGTTCTGCTTGTGGGCTCGCCTGTCCTTACGCATGGCTGCTCACTCCAAGTGGTGCCCGCTGCCACGAGACTCAGAGGCTGCCTGCCAGGTGCGCCGGGTCCCGCTCACATCCGCTGTCCCAGGACGAATGGGGCCCAGGTGGCGCTCCAGCGGCTCACTGCCCCGCCCACACGGCTGCCCTCACTGCTGATTGGCTGGGGCATACCGACCGTCCTTTTCATTGGCCAGCACTGCCTGCCTATCCGGGATGCCAGACTCCTCTGCTCTGGCCTTCTGGGGGCGAGGGGATGGGAGAGTGGCGGTGAAGCCATGCGGAAGGGGTGTGTGTGGCGCGGACGGACTGGGTCTTCCCAAGTTCCCCCAGCGTTGACTCAGGCTCCGGGCTGTCAGAAGCATTTGTGCCCCCTCTCACAGATTCGGGAGAGGAGAGAGGGAAGACAGGGACCCTTCGGGCCGGGTCCGCTACAAGCCACCATGGAGAGCAGAGACGCTTGTTATTCCTCCTCCTCATCCTAGAATCCGCAGAGCACGTCCACACACATCCCGACGGCTTGGCAAGGAGAGAGACTCCCGGGTCCCCCAAGCCACATACCACTTAACAATGCACACCTGTGGACAACACACCCTCCTCTCTTAGGGATGGCTGGCGATTTGCCTTGCAGCTTTGCATGAAGCCGGGGTCCTTTCTCCCGGGGTATGGATATCGTTGTTGACATTCTGTTTCTCTCACTGTCTCTCTCCCTCTCTCTCTCTCTCCCTCAAGTCCTCTGTGTCTTCGTCTCTATCCCTTGTATGTATCTGTCCCTCTCTTTCTGCTCCCGTCTTGGAGTTTGTTTGTGTGTGTGTGCCTGTTTGGGCATTTTGATCGTTCTTTCCTGGGCTTCTCTTCGCATCCTCTGGGAATGTGCTTCTTGTTTCTCCCTGGGGCTCTTGTGTTTCCCTGGGCAGGCGTGGGTTCCCTGAAGGCTGTGGTGGTCCTTGCAGCCCGTGGGCCAGGAAGTGTTCTTTCGTGCTGGCTGGCTGGCAACTACCTGGCTGCCAGCCTTCCTTCCCAACCCAGTGGAATGAAAGTTGAGTGCCCCCACACGGGGGTCCCATGGACATTTGTTGCTTGGGTGATGTGCAGGAGTGTCACGTGGGAGCCCTCTTGCGGTACGGAGGATCAGGCCATCTCAGGGAACGGTGCCAAACCAGGGTTCAGGTCGCAGGAGAACGGCAGAGACAGTGCCTGGAGCCAGGGCTTGCAGAAGTTTTTGGGAGCCGCGCTTGTGCTCACAGCACCCTAGGGAGCTAAGTGCAGGAAGAGTGCCGTCCCAAGTCCTGTGTTTACTGGCGTTCCAGGCCCCCTTCCTCTTTGCTGTCTGCCTTAGCTTCTTCTCCTCCTGTCCTGCTCCCAGCATCCCTCCCAACCCCTCCCTCCCTCCCTCTATTAGGAAGTCCGTAGCGGTCTTGCCCCCTCCTTCTTTTCATCTCTCCTCGCCTTCCCATCTCTGCTACGGAGCAGGACTTGATGGGGGCGCTGCCCACTTGCACCTTGACCTCACTTTATGCCACTGGCTGCCAGGTTGGTGCCCCACGCTTGCTAGGATTTTCCATGGCAGGATGGTTCTGGCTCAAACCGCAGTGCCACACTGCCCCCTCCCATGCTGCCCTTTGCATCGTCATCCGCTCCTTTCTCTGCCTGGAGAGAGGTTCCGACCCTGTGGAAAGGGAAGGATTGGCAGGGCACTTTTCCTTCTGGGTAGACGATCCTGAGCTGAGAGGAAAGGAGCGGATTATCCTGAGGGGAAAGGGGGAGCTGGAGGGGCCCTGGCACCTCTGTTGACCAGAAACCCCTCCCTGACCATGAAGATATCCTCCTGCTAGCTCCAGCCACCTGGCAGCCCGTGGCGATAAAGTGGAGGTCAAGGTGCCAGTGGGCACGCACCCCCATCAAGTCCTACTCCGTGGCAGAAGTGGGAGAGGCGGGGAGAGAGATGGAAAAGAGGGGGGGGCAGACTCTACGGACTTCCTATAGAGGTAGGGATGGGAGGGGTGGGAGGGAGGCGGGGAGAGCAGGACAGGAGGAGAAGGAAGCTTAAGGCAGACAGCAAAGAGGAGGTGCCTGGAACGCAGAGTAAACACAGGACTTGGGACGGCACTCTTTCTGCACTTGCTCCCTAGGGTGCTGTGATCCACAAGCGGCGGCTCCCAAAACTCTCTGCACCCTGGCTCCAGGCACTGGTCTCCTGGACCTTACCCTGGTTTGGCCCCGTTCCCTGGATGGCCTGATCTCCTCCGTACCGCAAGGAGGCTCCCACGTGACACTCCTGCACATCACCCAAGCAACAAATGTCCATGGGACCCCCGTGTGGGGGCACTCAACTTCATTCCACTGGGTTGGGAAGGAAGGCTGGCAGCCAGGTAGTTGCCAGCCAGCCAGCACCACAAAAACACTTCCTGGCCCACCGGCTGCAAGGACCACCCAGCCTTCAGGGAACCCACGCCTGCCCAGGGAACACCAAGAGCCCCAGGGAGAGAAACAAGAGCACATTCCCCGAGGATGCGAAGAGAAGCCCAGGAAAGAACGATCAAAATGCCCAAACGGCACACACACAAACAAACTCCAAGCGGGAGCAGAAAGAGAGGGACAGATACATACAAGGATAGAGACGAAGACACAGAGGACTTGAGGGGAGAGAGGAGAGAGAGGGGAGAGAGACAGTGAGAGAAACAGAATGTCAACAACGTATCCATACCCCGGGAGAAAGGACCCCGGCTTCATGCAAAGCTGCAAGGCAAATCGCCAGCCATCCCTAAGAGAGGGGGGGTGTGTTGTCCCAGGTGTGCATTGTTAAGTGGTATGTGGCTTGGGGGACCCGGGGGTCTCTCTCCTTGCCAAGCCGTCGGGATTGTGTGGACGTGCTCTGCGATGAGAAGCAGAGAAGAAAGGCCGTCCTGGGCGAGCGGATTCTAGGATGAGGGGAGAATACAGCGTCTTCTGCTCTCCATGTGTGGGCTTGTAGCGACCCGGCCGAGGGTCCCTGTCTTCCCTCTCTCCTCTCCCGAATCTGTGGAGTGGGCACACAATGCTTCTGACAGCCCGGAGCCTGAGTCAACTCTGGTGAACTCTGGAGACCCAGTCCTTCCGCGCCCACACACACCCCTCCCTATGGCTCACCGCCCTTCTCCCATCCCCTCGCCCCCAGAAGGCCAGAGCAGAGGAGTCTGGATCCCGGATAGGCAGGCAGTGCTGGCCAATGAAAGGACGGTCGTTTGCCCCAGCCAATCAGCAGTGAGGGCAGCCGTGTGGGCGGGGCAGTGAGCCGCTGGAGCGCCACCTGGGCCCCATTCGTCCTGGGACAGCGGAGAGTGGGCGGGCCCCGCGCACCCTGGCAGGCAGCCTCTGAGTCTCGTGGCAGCGGGCACACTTGGAGTGAGCAGCCAGTGTAAGCAGGCGAGGCCAGCCCCCACAGCAGAACTTGCTGATAGCAGCCTCTCAGCGCCTCCTCGCAGCAGTGGACGGTGAGAAAATGCAGGGACTTCGCCTGTGCTTCGCGGAGGGCATCGTGGGGTGGGGAGGATGCTCCTCAGCCCCCAGGCCTGTGGCCCCAAGGACGTGGAGATAGAATGCACGCCCGGGAGCGCCGGCGAGGCAAAGCGCCAGCGAGTGGAAGCCCCGGCTGGAGATGTCCCCGCGGCTGGGGGCGTCCCCGGAGGGGCGATGGCGCGCCGTGAAGTCCAGCACCCCCATCCCCAGCACCCCCGCCGCCACCGGCGGGAGAAGCGGGAAAGAGCGGGAAAAGCGCTTCCGGCAACAGCTCCTACAGCTCCAGCAGCAGCTGCAGCGGCTCCAGAAGCAACTGGACCAGCTGCGGGCCGGCGAGTCCACACCAGCCTCTTGCGGACCCCAAAGCTCGAGGGCCGCCCTGCTGGGCCGCAGCAAACCCACCTCCAAGAAGGCGGCTCCGCTCATGGCCAAAGCCCTCGCGACTACAAGAGGATCAAACACACAATGTGACTGACCTCAGCGCAGAGACCTGCTTAGGCGGGAAAGCCCCAGCAGTCGCAACCCTTCCTTGGAAAGCATCGCGCCTGGCACGCTTCCGCTGCCGCCTCCCAGAGCGGGCCATCCCCAACATGCCTGCATCCAGCCTCGCCCAAGGGCTGGGCACCTAGCCCAGGAGGGTGCTCGCTCCCACCTGCCAACTGGTGGGGACACCTTCCTGGGACACCACACGGGCTTGCAGGACGCTCCTGCAGAGAGCCCACCCAAGGAATTCACGGAAAGAGCTGGCACTTCCGCCCCGCCCCCACCACTCTCACACTGAACAGCTGTCCCGCACTGAGCTGCCAGCGGGGGACCGTTCAAAATACCCCCTCCCCGTGCCGCTTTCCCTGCTGCACGCACAAATGCCCTGAAATCCTCCCCGCCCTCACCCTTCCTTTCCCCGACCTGCAGTGCCCCCAGGCCGACCCTTCGTGATTTTCCTGCCCCTCCCACCCCGAAACACAGCTGCCGTGAACCAACCTCTTGCCCACTTCCAAAATGACCCCTCCATCCGCCTTCAGCGCTCCTCTCCTCTCTCTCTCTCTCTCTCTCTCTCTCTCTCTCTCTCTCTTCTCTCAAAGCTCAACTCACATTGGTTACCTGGGTTGCTGCCCACCCGCCATTGCCCTGAATTCTTCCTGGCAATTGGATGGCAACACCCTTGCAACACTTCCCTCCCCCTCCCACCTGACGGATTGGCCGAGGTTTGCACGTCATCCTGCTCTCCTGTGTCCTGGAGAGAGGTTTCCGACCCTGTGGAAAGGGAAGCATTGGCAGGGCACTTTTCCTTCTGGGTAGACGATCCTGAGCTCAGAGGAAAGGAGCGGAAGATCCTGAGGGGAAATGGGGAGCTGGAGGGGCCCTGGCACCTGCGTTGACCAGAAACCCCTCCCTGACCATGGAGATATCCTCCTGCTAGCTCCAGCCACCTGGCAGCCCGTGGCGATAAAGTGGAGGTCAAGGTGCCAAGTGGGCACGCACCCCCATCAAGTCCTGCTCCGTGAGCAGAAGATGGGAGAGGCGGAGGAGAGATGGAAAAGAAGGAGGGGGCAAGACTCTACGGACTTCCTATAGAGGTAGGGATGGAGGGGGTGGGAGGGAGGCTGGGGAGGCAGGACAGGAGGAGAAGGAAGCTTAAGGCAGACAGCAAAGAGGAAGGGTGCCTGGAACGCAGTAAACACAGGACTTGGGACGGCACTCTTTCCTGCACTTAGCTCCCTAGGGTGCTGTGATCCACAAGCGGCGGCTCCCAAAACTCTCTGCACCCTGGGCTCCAGGCACTGGTCTCCTGCGACCTGAACCCTGGTTTGGCACCGTTCCCTGAGATGGCCTGATCCTCCGTACCGCAAGAGGGCTCCCACGTGACACTCCTGCACATCACCCAAGCAACAAATGTCCATGGGACCCCCGTGTGGGGGCACTCAACTTTCATTCCACTGGGTTGGGAAGGAAGGCTGGCAGCCAGGTAGTTGCCAGCCAGCCAGCACGAAAGAACACTTCCTGGCCCACGGGCTGCAAGGACCACCACAGCCTTCAGGGAACCCACGCCTGCCCAGGGAAACACAAGAGCCCCAGGGAGAAACAAGAAGCACATTCCCAGAGGATGCGAAGAGAAGCCCAGGAAAGAACGATCAAAATGCCCAAACAGGCACACACACACAAACAAACTCCAAGACGGGAGCAGAAAGAGAGGGACAGATACATACAAGGGATAGAGACGAAGACACAGAGGACTTGAGGGAGAGAGAGAGAGAGAGGGAGAGAGACAGTGAGAGAAACAGAATGTCAACAACGATATCCATACCCCGGGAGAAAGGACCCCGGCTTCATGCAAAGCTGCAAGGCAAATCGCCAGCCATCCCTAAGAGAGGAGGGTGTGTTGTCCACAGGTGTGCATTGTTAAGTGGTATGTGGCTTGGGGGACCCGGGAGTCTCTCTCCTTGCCAAGCCGTCGGGATGTGTGTGGACGTGCTCTGCGATGAGAAGCAGAGAAGAAAGGCCGTCCTGGGCGAGCGGATTCTAGGATGAGGAGGAGGAATACAGCGTCTTCTGCTCTCCATGTGTGGGCTTGTAGCGGACCCGGCCGAGGGTCCCTGTCTTCCCTCTCTCCTCTCCCGAATCTGTGAGAGTGGGCACACAATGCTTCTGACAGCCCGGAGCCTGAGTCAACTCTGGTGGAACTCTGGAGACCCAGTCCTTCCGCGCCCACACACACCCCTCCGCTATGGCTCACCGCCCTTCTCCCATCCCCCTCGCCCCCAGAAGGCCAGAGCAGAGGAGTCTGGCATCCCGGATAGGCAGGCAGTGCTGGCCAATGAAAGGACGGTCGGTATGCCCCAGCCAATCAGCAGTGAGGGCAGCCGTGTGGGCGGGGCAGTGAGCCGCTGGAGCGCCACCTGGGCCCCATTCGTCCTGGGACAGCGGATGTGAGCGGGACCCGGCGCACCTGGCAGGCAGCCTCTGAGTCTCGTGGCAGCGGGCACCACTTGGAGTGAGCAGCCATGCGTAAGGACAGGCGAGCCCACAAGCAGAACTTGCTGATAGCAGCCTCTCAGCGCCTCCTCGCAGCAGTGGACGGTGAGAAAATGCAGGGACTTCGCCTGTGCTTCGCTGGAGGGCATCCTGGGGTGGGGAGGATGCTCCTCAGCCCCCAGGCCTGTGGCCCCAAGGACGTGGAGATAGAATGCACGCCCGGGAGCGCCGGCGAGGCAAAGCGCCAGCGAGTGGAAGCCCCGGCTGGAGATGTCCCCGCGGCAGGGGGCGTCCCCGGAGGGGCGATGGCGCGCCGTGAAGTCCAGCACCCCCATCCCCAGCACCCCCGCCGCCACCGGCGGGAGAAGCGGGAAGAGCGGGAAAAGCGCTTCCGGCAACAGCTCCTACAGCTCCAGCAGCAGCTGCAGCGGCTCCAGAAGCAACTGGACCAGCTGCGGGCCGGCGAGTCCACACCAGCCTCTTGCGGACCCCAAAGCTCGAGGGCCGCCCTGCTGGGCCGCAGCAAACCCACCTCCAAGAAGGCGGCTCCGCTCATGGCCAAAGCCCTCCGCGACTACAAGAGGATCAAACACACAATGTGACTGACCTCAGCGCAGAGACCTGCTTAGCCGGGAAAGCCCCAGCAGTCGCAACCCTTCCTTGGAAGGCATCGCGCCTGGCACGCTTCCGCTGCCGCCTCCCAGAGCGGGCCATCCCCAACATGCCTGCATCCAGCCTCGCCCAAGGGCTGGGCACCTAGCCCAGGAGGGTGCTCGCTCCCACCTGCCAACTGGTGGGGACACCTTCCTGGGACACCACACGGGCTTGCAGGACGCTCCTGCAGAGAGCCCACCCAAGGAATTCACGGAAAGAGCTGGCACTTCCGCCCCGCCCCCACCACTCTCACACTGAACAGCTGTCCCGCACTGAGCTGCCAGCGGGGGACCGTTCAAAATACCCCTCCCCGTGCCGCTTTCCTGCTGCACGCACAAATGCCCCTGAAATCCTCCCCGCCCTCACCCTTCCTTTCCCCGACCTGCAGTGCCCCCAGTCCCGATCCTTCGGTGATTTTCCTGCCCCACCCACCCCGAAACACAGCTGCCGTGAACCAACCTCTTGCCCACTTCCAAAATGACCCCTCCATCCGCCTGCAGCTCTCTCTCTCTCTCTCTCTCTCTCTCTCTTTCTCTCAAAGCTCAACTCACATTGGTTACCTGGGTTGCTGCCCACCCGCCATTGCCCTGAATTCTTCCTGGCAATTGGATGGCAACACCCTTGCCACACTTCCCCCTCCCACCTGACTGATTGGCCGAGGTTTGCACGTCATCCTGCTCTCCTGTGTCCTGGAGAGAGGTTCCGACCCTGTGGAAAGGGAAGGATTGGCAGGGCACTTTTCCTTCTGGGTAGACGATCCTGAGCTGAGAGGAAAGGAGCGGATGATCCTGAGGGGAAAGGGGGAGCTGGAGGGGCCCTGGCACCTGCGTTGACCAGAAACCCCTCCCTGACCATGGAGATATCCTCCTGCTAGCTCCAGCCACCTGGCAGCCCGTGGCGATAAAGTGGAGGTCAAGGTGCCAAGTGGGCACGCACCCCCATCAAGTCCTGCTCCGTGAGCAGAAGATGGGAGAGGCGGAGGAGAGATGGAAAAGAAGGAGGGGGCAAGACTCTACGGACTTCCTATAGAGGTAGGGATGGAGGGGGTGGGAGGGAGGCTGGGGAGGCAGGACAGGAGGAGAAGGAAGCTTAAGGCAGACAGCAAAGAGGAAGGGTGCCTGGAACGCAGTAAACACAGGACTTGGGACGGCACTCTTTCCTGCACTTAGCTCCCTAGGGTGCTGTGATCCACAAGCGGCGGCTCCCAAAACTCTCTGCACCCTGGGCTCCAGGCACTGGTCTCCTGCGACCTGAACCCTGGTTTGGCACCGTTCCCTGAGATGGCCTGATCCTCCGTACCGCAAGAGGGCTCCCACGTGACACTCCTGCACATCACCCAAGCAACAAATGTCCATGGGACCCCCGTGTGGGGGCACTCAACTTTCATTCCACTGGGTTGGGAAGGAAGGCTGGCAGCCAGGTAGTTGCCAGCCAGCCAGCACGAAAGAACACTTCCTGGCCCACGGGCTGCAAGGACCACCACAGCCTTCAGGGAACCCACGCCTGCCCAGGGAAACACAAGAGCCCCAGGGAGAAACAAGAAGCACATTCCCAGAGGATGCGAAGAGAAGCCCAGGAAAGAACGATCAAAATGCCCAAACAGGCACACACACACAAACAAACTCCAAGACGGGAGCAGAAAGAGAGGGACAGATACATACAAGGGATAGAGACGAAGACACAGAGGACTTGAGGGAGAGAGAGAGAGAGAGGGAGAGAGACAGTGAGAGAAACAGAATGTCAACAACGATATCCATACCCCGGGAGAAAGGACCCCGGCTTCATGCAAAGCTGCAAGGCAAATCGCCAGCCATCCCTAAGAGAGGAGGGTGTGTTGTCCACAGGTGTGCATTGTTAAGTGGTATGTGGCTTGGGGGACCCGGGAGTCTCTCTCCTTGCCAAGCCGTCGGGATGTGTGTGGACGTGCTCTGCGATGAGAAGCAGAGAAGAAAGGCCGTCCTGGGCGAGCGGATTCTAGGATGAGGAGGAGGAATACAGCGTCTTCTGCTCTCCATGTGTGGGCTTGTAGCGGACCCGGCCGAGGGTCCCTGTCTTCCCTCTCTCCTCTCCCGAATCTGTGAGAGTGGGCACACAATGCTTCTGACAGCCCGGAGCCTGAGTCAACTCTGGTGGAACTCTGGAGACCCAGTCCTTCCGCGCCCACACACACCCCTCCGCTATGGCTCACCGCCCTTCTCCCATCCCCCTCGCCCCCAGAAGGCCAGAGCAGAGGAGTCTGGCATCCCGGATAGGCAGGCAGTGCTGGCCAATGAAAGGACGGTCGGTATGCCCCAGCCAATCAGCAGTGAGGGCAGCCGTGTGGGCGGGGCAGTGAGCCGCTGGAGCGCCACCTGGGCCCCATTCGTCCTGGGACAGCGGATGTGAGCGGGACCCGGCGCACCTGGCAGGCAGCCTCTGAGTCTCGTGGCAGCGGGCACCACTTGGAGTGAGCAGCCATGCGTAAGGACAGGCGAGCCCACAAGCAGAACTTGCTGATAGCAGCCTCTCAGCGCCTCCTCGCAGCAGTGGACGGTGAGAAAATGCAGGGACTTCGCCTGTGCTTCGCTGGAGGGCATCTGGGGTGGGGAGGATGCTCCTCAGCCCCCAGGCCTGTGGCCCCAAGGACGTGGAGATAGAATGCACGCCCGGGAGCGCCGGCGAGGCAAAGCGCCAGCGAGTGGAAGCCCCGGCTGGAGATGTCCCCGCGGCAGGGGGCGTCCCCGGAGGGGCGATGGCGCGCCGTGAAGTCCAGCACCCCCATCCCCAGCACCCCCGCCGCCACCGGCGGGAGAAGCGGGAAGAGCGGGAAAAGCGCTTCCGGCAACAGCTCCTACAGCTCCAGCAGCAGCTGCAGCGGCTCCAGAAGCAACTGGACCAGCTGCGGGCCGGCGAGTCCACACCAGCCTCTTGCGGACCCCAAAGCTCGAGGGCCGCCCTGCTGGGCCGCAGCAAACCCACCTCCAAGAAGGCGGCTCCGCTCATGGCCAAAGCCCTCCGCGACTACAAGAGGATCAAACACACAATGTGACTGACCTCAGCGCAGAGACCTGCTTAGCCGGGAAAGCCCCAGCAGTCGCAACCCTTCCTTGGAAGGCATCGCGCCTGGCACGCTTCCGCTGCCGCCTCCCAGAGCGGGCCATCCCCAACATGCCTGCATCCAGCCTCGCCCAAGGGCTGGGCACCTAGCCCAGGAGGGTGCTCGCTCCCACCTGCCAACTGGTGGGGACACCTTCCTGGGACACCACACGGGCTTGCAGGACGCTCCTGCAGAGAGCCCACCCAAGGAATTCACGGAAAGAGCTGGCACTTCCGCCCCGCCCCCACCACTCTCACACTGAACAGCTGTCCCGCACTGAGCTGCCAGCGGGGGACCGTTCAAAATACCCCTCCCCGTGCCGCTTTCCTGCTGCACGCACAAATGCCCCTGAAATCCTCCCCGCCCTCACCCTTCCTTTCCCCGACCTGCAGTGCCCCCAGTCCCGATCCTTCGGTGATTTTCCTGCCCCACCCACCCCGAAACACAGCTGCCGTGAACCAACCTCTTGCCCACTTCCAAAATGACCCCTCCATCCGCCTGCAGCGCTCTCTCTCTCTCTCTCTCTCTCTCTCTCTCTTTCTCTCAAAGCTCAACTCACATTGGTTACCTGGGTTGCTGCCCACCCGCCATTGCCCTGAATTCTTCCTGGCAATTGGATGGCAACACCCTTGCCACACTTCCCCCTCCCACCTGACTGATTGGCCGAGGTTTGCACGTCATCCTGCTCTCCTGTGTCCTGGAGAGAGGTTCCGACCCTGTGGAAAGGGAAGGATTGGCAGGGCACTTTTCCTTCTGGGTAGACGATCCTGAGCTGAGAGGAAAGGAGCGGATGATCCTGAGGGGAAAGGGGGAGCTGGAGGGGCCCTGGCACCTGCGTTGACCAGAAACCCCTCCCTGACCATGGAGATATCCTCCTGCTAGCTCCAGCCACCTGGCAGCCCGTGGCGATAAAGTGGAGGTCAAGGTGCCAAGTGGGCACGCACCCCCATCAAGTCCTGCTCCGTGAGCAGAAGATGGGAGAGGCGGAGGAGAGATGGAAAAGAAGGAGGGGGCAAGACTCTACGGACTTCCTATAGAGGTAGGGATGGAGGGGGTGGGAGGGAGGCTGGGGAGGCAGGACAGGAGGAGAAGGAAGCTTAAGGCAGACAGCAAAGAGGAAGGGTGCCTGGAACGCAGTAAACACAGGACTTGGGACGGCACTCTTTCCTGCACTTAGCTCCCTAGGGTGCTGTGATCCACAAGCGGCGGCTCCCAAAACTCTCTGCACCCTGGGCTCCAGGCACTGGTCTCCTGCGACCTGAACCCTGGTTTGGCACCGTTCCCTGAGATGGCCTGATCCTCCGTACCGCAAGAGGGCTCCACGTGACACTCCTGCACATCACCCAAGCAACAAATGTCCATGGGACCCCCGTGTGGGGGCACTCAACTTTCATTCCACTGGGTTGGGAAGGAAGGCTGGCAGCCAGGTAGTTGCCAGCCAGCCAGCACGAAAGAACACTTCCTGGCCCACGGGCTGCAAGGACCACCACAGCCTTCAGGGAACCCACGCCTGCCCAGGGAAACACAAGAGCCCCAGGGAGAAACAAGAAGCACATTCCCAGAGGATGCGAAGAGAAGCCCAGGAAAGAACGATCAAAATGCCCAAACAGGCACACACACACAAACAAACTCCAAGACGGGAGCAGAAAGAGAGGGACAGATACATACAAGGGATAGAGACGAAGACACAGAGGACTTGAGGGAGAGAGAGAGAGAGAGGGAGAGAGACAGTGAGAGAAACAGAATGTCAACAACGATATCCATACCCCGGGAGAAAGGACCCCGGCTTCATGCAAAGCTGCAAGGCAAATCGCCAGCCATCCCTAAGAGAGGAGGGTGTGTTGTCCACAGGTGTGCATTGTTAAGTGGTATGTGGCTTGGGGGACCCGGGAGTCTCTCTCCTTGCCAAGCCGTCGGGATGTGTGTGGACGTGCTCTGCGATGAGAAGCAGAGAAGAAAGGCCGTCCTGGGCGAGCGGATTCTAGGATGAGGAGGAGGAATACAGCGTCTTCTGCTCTCCATGTGTGGGCTTGTAGCGGACCCGGCCGAGGGTCCCTGTCTTCCCTCTCTCCTCTCCCGAATCTGTGAGAGTGGGCACACAATGCTTCTGACAGCCCGGAGCCTGAGTCAACTCTGGTGGAACTCTGGAGACCCAGTCCTTCCGCGCCCACACACACCCCTCCGCTATGGCTCACCGCCCTTCTCCCATCCCCCTCGCCCCCAGAAGGCCAGAGCAGAGGAGTCTGGCATCCCGGATAGGCAGGCAGTGCTGGCCAATGAAAGGACGGTCGGTATGCCCCAGCCAATCAGCAGTGAGGGCAGCCGTGTGGGCGGGGCAGTGAGCCGCTGGAGCGCCACCTGGGCCCCATTCGTCCTGGGACAGCGGATGTGAGCGGGACCCGGCGCACCTGGCAGGCAGCCTCTGAGTCTCGTGGCAGCGGGCACCACTTGGAGTGAGCAGCCATGCGTAAGGACAGGCGAGCCCACAAGCAGAACTTGCTGATAGCAGCCTCTCAGCGCCTCCTCGCAGCAGTGGACGGTGAGAAAATGCAGGGACTTCGCCTGTGCTTCGCCGGAGGGCATCGTGGGGTGGGGAGGATGCTCCTCAGCCCCCAGGCCTGTGGCCCCAAGGACGTGGAGATAGAATGCACGCCCGGGAGCGCCGGCGAGGCAAAGCGCCAGCGAGTGGAAGCCCCGGCTGGAGATGTCCCCGCGGCTGGGGGCGTCCCCGGAGGGGCGATGGCGCGCCGTGAAGTCCAGCACCCCCATCCCCAGCACCCCCGCCGCCACCGGCGGGAGAAGCGGGAAGAGCGGGAAAAGCGCTTCCGGCAACAGCTCCTACAGCTCCAGCAGCAGCTGCAGCGGCTCCAGAAGCAACTGGACCAGCTGCGGGCCGGCGAGTCCACACCAGCCTCTTGCGGACCCCAAAGCTCGAGGGCCGCCCTGCTGGGCCGCAGCAAACCCACCTCCAAGAAGGCGGCTCCGCTCATGGCCAAAGCCCTCCGCGACTACAAGAGGATCAAACACACAATGTGACTGACCTCAGCGCAGAGACCTGCTTAGCCGGGAAAGCCCCAGCAGTCGCAACCCTTCCTTGGAAGGCATCGCGCCTGGCACGCTTCCGCTGCCGCCTCCCAGAGCGGGCCATCCCCAACATGCCTGCATCCAGCCTCGCCCAAGGGCTGGGCACCTAGCCCAGGAGGGTGCTCGCTCCCACCTGCCAACTGGTGGGGACACCTTCCTGGGACACCACACGGGCTTGCAGGACGCTCCTGCAGAGAGCCCACCCAAGGAATTCACGGAAAGAGCTGGCACTTCCGCCCCGCCCCCACCACTCTCACACTGAACAGCTGTCCCGCACTGAGCTGCCAGCGGGGGACCGTTCAAAATACCCCTCCCCGTGCCGCTTTCCTGCTGCACGCACAAATGCCCCTGAAATCCTCCCCGCCCTCACCCTTCCTTTCCCCGACCTGCAGTGCCCCCAGTCCCGATCCTTCGGTGATTTTCCTGCCCCACCCACCCCGAAACACAGCTGCCGTGAACCAACCTCTTGCCCACTTCCAAAATGACCCCTCCATCCGCCTGCAGTGCTCTCTCTCTCTCTCTCTCTCTCTCTCTCTCTCTCTCTCTTTCTCTCAAAGCGCAACTCACATTGGTTACCTGGGTTGCTGCCCACCCGCCATTGCCCTGAATTCTTCCTGGCAATTGGATGGCAACACCCTTGCCACACTTCCCCCTCCCACCTGACTGATTGGCCGAGGTTTGCACGTCATCCTGCTCTCCTGTGTCCTGGAGAGAGGTTCCGACCCTGTGGAAAGGGAAGGATTGGCAGGGCACTTTTCCTTCTGGGTAGACGATCCTGAGCTGAGAGGAAAGGAGCGGATGATCCTGAGGGGAAAGGGGGAGCTGGAGGGGCCCTGGCACCTGCGTTGACCAGAAACCCCTCCCTGACCATGGAGATATCCTCCTGCTAGCTCCAGCCACCTGGCAGCCCGTGGCGATAAAGTGGAGGTCAAGGTGCCAAGTGGGCACGCACCCCCATCAAGTCCTGCTCCGTGAGCAGAAGATGGGAGAGGCGGAGGAGAGATGGAAAAGAAGGAGGGGGCAAGACTCTACGGACTTCCTATAGAGGTAGGGATGGAGGGGGTGGGAGGGAGGCTGGGGAGGCAGGACAGGAGGAGAAGGAAGCTTAAGGCAGACAGCAAAGAGGAAGGGTGCCTGGAACGCAGTAAACACAGGACTTGGGACGGCACTCTTTCCTGCACTTAGCTCCCTAGGGTGCTGTGATCCACAAGCGGCGGCTCCCAAAACTCTCTGCACCCTGGGCTCCAGGCACTGGTCTCCTGCGACCTGAACCCTGGTTTGGCACCGTTCCCTGAGATGGCCTGATCCTCCGTACCGCAAGAGGGCTCCACGTGACACTCCTGCACATCACCCAAGCAACAAATGTCCATGGGACCCCCGTGTGGGGGCACTCAACTTTCATTCCACTGGGTTGGGAAGGAAGGCTGGCAGCCAGGTAGTTGCCAGCCAGCCAGCACGAAAGAACACTTCCTGGCCCACGGGCTGCAAGGACCACCACAGCCTTCAGGGAACCCACGCCTGCCCAGGGAAACACAAGAGCCCCAGGGAGAAACAAGAAGCACATTCCCAGAGGATGCGAAGAGAAGCCCAGGAAAGAACGATCAAAATGCCCAAACAGGCACACACACACAAACAAACTCCAAGACGGGAGCAGAAAGAGAGGGACAGATACATACAAGGGATAGAGACGAAGACACAGAGGACTTGAGGGAGAGAGAGAGAGAGAGGGAGAGAGACAGTGAGAGAAACAGAATGTCAACAACGATATCCATACCCCGGGAGAAAGGACCCCGGCTTCATGCAAAGCTGCAAGGCAAATCGCCAGCCATCCCTAAGAGAGGAGGGTGTGTTGTCCACAGGTGTGCATTGTTAAGTGGTATGTGGCTTGGGGGACCCGGGCGTCTCTCTCCTTGCCAAGCCGTCGGGATGTGTGTGGACGTGCTCTGCGATGAGAAGCAGAGAAGAAAGGCCGTCCTGGGCGAGCGGATTCTAGGATGAGGAGGAGGAATACAGCGTCTTCTGCTCTCCATGTGTGGGCTTGTAGCGGACCCGGCCGAGGGTCCCTGTCTTCCCTCTCTCCTCTCCCGAATCTGTGAGAGTGGGCACACAATGCTTCTGACAGCCCGGAGCCTGAGTCAACTCTGGTGGAACTCTGGAGACCCAGTCCTTCCGCGCCCACACACACCCCTCCGCTATGGCTCACCGCCCTTCTCCCATCCCCCTCGCCCCCAGAAGGCCAGAGCAGAGGAGTCTGGCATCCCGGATAGGCAGGCAGTGCTGGCCAATGAAAGGACGGTCGGTATGCCCCAGCCAATCAGCAGTGAGGGCAGCCGTGTGGGCGGGGCAGTGAGCCGCTGGAGCGCCACCTGGGCCCCATTCGTCCTGGGACAGCGGATGTGAGCGGGACCCGGCGCACCTGGCAGGCAGCCTCTGAGTCTCGTGGCAGCGGGCACCACTTGGAGTGAGCAGCCATGCGTAAGGACAGGCGAGCCCACAAGCAGAACTTGCTGATAGCAGCCTCTCAGCGCCTCCTCGCAGCAGTGGACGGTGAGAAAATGCAGGGACTTCGCCTGTGCTTCGCCGGAGGGCATCGTGGGGTGGGGAGGATGCTCCTCAGCCCCCAGGCCTGTGGCCCCAAGGACGTGGAGATAGAATGCACGCCCGGGAGCGCCGGCGAGGCAAAGCGCCAGCGAGTGGAAGCCCCGGCTGGAGATGTCCCCGCGGCATGGGGGCGTCCCCGGAGGGGCGATGGCGCGCCGTGAAGTCCAGCACCCCCATCCCCAGCACCCCCGCCGCCACCGGCGGGAGAAGCGGGAAGAGCGGGAAAAGCGCTTCCGGCAACAGCTCCTACAGCTCCAGCAGCAGCTGCAGCGGCTCCAGAAGCAACTGGACCAGCTGCGGGCCGGCGAGTCCACACCAGCACCCCCGCCGCCACCGGCGGGAGAAGCGGGAAGAGCGGGAAAAGCGCTTCCGGCAACAGCTCCTACAGCTCCCGCAGCAGCTGCAGCGGCTCCAGAAGCAACTGGACCAGCTGCGGGCCGGCGAGTCCACACCAGCGGACCCCAAAGCTCGAGGGCCGCCCTGCTGGGCCGCAGCAAACCCACCTCCAAGAAGGCGGCTCCGCTCATGGCCAAAGCCCTCCGCGACTACAAGAGGATCAAACACACAATGTGACTGACCTCAGCGCAGAGACCTGCTTAGCCGGGAAAGCCCCAGCAGTCGCAACCCTTCCTTGGAAGGCATCGCGCCTGGCACGCTTCCGCTGCCGCCTCCCAGAGCGGGCCATCCCCAACATGCCTGCATCCAGCCTCGCCCAAGGGCTGGGCACCTAGCCCAGGAGGGTGCTCTCTCCCACCTGCCAACTGGTGGGGACACCTTCCTGGGACACCACACGGGCTTGCAGGACGCTCCTGCAGAGAGCCCACCCAAGGAATTCACGGAAAGAGCTGGCACTTCCGCCCCGCCCCCACCACTCTCACACTGAACAGCTGTCCCGCACTGAGCTGCCAGCGGGAGACCGTTCAAAATACCCCTCCCCGTGCCGCTTTCCTGCTGCACGCACAAATGCCCCTGAAATCCTCCCCGCCCTCACCCTTCCTTTCCCCGACCTGCAGTGCCCCCAGTCCCGACCCTTCGGTGATTTTTCTGCCCCACCCACCCCGAAACACAGCTGCCGTGAACCAACCTCTTGCCCACTTCCAAAATGACCCCTCCATCCGCCTGCAGCGCTCTCTCTCTCTCTCTCTCTCTCTCTCTCTCTCTCTCTCTCTTTCTCTCAAAGCTCAACTCACATTGGTTACCTGGGTTGCTGCCCACCCGCCATTGCCCTGAATTCTTCCTGGCAATTGGATGGCAACACCCTTGCCACACTTCCCCCTCCCACCTGACTGATTGGCCGAGGTTTGCACGTCATCCTGCTCTCCTGTGTCCTGGAGAGAGGTTCCGACCCTGTGGAAAGGGAAGGATTGGCAGGGCACTTTTCCTTCTGGGTAGACGATCCTGAGCTGAGAGGAAAGGAGCGGATGATCCTGAGGGGAAAGGGGGAGCTGGAGGGGCCCTGGCACCTGCGTTGACCAGAAACCCCTCCCTGACCATGGAGATATCCTCCTGCTAGCTCCAGCCACCTGGCAGCCCGTGGCGATAAAGTGGAGGTCAAGGTGCCAAGTGGGCACGCACCCCCATCAAGTCCTGCTCCGTGAGCAGAAGATGGGAGAGGCGGAGGAGAGATGGAAAAGAAGGAGGGGGCAAGACTCTACGGACTTCCTATAGAGGTAGGGATGGAGGGGGTGGGAGGGAGGCTGGGGAGGCAGGACAGGAGGAGAAGGAAGCTTAAGGCAGACAGCAAAGAGGAAGGGTGCCTGGAACGCAGTAAACACAGGACTTGGGACGGCACTCTTTCCTGCACTTAGCTCCCTAGGGTGCTGTGATCCACAAGCGGCGGCTCCCAAAACTCTCTGCACCCTGGGCTCCAGGCACTGGTCTCCTGCGACCTGAACCCTGGTTTGGCACCGTTCCCTGAGATGGCCTGATCCTCCGTACCGCAAGAGGGCTCCACGTGACACTCCTGCACATCACCCAAGCAACAAATGTCCATGGGACCCCCGTGTGGGGGCACTCAACTTTCATTCCACTGGGTTGGGAAGGAAGGCTGGCAGCCAGGTAGTTGCCAGCCAGCCAGCACGAAAGAACACTTCCTGGCCCACGGGCTGCAAGGACCACCACAGCCTTCAGGGAACCCACGCCTGCCCAGGGAAACACAAGAGCCCCAGGGAGAAACAAGAAGCACATTCCCAGAGGATGCGAAGAGAAGCCCAGGAAAGAACGATCAAAATGCCCAAACAGGCACACACACACAAACAAACTCCAAGACGGGAGCAGAAAGAGAGGGACAGATACATACAAGGGATAGAGACGAAGACACAGAGGACTTGAGGGAGAGAGAGAGAGAGAGGGAGAGAGACAGTGAGAGAAACAGAATGTCAACAACGATATCCATACCCCGGGAGAAAGGACCCCGGCTTCATGCAAAGCTGCAAGGCAAATCGCCAGCCATCCCTAAGAGAGGAGGGTGTGTTGTCCACAGGTGTGCATTGTTAAGTGGTATGTGGCTTGGGGGACCCGGGCGTCTCTCTCCTTGCCAAGCCGTCGGGATGTGTGTGGACGTGCTCTGCGATGAGAAGCAGAGAAGAAAGGCCGTCCTGGGCGAGCGGATTCTAGGATGAGGAGGAGGAATACAGCGTCTTCTGCTCTCCATGTGTGGGCTTGTAGCGGACCCGGCCGAGGGTCCCTGTCTTCCCTCTCTCCTCTCCCGAATCTGTGAGAGTGGGCACACAATGCTTCTGACAGCCCGGAGCCTGAGTCAACTCTGGTGGAACTCTGGAGACCCAGTCCTTCCGCGCCCACACACACCCCTCCGCTATGGCTCACCGCCCTTCTCCCATCCCCCTCGCCCCCAGAAGGCCAGAGCAGAGGAGTCTGGCATCCCGGATAGGCAGGCAGTGCTGGCCAATGAAAGGACGGTCGGTATGCCCCAGCCAATCAGCAGTGAGGGCAGCCGTGTGGGCGGGGCAGTGAGCCGCTGGAGCGCCACCTGGGCCCCATTCGTCCTGGGACAGCGGATGTGAGCGGGACCCGGCGCACCTGGCAGGCAGCCTCTGAGTCTCGTGGCAGCGGGCACCACTTGGAGTGAGCAGCCATGCGTAAGGACAGGCGAGCCCACAAGCAGAACTTGCTGATAGCAGCCTCTCAGCGCCTCCTCGCAGCAGTGGACGGTGAGAAAATGCAGGGACTTCGCCTGTGCTTCGCCGGAGGGCATCGTGGGGTGGGGAGGATGCTCCTCAGCCCCCAGGCCTGTGGCCCCAAGGACGTGGAGATAGAATGCACGCCCGGGAGCGCCGGCGAGGCAAAGCGCCAGCGAGTGGAAGCCCCGGCTGGAGATGTCCCCGCGGCAGGGGGCGTCCCCGGAGGGGCGATGGCGCGCCGTGAAGTCCAGCACCCCCATCCCCAGCACCCCCGCCGCCACCGGCGGGAGAAGCGGGAAGAGCGGGAAAAGCGCTTCCGGCAACAGCTCCTACAGCTCCAGCAGCAGCTGCAGCGGCTCCAGAAGCAACTGGACCAGCTGCGGGCCGGCGAGTCCACACCAGCCTCTTGCGGACCCCAAAGCTCGAGGGCCGCCCTGCTGGGCCGCAGCAAACCCACCTCCAAGAAGGCGGCTCCGCTCATGGCCAAAGCCCTCCGCGACTACAAGAGGATCAAACACACAATGTGACTGACCTCAGCGCAGAGACCTGCTTAGCCGGGAAAGCCCCAGCAGTCGCAACCCTTCCTTGGAAGGCATCGCGCCTGGCACGCTTCCGCTGCCGCCTCCCAGAGCGGGCCATCCCCAACATGCCTGCATCCAGCCTCGCCCAAGGGCTGGGCACCTAGCCCAGGAGGGTGCTCGCTCCCACCTGCCAACTGGTGGGGACACCTTCCTGGGACACCACACGGGCTTGCAGGACGCTCCTGCAGAGAGCCCACCCAAGGAATTCACGGAAAGAGCTGGCACTTCCGCCCCGCCCCCACCACTCTCACACTGAACAGCTGTCCCGCACTGAGCTGCCAGCGGGGGACCGTTCAAAATACCCCTCCCCGTGCCGCTTTCCTGCTGCACGCACAAATGCCCCTGAAATCCTCCCCGCCCTCACCCTTCCTTTCCCCGACCTGCAGTGCCCCCAGTCCCGATCCTTCGGTGATTTTCCTGCCCCACCCACCCCGAAACACAGCTGCCGTGAACCAACCTCTTGCCCACTTCCAAAATGACCCCTCCATCCGCCTGCAGCGCTCTCTCTCTCTCTCTCTCTCTCTCTCTCTCTCTCTCTCTCTTTCTCTCAAAGCTCAACTCACATTGGTTACCTGGGTTGCTGCCCACCCGCCATTGCCCTGAATTCTTCCTGGCAATTGGATGGCAACACCCTTGCCACACTTCCCCCTCCCACCTGACTGATTGGCCGAGGTTTGCACGTCATCCTGCTCTCCTGTGTCCTGGAGAGAGGTTCCGACCCTGTGGAAAGGGAAGGATTGGCAGGGCACTTTTCCTTCTGGGTAGACGATCCTGAGCTGAGAGGAAAGGAGCGGATGATCCTGAGGGGAAAGGGGGAGCTGGAGGGGCCCTGGCACCTGCGTTGACCAGAAACCCCTCCCTGACCATGGAGATATCCTCCTGCTAGCTCCAGCCACCTGGCAGCCCGTGGCGATAAAGTGGAGGTCAAGGTGCCAAGTGGGCACGCACCCCCATCAAGTCCTGCTCCGTGAGCAGAAGATGGGAGAGGCGGAGGAGAGATGGAAAAGAAGGAGGGGGCAAGACTCTACGGACTTCCTATAGAGGTAGGGATGGAGGGGGTGGGAGGGAGGCTGGGGAGGCAGGACAGGAGGAGAAGGAAGCTTAAGGCAGACAGCAAAGAGGAAGGGTGCCTGGAACGCAGTAAACACAGGACTTGGGACGGCACTCTTTCCTGCACTTAGCTCCCTAGGGTGCTGTGATCCACAAGCGGCGGCTCCCAAAACTCTCTGCACCCTGGGCTCCAGGCACTGGTCTCCTGCGACCTGAACCCTGGTTTGGCACCGTTCCCTGAGATGGCCTGATCCTCCGTACCGCAAGAGGGCTCCACGTGACACTCCTGCACATCACCCAAGCAACAAATGTCCATGGGACCCCCGTGTGGGGGCACTCAACTTTCATTCCACTGGGTTGGGAAGGAAGGCTGGCAGCCAGGTAGTTGCCAGCCAGCCAGCACGAAAGAACACTTCCTGGCCCACGGGCTGCAAGGACCACCACAGCCTTCAGGGAACCCACGCCTGCCCAGGGAAACACAAGAGCCCCAGGGAGAAACAAGAAGCACATTCCCAGAGGATGCGAAGAGAAGCCCAGGAAAGAACGATCAAAATGCCCAAACAGGCACACACACACAAACAAACTCCAAGACGGGAGCAGAAAGAGAGGGACAGATACATACAAGGGATAGAGACGAAGACACAGAGGACTTGAGGGAGAGAGAGAGAGAGAGGGAGAGAGACAGTGAGAGAAACAGAATGTCAACAACGATATCCATACCCCGGGAGAAAGGACCCCGGCTTCATGCAAAGCTGCAAGGCAAATCGCCAGCCATCCCTAAGAGAGGAGGGTGTGTTGTCCACAGGTGTGCATTGTTAAGTGGTATGTGGCTTGGGGGACCCGGGAGTCTCTCTCCTTGCCAAGCCGTCGGGATGTGTGTGGACGTGCTCTGCGATGAGAAGCAGAGAAGAAAGGCCGTCCTGGGCGAGCGGATTCTAGGATGAGGAGGAGGAATACAGCGTCTTCTGCTCTCCATGTGTGGGCTTGTAGCGGACCCGGCCGAGGGTCCCTGTCTTCCCTCTCTCCTCTCCCGAATCTGTGAGAGTGGGCACACAATGCTTCTGACAGCCCGGAGCCTGAGTCAACTCTGGTGGAACTCTGGAGACCCAGTCCTTCCGCGCCCACACACACCCCTCCGCTATGGCTCACCGCCCTTCTCCCATCCCCCTCGCCCCCAGAAGGCCAGAGCAGAGGAGTCTGGCATCCCGGATAGGCAGGCAGTGCTGGCCAATGAAAGGACGGTCGGTATGCCCCAGCCAATCAGCAGTGAGGGCAGCCGTGTGGGCGGGGCAGTGAGCCGCTGGAGCGCCACCTGGGCCCCATTCGTCCTGGGACAGCGGATGTGAGCGGGACCCGGCGCACCTGGCAGGCAGCCTCTGAGTCTCGTGGCAGCGGGCACCACTTGGAGTGAGCAGCCATGCGTAAGGACAGGCGAGCCCACAAGCAGAACTTGCTGATAGCAGCCTCTCAGCGCCTCCTCGCAGCAGTGGACGGTGAGAAAATGCAGGGACTTCGCCTGTGCTTCGCCGGAGGGCATCGTGGGGTGGGGAGGATGCTCCTCAGCCCCCAGGCCTGTGGCCCCAAGGACGTGGAGATAGAATGCACGCCCGGGAGCGCCGGCGAGGCAAAGCGCCAGCGAGTGGAAGCCCCGGCTGGAGATGTCCCCGCGGCTGGGGGCGTCCCCGGAGGGGCGATGGCGCGCCGTGAAGTCCAGCACCCCCATCCCCAGCACCCCCGCCGCCACCGGCGGGAGAAGCGGGAAGAGCGGGAAAAGCGCTTCCGGCAACAGCTCCTACAGCTCCAGCAGCAGCTGCAGCGGCTCCAGAAGCAACTGGACCAGCTGCGGGCCGGCGAGTCCACACCAGCACCCCCGCCGCCACCGGCGGGAGAAGCGGGAAGAGCGGGAAAAGCGCTTCCGGCAACAGCTCCTACAGCTCCAGCAGCAGCTGCAGCGGCTCCAGAAGCAACTGGACCAGCTGCGGGCCGGCGAGTCCACACCAGCCTCTTGCGGACCCCAAAGCTCGAGGGCCGCCCTGCTGGGCACCTCCAAGAAGGCGGCTCCGCTCATGGCCAAAGCCCTCCGCGACTACAAGAGGATCAAACACACAATGTGACTGACCTCAGCGCAGAGACCTGCTTAGCCGGGAAAGCCCCAGCAGTCGCAACCCTTCCTTGGAAGGCATCGCGCCTGGCACGCTTCCGCTGCCGCCTCCCAGAGCGGGCCATCCCCAACATGCCTGCATCCAGCCTCGCCCAAGGGCTGGGCACCTAGCCCAGGAGGGTGCTCTCTCCCACCTGCCAACTGGTGGGGACACCTTCCTGGGACACCACACGGGCTTGCAGGACGCTCCTGCAGAGAGCCCACCCAAGGATTCACGGAAAGAGCTGGCACTTCCGCCCCGCCCCCACCACTCTCACACTGAACAGCTGTCCCGCACTGAGCTGCCAGCGGGGGACCGTTCAAAATACCCCTCCCCGTGCCGCTTTCCTGCTGCACGCACAAATGCCCCTGAAATCCTCCCCGCCCTCACCCTTCCTTTCCCCGACCTGCAGTGCCCCCAGTCCCGACCCTTCGGTGATTTTTCTGCCCCACCCACCCCGAAACACAGCTGCCGTGAACCAACCTCTTGCCCACTTCCAAAATGACCCCTCCATCCGCCTGCAGCGCTCTCTCTCTCTCTCTCTCTCTCTCTCTCTCTCTCTCTTTCTCTCAAAGCTCAACTCACATTGGTTACCTGGGTTGCTGCCCACCCGCCATTGCCCTGAATTCTTCCTGGCAATTGGATGGCAACACCCTTGCCACACTTCCCCCTCCCACCTGACTGATTGGCCGAGGTTTGCACGTCATCCTGCTCTCCTGTGTCCTGGAGAGAGGTTCCGACCCTGTGGAAAGGGAAGGATTGGCAGGGCACTTTTCCTTCTGGGTAGACGATCCTGAGCTGAGAGGAAAGGAGCGGATGATCCTGAGGGGAAAGGGGGAGCTGGAGGGGCCCTGGCACCTGCGTTGACCAGAAACCCCTCCCTGACCATGGAGATATCCTCCTGCTAGCTCCAGCCACCTGGCAGCCCGTGGCGATAAAGTGGAGGTCAAGGTGCCAAGTGGGCACGCACCCCCATCAAGTCCTGCTCCGTGAGCAGAAGATGGGAGAGGCGGAGGAGAGATGGAAAAGAAGGAGGGGGCAAGACTCTACGGACTTCCTATAGAGGTAGGGATGGAGGGGGTGGGAGGGAGGCTGGGGAGGCAGGACAGGAGGAGAAGGAAGCTTAAGGCAGACAGCAAAGAGGAAGGGTGCCTGGAACGCAGTAAACACAGGACTTGGGACGGCACTCTTTCCTGCACTTAGCTCCCTAGGGTGCTGTGATCCACAAGCGGCGGCTCCCAAAACTCTCTGCACCCTGGGCTCCAGGCACTGGTCTCCTGCGACCTGAACCCTGGTTTGGCACCGTTCCCTGAGATGGCCTGCTCCTCCGTACCGCAAGAGGGCTCCACGTGACACTCCTGCACATCACCCAAGCAACAAATGTCCATGGGACCCCCGTGTGGGGGCACTCAACTTTCATTCCACTGGGTTGGGAAGGAAGGCTGGCAGCCAGGTAGTTGCCAGCCAGCCAGCACGAAAGAACACTTCCTGGCCCACGGGCTGCAAGGACCACCACAGCCTTCAGGGAACCCACGCCTGCCCAGGGAAACACAAGAGCCCCAGGGAGAAACAAGAAGCACATTCCCAGAGGATGCGAAGAGAAGCCCAGGAAAGAACGATCAAAATGCCCAAACAGGCACACACACACAAACAAACTCCAAGACGGGAGCAGAAAGAGAGGGACAGATACATACAAGGGATAGAGACGAAGACACAGAGGACTTGAGGGAGAGAGAGAGAGAGAGGGAGAGAGACAGTGAGAGAAACAGAATGTCAACAACGATATCCATACCCCGGGAGAAAGGACCCCGGCTTCATGCAAAGCTGCAAGGCAAATCGCCAGCCATCCCTAAGAGAGGAGGGTGTGTTGTCCACAGGTGTGCATTGTTAAGTGGTATGTGGCTTGGGGGACCCGGGCGTCTCTCTCCTTGCCAAGCCGTCGGGATGTGTGTGGACGTGCTCTGCGATGAGAAGCAGAGAAGAAAGGCCGTCCTGGGCGAGCGGATTCTAGGATGAGGAGGAGGAATACAGCGTCTTCTGCTCTCCATGTGTGGGCTTGTAGCGGACCCGGCCGAGGGTCCCTGTCTTCCCTCTCTCCTCTCCCGAATCTGTGAGAGTGGGCACACAATGCTTCTGACAGCCCGGAGCCTGAGTCAACTCTGGTGGAACTCTGGAGACCCAGTCCTTCCGCGCCCACACACACCCCTCCGCTATGGCTCACCGCCCTTCTCCCATCCCCCTCGCCCCCAGAAGGCCAGAGCAGAGGAGTCTGGCATCCCGGATAGGCAGGCAGTGCTGGCCAATGAAAGGACGGTCGGTATGCCCCAGCCAATCAGCAGTGAGGGCAGCCGTGTGGGCGGGGCAGTGAGCCGCTGGAGCGCCACCTGGGCCCCATTCGTCCTGGGACAGCGGATGTGAGCGGGACCCGGCGCACCTGGCAGGCAGCCTCTGAGTCTCGTGGCAGCGGGCACCACTTGGAGTGAGCAGCCATGCGTAAGGACAGGCGAGCCCACAAGCAGAACTTGCTGATAGCAGCCTCTCAGCGCCTCCTCGCAGCAGTGGACGGTGAGAAAATGCAGGGACTTCGCCTGTGCTTCGCCGGAGGGCATCGTGGGGTGGGGAGGATGCTCCTCAGCCCCCAGGCCTGTGGCCCCAAGGACGTGGAGATAGAATGCACGCCCGGGAGCGCCGGCGAGGCAAAGCGCCAGCGAGTGGAAGCCCCGGCTGGAGATGTCCCCGCGGCTGGGGGCGTCCCCGGAGGGGCGATGGCGCGCCGTGAAGTCCAGCACCCCCATCCCCAGCACCCCCGCCGCCACCGGCGGGAGAAGCGGGAAGAGCGGGAAAAGCGCTTCCGGCAACAGCTCCTACAGCTCCAGCAGCAGCTGCAGCGGCTCCAGAAGCAACTGGACCAGCTGCGGGCCGGCGAGTCCACACCAGCCTCTTGCGGACCCCAAAGCTCGAGGGCCGCCCTGCTGGGCCGCAGCAAACCCACCTCCAAGAAGGCGGCTCCGCTCATGGCCAAAGCCCTCCGCGACTACAAGAGGATCAAACACACAATGTGACTGACCTCAGCGCAGAGACCTGCTTAGCCGGGAAAGCCCCAGCAGTCGCAACCCTTCCTTGGAAGGCATCGCGCCTGGCACGCTTCCGCTGCCGCCTCCCAGAGCGGGCCATCCCCAACATGCCTGCATCCAGCCTCGCCCAAGGGCTGGGCACCTAGCCCAGGAGGGTGCTCGCTCCCACCTGCCAACTGGTGGGGACACCTTCCTGGGACACCACACGGGCTTGCAGGACGCTCCTGCAGAGAGCCCACCCAAGGAATTCACGGAAAGAGCTGGCACTTCCGCCCCGCCCCCACCACTCTCACACTGAACAGCTGTCCCGCACTGAGCTGCCAGCGGGGGACCGTTCAAAATACCCCTCCCCGTGCCGCTTTCCTGCTGCACGCACAAATGCCCCTGAAATCCTCCCCGCCCTCACCCTTCCTTTCCCCGACCTGCAGTGCCCCCAGTCCCGATCCTTCGGTGATTTTCCTGCCCCACCCACCCCGAAACACAGCTGCCGTGAACCAACCTCTTGCCCACTTCCAAAATGACCCCTCCATCCGCCTGCAGCGCTCTCTCTCTCTCTCTCTCTCTCTCTCTCTCTCTCTCTCTTTCTCTCAAAGCTCAACTCACATTGGTTACCTGGGTTGCTGCCCACCCGCCATTGCCCTGAATTCTTCCTGGCAATTGGATGGCAACACCCTTGCCACACTTCCCCCTCCCACCTGACTGATTGGCCGAGGTTTGCACGTCATCCTGCTCTCCTGTGTCCTGGAGAGAGGTTCCGACCCTGTGGAAAGGGAAGGATTGGCAGGGCACTTTTCCTTCTGGGTAGACGATCCTGAGCTGAGAGGAAAGGAGCGGATGATCCTGAGGGGAAAGGGGGAGCTGGAGGGGCCCTGGCACCTGCGTTGACCAGAAACCCCTCCCTGACCATGGAGATATCCTCCTGCTAGCTCCAGCCACCTGGCAGCCCGTGGCGATAAAGTGGAGGTCAAGGTGCCAAGTGGGCACGCACCCCCATCAAGTCCTGCTCCGTGAGCAGAAGATGGGAGAGGCGGAGGAGAGATGGAAAAGAAGGAGGGGGCAAGACTCTACGGACTTCCTATAGAGGTAGGGATGGAGGGGGTGGGAGGGAGGCTGGGGAGGCAGGACAGGAGGAGAAGGAAGCTTAAGGCAGACAGCAAAGAGGAAGGGTGCCTGGAACGCAGTAAACACAGGACTTGGGACGGCACTCTTTCCTGCACTTAGCTCCCTAGGGTGCTGTGATCCACAAGCGGCTGCTCAAAAACTCTACGCTCTGCACACCTGGGCTCCAGGGCACTGGTCTCCTGCGACCTGAACCCTGGTTTGGCAACGTTTTCCCTGAGATGGCCTGCTCCTCCGTACCGCAAGAGGGCTCACGTGACACTCCTGCACATCACCCAAGCAACAAATGTCCATGGGACCCCCGTGTGGGGGCACTCAACTTTCATTCCACTGGGTTGGGAAGGAAGGCTGGCAGCCAGGTTAGCCAGCCAGCAGAAAGAACACTGGCAAGGACCACCACGCGCAGGGAAGCCCAAAGAACCAACGTTCCTGGCACGGGTGCAAGGACCACCAAGCCAGTTAGGGCCACGCCAGCCCAGGGA